>OZ005652.1:188283291-188883291 GCA_963930645.1 Salticus scenicus
CTAATTCGAAATACATAAATTGATTTAGTCGAAATTCTATGTTGGCTGCAAAGCCAACCTATATATATGAAGAATATCACATAATTACTTAAACAGGAATTCCTTTCATAAAAATATAAATATAGATAAGAAGAAAGACTATTAACAGAACCACCTTTTGCCTTATTATTATTTTTTTCCCTTTCTTTCTTTCTTTTCTTTTTTTTTTTTTTTAATACAGTCGGTAACAAAAGTGTCCGAACACTAGCAAAAATTCCTATGCAAAAAAAGTGCACTTCATACGGTTTTGTTAAATAAATCCTTGTCGAATCATGTTCTTACACTGACTAAAAACAGGATTCGAGAAGGATTTACTTAACAAAACCATATGAAGTGTACTTTTTTTGCATAGGAATTTTTGCTAGTGTTCGGACATTTTTGTAACCGACTGTACTTATATATGATCTATTTTATAGAATATTTAATTATTATATAAAATGGAATTTATAAATTTTTAAAGTAATGAGTAGATTTTTTTTCTTTTAGACTATATTGATGTTCATTAAAGAGAATTAAGATAGAGTTATGTAAATTATTAATTTCAGTATTACTGAATAAATCATTAAAGTAAGAAGTATTAATGTTTTATATCTGTTTGAAGTTTTTAATTATAATAAGAGGAGTTGAAAACTATTTTTTCTACAAAACGGATTGTCGATGTTTAAAGTTAAGCTATAAATTCCTTTTAAAAATTTTAATAGTAGATTACAAACAGTATTATTATAAGCACTGCATCCAATTGCACCTGTGCGAAAATTTATTGAAACTTTACGAAATTTTGGATTTTTTTTTTCTTTCTCATTTTACTTCTTCTAACACCACCGTGCATTTAGTGAATTAAAGTGGGACGTTATAAAAATCGTTACATTATGTGCGTTGTTGTTAACGTTTAAGTCAAAAAACACCTGGATCAGTTTGAATTGGAACATTTTGTTATTGCTTTCTCTTACCCATAGGATCGAGAAAGTATTCTTGTGACCATGGAAGCCTCTGCGCAAGTGCGGATTAAACGAGTCCAGTGTTAAAATAGGGGTGACTGAGAGAAAACAAGCGATAAGGGAACACCGAATAACTGAATGTTTGCCAAATAACTACCTCTCGGCCAATTCTGCATTCCTCCAAACTTCTGGACTCGACCTCACTGCTAGTCGTAGGAAACGTGGTCGCACTATATTGTTTTAGGGTCAAATTTTCAAACGTGAGTTTTTGTTATATTTACATGTTCTGAGGTCCCCTGAATACGAAAATCATGTTTTTAGTAAATGGTTTGTGTGTCTGTCTTTGTGTCTGTCTGTCTATCTGTGTGGATGGATGTCTGTGTGTCTCTTATCAGCATATCTCAAGAAGAAAGAGTAGCAGAAATTCCAAACTCTGTATTCTAAATGTGTATCATATAGGGATGCTACAGTAAGCTTTTCGTTGAGATGAAGAAAATGGTTCGTGTACAGGGACATTCAAAATTATTCAAATACATTACGTCTATGGGGGAAATTGCAGTTAGGTAGAGTTTAACATCTATAGACTGCCCTAAACTAAATGAAACGAATATATATTAATATATATATATATATATCCTGTTATATTACAGAAAATTCCTAAAAGCAAAATTTGCCAAAAATTATCCGTATGCGACGAGCAAAAAAAATTGCAGACAGAAACTTTCTGTAATCAAACAACACAGAAAGTGTTCGTAGGAACAGACTTTTTTTTCCCGTGGTACGCATTCTTAAAAAAAAAAAAAAAAAAAAAAACACTCATATTAAAAATGTTTTTTTTTCCCCCTTTTAAACCAGACATGATCGAACCAGGGCACTTGCATAGTAGAAAATGGCTTTACCTCGAATCCACGGACTCGCGTACCACATTCTTACTTAATACTTCCCAACCCTGCTTTGATATCCAATTTTCCGAATACAAAACAGAAAAAAATTGTACCCACTAGATAAAATCTGTTACAATTGTTACAGATATAGAGTAAGACAAAAGATACGTAAATTCTGGTAAAGAATACAAAACAGAAAAAAATTGTACCCTCCAGATAAAACCGATTTTAATGGTTACAGGTGTAGTGTAAGACAAAACTATTTACACTATAGTGATTCAACACTTAAAGTCTTATTTCTGTGTTTGAACTTTTAATAATACAATTTGAAATGTAAATCACAATTGTAAAGATTATGTGATTAACTAAAACACACTAAACATTAGTTATAAAAAAAAATAAACTGAATTTACTAAATTTTAAATAAATGAAATTAGCATTTTGAATTTTGTAAACTTTATCTTGAATATTCAGTCATATTTTCAGTCATCATAATCAAATCATTTGATCATGAATGCGATACGTATGATATGTGAGTACGTAAAAGTTCAATACGTGAATCCGTTGCTTCAAGGTAAAAACCTTTGCCGACTATGCGGAGGGCCCTAGTTCGATCTTATCTGGTCAAATGGAAAACTTTTTAATTTATGTGAGTTTTTTTTTTTTTTTAACAATATGCACTATGAAACAAAATCTGTTTCTACGAATATTTTGTGTATTGTTAGGTTGTTCTGTATAGTTAGATTTTTTATCGTAGCTTAAGAATATTCTCTAGCAGCTTTTGCTTCTTGGAATTTTCTGTATTGTAACAGAATATATATATATATATTACAGTCCATTACTTTTAAATTTTCACTGATAAATAAATCTTCTTTATGGTACTAAATATTTCGACATAAATATTTGATGTATAAATTAAGAAACATTTATTTTATATAACTATGGAAATGCAAGTAAATTTACGTTTATTTGTTTTATCTTTCCTTCAAATACAAGCTGCTGACGAATAACTTACTTTCTTTTTACTTGTGATTTTTCCCTTGGGAAATCAGTTGATTTCGCTCGTACCTAATCTTAGACCAATCTTTTTGCTTGTTAGAAGAAAAAACGGAAACACTTTAATCGCCTACAGCAAATTAGACAGATGCTTAAGTATCAAAAGTTTTTTTTTTCCCTATATAAATGAGATTGAGATACTAGTATGGATTTTTTTTTTTCCTGATTAGTTTTCCATATGAATTAACTATCTTATCTCTTTTTATGAGGGGAAATAAAAAAAAGCTTGCATAAACCATAAATAATAATAATAATGAACTTTTTTTTCTCATTAAAAGCATTTTTAAGAGTATTATGAAAAAAATATTATTTATACATAAATGCAATCTTTTTAATATTTGAAATACAAATTACGATTTAGAAACCAACTTATTATTAATTTTAAAAATCAATTTTTAAGAAATTCTATGCAGTAGTTTCTGAGATGCATTTTCAAAAAAATTTCGTCATACACACACAGAGAGAGAGACAGACGTTTCCTAAAAATTGTCATATTCTAGACTTCTCAAAACGTGTAAATCCTTTGAAAACCCGAGGTCGAAAATTTTTATGAAATCAATACATTCTTTTATTGACTATAGATGAAATTAAAAATACAAATAATATACACGATGACGAGAAGACAAGGAATGTTGGAACATTAAAAAAAAAAAAAAAAAAAAAAAAAAAAAAGATAATTTTGTTCCAATATTTGATAGTTAAACATCTTAAAGAAAGAAAAAAAAATTAATGTCTTAACATGTCGTCTAAAAATAAACATCTTGTCATCTAAAGATAAATATTTTGACGCGCAGTTAAACGTATGCCTTTTAAGCCTTTCTTCCAGATTTCTGCTCTCGTCCCGCATTACATCGATTCCTGCCGTCAGCTCAACTTGTTAAAAATTTCAACAGAAAACTACTGGTAACCATTTATCATACATCTTATGTAAAATTACGAAGGAAAATAAACGGAGATATTAAAAATTCTATTTTATATGTGCATTTAAATAACTAATATTAATTTATTGACGAGAATACATTTGTGACTTAAAATGCTTTTTCTAAAGTAGAAATGTTTATTTTAAAATTTTTTTGAGAATTTAAATAATTAAAATGCATAAAAGTACAGAATAAAGATTAAGAATCTCGATTACATACAGTCAGCCGCAAAATTATTGAAGCACACATCTACACTTTTCACACACACACACACATATATATATATATATACATATATATATATATATATTTAGTTTGATAGCTAATTTTTATCATCAACTTACTTTTTTATAAACAGCATAAGACTAAGATCATGACTTGACAAATATTTACTTAACAAAACACTGTTAAGTGCCCATCTTTTAAGTGGGAACTATTGCTAGTGTTTCAATAATTATGATGCCGACTGTATTTTAAATAAAAATTTAAGTAAAAAAGCATTTTTTAACATTAGAAGCTTTTATTGTGGAGTCCTAAAAAGCATAAAATAAAAGTTTATTCTTGAAAAGACATGCTATAAAGAAATGTAATTTTCAACAATAAGAAAATTATAGAGAAAAATATAGATATTTCATTTTTTCAAGAGATGAATTTTTTTAAGTATTCAAAATATTTTAAAAAGCATTCGAGACCAGTATTCTTAGTCATTATAGTTTTTGTATCAGTATTCGTTAAGCCATAAATTTAAAAGGTCTCGAAAGCTTTTTAAAATATTTTGAATATTTAAAAAGATTCATCTCTTGAAAAAAAGAAATATCTATATTTTTCTCAATAATTCTCTTATTGTTGAAAATTACATTTCATTATAGCATGTCTTTTCAAGAAAAAACTTTTATTTCATGCTTTTTAGGACTTCCCAATAAAAAGCTTCTGATGTTAAAAAATGCTTTTTTACTTAATTTTTTATTTTTTGCATTTTCGTTAGGAAAAAAAAAGCTTCTAAAAGAAGAAGAACTAATCAAAAACTCTTAGGGTATTGTGTAGACATTGAAATATTTTCTTTTATCAATTGACATTTTTTCTATTAATTATCAGCAAAAATTAACACATCGGCCCTTAAAGGATCGAACCCACAACCATCGCGTTATCAGCCTGACATTCTAACCAAAAGTCAAAGAACAGTCACAGAATATACTAAAAAATCCTAACAAATATTTATACAAAAGTTAATGGCTAAAAACAATGTTTTTGAATACTTAAAAAAATTTCATATCTTGCAAGAGTGAAATACCTATATTTTTCTTTAAAAGTTTCTTATTGCTGAAACTTTTATACTTTATAGCATGTTTTTGCAAGATTGATTTTTTTTTTTTTTTTTTTTTTTTTTTTTTTTAATGCTTTTTAGGACTCATCAATAAAAAAAATGACTCTCTAACCAACTAAGCCATTTTACAATGTAACTGTAATAAACGCTGCAGTATTTTAACTAAACGTTTACCGTAATAAGTTTTCCTTTTATGTCTATTAGAGTAATCCGTTTCATATATATATATATATATATATATATATATTAATTACTGATTCTAGCCGTAATTGTGTATTAGTAATAATCAATTGGTAATAATTCATTACATTAATCCATTAAGTTAAAGATATTGTTGCGTACTTGGGGAGTTGTGCGAGAATGAAAGGCGAAACGTACAAAGATTCAATAATTTATTCACAGAAAGTTTCAGAAAAATACAGGTCTATAAACCAGTATCAGCTTCAATTCAGCCAGTAAACACAGCTTAAACAACAGCTGTCAATAGCAAATCCACAGTACAAACTGTATAGCAATAACACATAAAGCAATTATCTTCCAAAGAGGCTCAAAGCGATGCAAGCATTAGCGAAACTGACTGACTCTGATCTCAGACTGAACTGAACTGACTTGCCTTGGCGAGAAAGCGCTCCTTATATACTGTTCCATTGAACCCAGACTTTTCGAGAAAACTCTAGAAAGTGGTCAACCAATCAACTTACAGCTTCCACATTTGGTATATCCCCAATAAGGATCCTCTCGCCAAGGTCGCCAAAAAATCGCCAAGGAGGGAAAAAGTCGCCAAATTTGGCGCCAAATCCATTACCTGCCTCTAGGAGCTTTTAATGCGTTTTTAATGGAAAATTAAGCTATTTTAATGCTAAAACGACTAGAAATGCACAAAATTAGCACTTTATCAACTAACTAAGCCTCTTTGAAAGAATTGACACAAAAAATTAACACAATTATTTACAATTTCGTAACAATATTGTTAACCCCTTACCTGACGAGGAAATTTTAGATTTGTTTCAAAGGGCCACCGTTCTTTTTTAACTCTGAAATGAGTAAATCTTTTAAAAGCACTGTAGATGACTTTCAAGTCTAGTTTATTGCACTGTCAAATCGTGTCAATAGTTTCATAGGTAGCAGTACAGTACAAAGGATCGTACTTCGAAAAACGTATATATACATCTGGGACAGTTAAGAGGTTAATAAACCATTGGTCACTCATTATGTCATCTTTTAAATGTTAGAAATAACTTTCACTTTAAAAGCCTTCTTCGTTTTAAAATTCCTAGAAACATTTAAATTTTCAGAAAATATGTATTTTTATTTATTTACTTTTTTTTTATTATTATTTTACAGCCTTATAGAAAACATTTCGTATAGAGTTATTCAAAAACTCACTTGACTAACGTGAAATAAATTTTATTATTATTATTAATATTATTATTACTTCCTGAAAAAAGTTAAGCATATTATTCTGATTTTTCAATGGTCATAATAAATGGAAAGCCAAAGATAAGTTTCAGAAATTTATACCCTAATATGAAAATATTGAATCTGGCTTGTTAAAACGTTTATTTATATCCTATGGTAAAACCTTATTGAAATCGAATTAAAAAAAAAAAAAAAAAAACCTCCTATGCGTATTTGCAAAATTTTAAGCATTTTGTCGAAGGAGTATTTTTTTAAATATCTTAAAAACTATGTGTCATTATAAAGTCTTAAAACATAGCATAAAAAAAATATTTTTAGGATTTTCTTTTTATGACTTTTCTTTAAAGAATAATCAAACTCAATATCCATTTTGTATGAGGATTGCGTACTAAATGCTTTTCAAATTTATTTAAAAATAAATAAATAATTACTGATACGAGACTTAGATTTTAAAACTACTAAAGTATTTTTTAACAGAATTAACATAGAATGCTGTTTTTTAATTAACTGAATTAACCAAATTATTTATTTATTTATTGTAAATCTCGATTCCTGGCAGGCCCGTTTTAAAACAAGTATTTTTGAGAAACATTTGAATATGTTAAAATATCTTCCTTAAAAGTAAAATATCCATTTTCATTCGTAAAATATAAATGTATATATAAGTCATTTCTTTTTTTTTTTTTTTTTTTTCTCCCAACTGAAGTTGATAGACGTTTGTATAAAATTTCATTTCCGGCATATGGTGGAATTTTTCTTCAGTGAAAAATACTAAATTTAAAAACGCAAAACATTTTTCAAACTGAGTTTATGCACTTTTTATAGTTTTTTTTTTTTTTTTTTTTCATTTGTTTAGAATGTGTTTTTGTATTGTTTTGGTTACTTTTTGTGAAGAAGTAAAGTTAGTTTAAAAGCCCTAAATATAAATTTAAATAATTTTATTTATAAGGAAACATTTTATAATTGATACCTAAATTAATTTTGAAAAAAAAAAATAATAATAACGAAATATTAATAGATTATTAACTAATACTATTTAAAAAATAAATAAATAAATACACTCAGAAAAAATTCTGTAACTGACACCTAGAATCTAAATTGTGGCTCTAGAAAATATAGTTCCACGTCATCCTTATAAATTCTAGTCCCCTTTGAAAGCGAGTTCTAGAAACCCCTAGTAGAATTCCAGAGCGTTTGCCTATATTCTCGAGGGCAAAGCTATTTAAAAATCTCTGCAAATAAATGTGAATACAAGAGGCGGGTTTCAGCAACTATAATCTTGGTTTATGACCCAATTCTAGAAAATCAAGCGAGAATTTCTCGCAATACAAAAGATTCAGAATTTTCAGAATATTGTTCCACCATCTAGAAATGTGTAGAGTAGAAATTCTCGATCCTTTCGTCTATTCAGTTTATTAGCGTGTTATATGCGCATAGCTCGAAAATATATATTTCTAGTTAAAGGATTTAGAAAATGACCACTTATTCATTCTAGAGGAAGGCGGTATATTTTTTTTTCTCAGTGTAAATAAACTATTGTATGTAATTAATTTTTCAATTTTATCTGATTTGAAAACAGACTATTTTGAAAAGCATTCAAAAACCCTTTTAACTATAAGCAAGGAATATAAAAACAACTACAGGCAATTTATTTTACTTAAATAAGAAGCAATATTTTTTTCTTTTCTGTTTATCATAAATCATTACATAAATATTGCTTTGACATTCTTTTAAATAAAAAAGTGTTACTAAATCGTTTCGTTTTCAACACATACCTTCTGTTCAACAAGAACGTGACCGTTCTTATTCAAAAAAGGGACATCACAGCGCCATCTATTTTTTTTTTTTGTTGTTGTAATCTCTAACTCATGCCCTAATGCGCAATATAACTTTTACCGGTGTTTAGCGTTGTTTATATTGATAATTTATCTAACGTTACAATGAGTGCAAAATACTTAAAACGTTACGAAGCAGTGTTTCTTGTTAAACATGTTAAAGGGCGGAAGTTATCTTATAAATCGGCTGCAAATTACATGCGAAAGTCTGAAAGTTTCGTCAAGAAATGGGTGAAACGATACGAAGAAGTTGGAAACGTGGACGACCTGCCACAAAAGGGATCAAGCCGAGTGACAACTAAAAAGCATGATAAAGCGATCCTTCGTCTTTTTTGAGATACTCCACGCCTTTCATTGCCTTCTGCCCAATCCAAACTACGTAAAAAGGGAATAGATGTCTCCTTGAATACAATCCGCAGTCGCTTGCGTGAAAACGATGTATTTTTTCGAGCCACTTTGAAGAAACCATTGCTGTCTGAAAAACACATTCAGAAACGATTGAACTGGGCAAAGGAAAATTTGAATCGAGATTGGGACGATGTCATTTTCACAGATGAGTCTTCTTTCTGGGCTTGGTCTTCTTTGTCAAAAGCTTGGTTAAGTAGGCATAATAGATTGCTTCAACGCACAGTTAAACACCCTGTAAAAGTTTATGTTTGGGGATGCTTCTCCAAACGCGGTTTTGGTTGCCTTTTTGTGTTTACCGGTGTTTTGAATGCTGAAAGAATGTGCAGCATTTATAAAAAATACTTAATGAGGTCCGAAGAAAAGTTTTTTGGGTCAGACACAACGACCTGGATGCTACAAGAAGACAATGACCCAAAAAACCGCAGTAAACTGTGCAGTGCGTGGTACCAGAAAATTATCATCACTACGATGGAGTGGCCGGCAATGTCTCCAGATGCAAATCCTATCAAAAATGTGTGGTCCTACATGAAGATGCAACTAAGAGGAAAGCCAGTATACACGGAAAAGCAACTGTGTTATCAAATTAAAAAGATATGGCGATCATTGCCAGAGGAGTACGCTAAAAATCTTGTTGAAAGCATCCCTAAAAGGTGTCAAGCGATAATAAATAATAACGGCGACTGGACAAATTATTAGGTAATTGCGCAATAGCCAACAACATGTACTTCAATAAAATATGAGAAAAAAATTTGTCTGATTTATTTTTACCGAATACAAGCGGTCGCGTTCTTGTTGAACAGAGTGTATATTACCCAAATTGATGATTTTGAAGTTTTTAGAAACAAAAAATTAGTTGTGAGAAAATGTAATGTTTTTTATTAAGAAATTTAATATTTATTCTCTGAGAAATATATATAAATTTAAAAAAGAAAAAAAAATGCAGCATAGTATTTTTGCAATTGCAAGATACATATATTCTTTTCTGGTTCATATAATGAAAGATTCAACTTTCCCTACTTAGAATTTGTTTAATTATTCACACTTAATTTTTCATTACATGCATAATCAAATTTTTGGTTTCATTAATAATATTAAATTCTATAGATTAACCAAAAAAAAAAAAAAAAATAACTAAAATAAATAATAATTAATTCACCAATAATTATAATGTCTTAATCATGACATGTTGGCCTTTGGATGAGATTGCTTAAGACTAAAAATTTAACTCAACTAAGTGAAAATTGTAAATTAAACCGTACATTTTCTGTATTTACCTAATAGTAAATCACTTTTTCACGTAAGATGGCGCTTGCTCACGCTACGTTGCATGTTAAAAATATACTGATATTAAAAATTGTTAACGTTAAAATCAAATTATCTCATCGTTAGGCTTATGTGTTATGTTAGTGTCATTTCTCTTCTGCGTAAGTACTTTAGCATGTTTTTACTAATCATTGGTACTCAAATTAAATTATCACCGTGACAATTTTATTCGAAATAAATCTCAATTAAAATTTAATTTTATGTTAGTATCTTCATCTATGTCATTCTATCTTGATCCGCTAAGTGTTACAATGGTAAAAAATTATTCAAATTAATATATATATATATATATACCGCTTTCATCTAGAACAAATAAGTAACCATTTTCTAAATCTTTAAACTAGAAATATAGATTTCCGAGCTATGCATATAAGGAACACCAATAATCTGAATAGACGAAACGATCGAGAACTTCTAGTCTATACATTTCTAGATGGTGAAACAATTTTCTTAATATTCTGAATCCTTTGTATTGCGAGAAATTCTCGCTTGATTTTTATAAATTGGGTTATAAATCAAGATTATAGTAGCTAAAGCTCTTCTCTTGTATTCGTATTTATTTGCAGAGAATTTTAAATAAGTTTGACCTCGATAACATAGGCGAATGCACTAAAATTCTAATATGGGTTTCTAGAACTCGCTTTCAAAGGGGACTAGAATTTATAGGGATGACATAGAACTATTTCACACTAGAGCCACAATTTAGATTATAGGTTTCAGTTACAGAATTTTTTCTCAGTGTCATAATTAAGCAACTTTATCACAGACCTGTGTTATAGCTTGTATGGAATATATATGTGTGTCGGAATCATTATATGAGTTAAGAAAAATTAGTTTAGTTTTACAGAGTCTTGCAGGTTTAATATGAAGCATATAAGAAAATATATATGCGTAACTGCCATTGTATGATTAATAAATAAATAAATAAATAAAATACAGAATTTTATACATTTAATATGAATTTCGTAAGAAACTTAATTGTGTGTAAAATTCAAAATACTAATAAAGAGAAAATAACAAGATAAATGAAATGTAATTTTAGTTTTGAAGAATCTTAGAGAATTGATATGACGTTTCTGAAAAATCTAATTGCATAAAAGATTATAATGAGAAAAAAAATAACTTAAAAAAAAAAATCCATATTTGTTTCTGAGCTGAAATTTTACTCTTGAAAATATTGGCACATTCAGAAAAGAAAAAAATTATTTAAAAAAGTATGCATTTAAATGTTTAAAATTTACATTTCTCAATTTTAAAAACATAATCACAGGAAATAGTTTAAATATGTGAATTATATTTGAGAAATAAGAATACTAATAGTTCGTTAGCAATTTAGAGTTGTAATAAAGCACACAATTACCTATTACAAATCAAGAACATTATTAATTAAAACACATTATTAGTTAAAAATAAAATGATAGAAATCGTTTAAAATCAACAATAATATCAATCTTAATATCATAATAGAATATTTATCCAAATTTTTTTTTTTTTTTTTTTTTTTTGTATTTTCGTAATATGAAAATTTTCAAGCTTCTTTTCTATCATCTAAACGTACATTATTAATCAACTCCTAACAATGTATATATCTGAAGCTGTTTAAATTAGTTTTATAAAGAAATGAAAGCAAAGTGAGATAACAAATGTTATAACTTCACTTTTTATTATCCAATCAATAACAGTAAGAATTTATTATTGTTTGATTCATTCTTGTACTTTAATGAGAGCAATTTGAGATAAGAAAAGTTATAACTTTAATCTTCGTTATCTAACTGAAAACATTGCAAGTGATTATTACTACTCTGCACGTTCCTATGCATAAATCAAAGCAATATTAGATAATAAAAATTCTTAATTAAATATTTTAACAAAAGTGAAAATCCATTTTCAGTATGTTCATTATGGAAAATTCGTAATAACTCTCATTTTTTCCCCCTTACCTATAATTTTATAGAAAGAATAGCTTTGGCTAAGTTTTCAAGATTTAGTTTTTGCTATATTTACATGTTTTGGGGTCTCCTGAATGCGAAGATCCGGCTTTTAACGGATTGGTCTGTATATATGTCTGTTTGCATGCCTGTTTGCGTGTCTGTGATGTGTGTGTGGGCGCTATTAGCATAATTAAAGAAAAAAAAAATCATCAGTATGTCAAATTCGGTGCACTAAACCTGTACCATGGAGAACATTACTTGAAACTTTCAATTAAAATCGGAAAAACAAATCGTGTACTATCCAAGATAACATCCAACGGAACATCCAAGATAATTTAAATACATTAGGACTGTGTGCATATTTCTGGTAGTAACAGTTTAACCCTTTTAGACCACACTAAACAAAAATAAATAAATATATTTTTATTTGCATAAAATCATGATTCATACAGAACAAGGTATAAAACTCAATTATCATTCGTTTACATGGCCACACAAAAGAATCCTGATATAGGGCTGCGCAAGGAAACTTTCGAAAATGTGTTTCAAGTTATGTGTTTTTTATACCATGATAAATTTAAGTACACTATATGCAATACACATAATATAAATACATTGCTACCGAAAATTAAAAATATTGTTTCTCCTATGACGTACTAACTCTCTATTTCTACATGAGATATTTTTAATTTTGCGAGAAAAATTTAATCATAAACACAAAATTGACTGACGTTTTATTTCCTTGTTTTATCTTCAGAAATATACAATTATAATATTTATTATTGAACTTAAGATTGATATAAATTATTTTTAAAAAATAATCTGCTTAATACACAAAAGAAGTATTATGAAGGTAAATTATTTACGGGAAAAAAATGTCCTCAAATAATAATATTTGCTTATTTCATTTACTTTATATACAACTGCACTTGAAGTTTTGTTACATTAGTGAGATTGAAATGTATCAAATGCTTCTTGGCACTCTGCAAAACAATAAAAAAAAAATTTGCAAAAATATTTTTGAAATGTGTGTCTTACTCACCATAAGGTTCGAGCATCTCTGTTCAGTGATTTACAATCGTACTTATTTCAAAACATAACATTTTTTTTACTCTTCATATATTAATATTTTTTCATTTGTTCACGTGGAAAGACATTTACCATTAAATTAAGTATTCTCATCAGCTGGTTATACTAAAATAATAATATTCTTATAACTTAATATTCATCAGTTTTGAAATATTTTCTTCTTTGCTTCTCTAACAAAGCGTTTTGTTATTGTTATAAAAGTAGAAATAGTACGACATCTCGCACTATTTCTTTCAATCGGCTGTTTTTGCATCGTTACCATTTTTTACATATCCACTTGAATGAACGTGCAAACATTCTTTTTCCTTTTTTTTTTTTTTTTTTTTTTTTTAAATCTAATCTTATAAAGCTGAAAGTTTGCCATTCTATCTGTCCGGATTATTCAATTTTATCAAAAATTGGTACTCTTAATCTGAAGAAAATCTGACCAACGCCATATTTTTAAAGCAATTGGTTAATTATTTCAAAAGATATTAAATAGACACCCTCATTTTAACTTTCATATTATTAAAAAGAAGAAAACAATTGGATGCCGAAAATAAATAAATAAGTAAATATATTTCTTTTTGTGTCGAAAATAAATAAATAAATAAATAAAATAAACTTGCATTATATATATATATAATTAAAATAAAATCGAGAAAAATCGTAAACCCTTGGCGAATTTGGCACCGAAACAGCTCAAAGCATTTCTCGCCAAGGTCTTTCCTTACGCAATAGAGATAACCATTTTAATTCATCACCAAAATGGCAACAAAAATTTAAAAGCCGTCAAGGTACTCCCATGTTAAAACTACACCGAAGAAATTTTAAGAAATGAATATAGTCACCGACGCTAGGAAATGAAACACAATTACTGCATGAGTTTATGTGGAAAAATAGATGAAAGAAAGTCACGTCGTACTAAATTAAATTTTGTTTTGTGCAGAATTTTATATCTATTACTTACAAAACAAAAATAGGTTTGGGGTTAATAAAATTATTAATATTAATATTATTATTAAATATTTTACAGCAGTTTACCATTTTTTAGTCGTCTTTCTTATTATTTATTTATTTTAGAGAAACTAAAAATTTTACTTAAAATATAAAAATAGCTTGTTGTAACTATTTTGCAAAATAATTTAATTTACTATAAAAAGTAGATTTGAATGGAGTTTCAAACTTCTTTTTATTTTTTATAAATATAAGATCTCTTAGAAAGATTTATTAAAAGAATTGAAATCTTCAAATGAAACAAGGGCGATAAAGTTTCTTTATCTCTCAGTATAAATAGAAATCTAAGTGTTCTTTGGTCTCTGTTTAATAATTTCTTTTCAAACTAAAATCAATGTTTCTGACTGGATGCACAAGTAAGTTTTGCTGATAAGAACTGCCACAACAGTTCTTTAAAAGTATTTTGTTATTTAATAAAAAGAAAAAAAATCTTTCTCGAAATCATAAAAAGAAAACAAAATGCAATTACACTTGTACATAGATAAATTTACAGTCATAGAAACAGAAAAGAAAATTTTTTTTAAACGAAGTCAAATTTTTGGTAACTGAGAAAATACTTATTAGTTTTAAAGGAACAATTAAAATGAAAACCATTTCAAATATTAAAAGTGTGTTTTTCGTTTTGTTATATTTTATTATATAATTACAAATTTATTTTGAATACAATAGCCATGTTAAGTTACTCATTATATATATCATAATTTCGAAAAACTTACTTTAAAATATTATATTATTTATATATATATATATATATATATATATATATATATATATATATATACAGTCGGTAACAAATGTGTCCGAACACTAGCAAAAATTCCTATGTAAAAGAAGTACACTACATATGGTTTTGTTAAATAAATCCTTGTCGAATCCTATTCTTAGTCAGTGTAAAAACATGATTCGACAAGGATTTTGCTAGTGTTCGGACACTTTTGTTACCGACTGTATATGTATATATGTATATGCTAACTTTTTAAATAAGAAATCGTAAAATTTTATTGCAATAAAATAACTTTAAAGTAAAAATAAAATAAAATTCTTTCTTTCTTTTTTTTTTTTCTTTTTTTTTTTTTTTTTTTTTTTTGAGACACGTCATATTTGCATGATTGAAATGTTTATTTAAGAAGTTCATTTATTACAAAAAAAAAAAAAAAAAAAAAAAAAAAAACATTTCAAATTAGCATATGCTTATTTCTATCATCCGAAAATAGTAAAGATCCATTGTGAAAATGGTATTATTTTTAAAGTATGTTTTATTGTGTTTCATTCTTACATACATAAACGAAATAAAATATAGAAAATAAAATAATTTAGATATTCAAATAATTGCATGAAACATCAGTGGAAGCCACCATGTATGGAGACTCAAAAAGATTTGGGTTCTGTCTGTAAATCTGTCTCGCTGTAGAGACCGCATAAGTCCCCCTATTCATTTGCAAATTGGTACCTAGGTTTTTTGAGCCGCACAGAAATAGCTGTATAGTTTTGCGTGTATATTCTGTTTGCAGTTTTTGTACAGGGTAAACATCAAATTTTTCTGATCATTACGGTCTATGGACAGAATTTCTCTGTACCGTGATAACTGCCAGAAAAATTACCTGATTCAAATGAAAAAATATGGTTAGTACACGCCATAGCTGTACAGTTTTTGGCGTGTATACAATGTTTATGGTTCTTATATAGGGCCACACCAAAGTGTATTTCTTACCTTCATGGCTTATGGGCAGAATTTCATTTAATGGCATCTTATAATAGTTACACTTTTTTCAACACAGTGAAAATAACGTACATTATTGAGATGCTTAAAAACATATTTTCTGTATAAAAATGTGTGCTTAGACTTAATAATTAATATACAGAATCTTACAAAAATGTTTCGAAAATGTCATGTAATCATCCAAATTATGTGAAATTTCGAACAATTTTTCATGAACTACACAAAATAAGTTGTATAGGTTTTACTGGTGTATAAAACATTTATGACTCATTAGAGGAACTCATTAAAGAATTTCATAACAATAGAGCCTATGGACATATTTCTGTTCAAGTTCTGTTTATGCTGCATTCAATATTATAGAATTAACATACATTATTAAGACGTTTAAAAACATGTTTTCTCTGGGGAAAAGGTACGTATAGACTAAAAAATTTATTTACAGGACTACACAAAAGAATTGTTATTAAATTTAATTCTTACGGGGGTGGAAAGGAAATGTCTAACAGTTCTACCGGTTCATCGAACTTGGAAAATGGCTGTGGTTTGCAATAAAAGGTTTAAATTAAGTAAAATGTCTCTCTTAGACATTAATTAAGACAAAAGATGATAATCTTTCGATATTTAACCTTTAAGAGTGTGAAAAAGAGTGTCTAGTATTTGTACTCTTTTTCGAGAAGGGAAATTCGCAGTGGTTTCCGGTAGAAGCTTAAAATTTGGAAAAAATTCTCCTGTTAGGCCCTAATTAATATAACGTATAATATTATTCCGAAATTTAACAGTTAAGGGTTAAGAATGGGGTGTCTAGCTTTTCTACCACTCTTCACACGTGGAAAATCGCAGTGGTTTGAAATAGAATTTTTCAAACAATTGGAACAAGGCTTGATCATCATCAAAATACAGAATGAACAACCTCTTGTCAACAGGTCAAATTAATTGGCTTTGCTTTCAATTATTTTTTTTTTCGTTCGAAGAACGGGTAGAACTGGCTAACGGTATTATACATAATTTGGAGTTTGCGTAACAGATTTCTCTATTAAAATGTATTTCTCCTATCGAATAACTTCCACGATATGAAGTCATTTTCAAAGACAGTACTTCATTTGAGAGAAATTTTGGAAATGGTTAATAATAAGTTATAAAAATTACTTCAATTTTAATCACATTAAGATACTATACTCTATTTACACGTAATCATATTAAAATGTTTAAATCGCATGCATGAAATTTTGACGAAAGCGGGAATTTAGAACATTCTTTTAATCATTTCATTGATTTTTAATTTCGAATTTTTAAAACCTTTATTTAGGAATAACACACTGAAGGAAAAAAAAAAACCCAACACCAAGAAAGACTTTGGTAGGCTTATACATCTGAAAGATGATATCGATTCAAAATTCGCGCTTTGGGCATTAGTGTCGCCCTAGTAGCGCCACTCAGAACTTGCAAATCAGGTTTGCTTTAAATGCGTGCTTTAAAGTTCGTGAGCGTTATTGATCTTTAAAATTTAACGAATTGAGTTGATGTTAACCAAGAATGCCTTTAAGAAGACGAAGAAGCCATTATCAACAGCTCACCGAGTTTGAACGAGGTTTTGTAATAGGGGTAAGAGAAGGTGGATTTTCTTCCCGCAGTATTGTGCTGGAATGTATTCACTGTGCATGATTGCTGGGTGCAGTGGTCAAGAGATGGTACTGTCTCAAGAAGACCGGGTCCAGGCGGCCACGTGGTACTACTGAAAGGGAAGACCGCCGTATTCGGCGTACGGCTGTGGCGCATCGTACTGCGTCTGCGGCAGAAATTCGAGCTGAAGTTGGTACCACAGTGACACAACGAACTGTTAGAAATCGGTTAAGGACAGTTCCGAGCCAGGCACCCTGTAGCGTGCATTACACTGACTCCAAGCCATTGTCGTTTCCGACGCCAGTGGTGTCAAGCCAGAGCTCATTGGAGGATGGAGTGGAGAAATGTTGTGTTTTCTGATGAAAGCAGGTTCTGCCTTGGTGCCAGTGACGGCCGTGTGTTGGTCAGAAGGAGGCCAGGGGAACGCCTGCATCCAAACTGTCTGCGGCGTAGACACATTGGACCTACACCTGGAGTCATGGTCTGAGGAGCAATTTCCTACGACAGCAGGAACACTCTCGGGGTTATCCCAAGCACACTGACTGCAAATTTGTACGTCCGTCTGGTATTTCAACCTGTAGTGCTGCCATTCATAAACAGTGTTCAAGGGGAAGTTTTCCAACAGGATAACGCTCGCCCTCATACCGCAGTTGTAACACAACGTACTCTACAGAGTGTCGACATGTTATCTTGGCCTGCTAGATCACCAGAACTGTCTTCAATTAAGCGTGTATGGGATATCATAGGACGACAAGTCCAGCATCATTCATAGCCAGCACTGACCGTCCCAGTATTGACAGAACATGTACAAATAGTATGGAACTCAATACCATAAAGTGACATTCGGCACCTGTATGACACAATGCATGCGCGTTTGCAGGCTTGAATTCAAAATTCTGGAGGTTACACTGACTATTAATGTAACAGCACTTCATATTTGAAATGCCTTTTCTTGAGCTTAAATTAACCTGTGATCTTGAAAATTTAATCAATTAAACATGTTAACTAGACAAATGTATTGCCCGAATTTCATTACTCTACAATAATTTTTTCTTGGTGTTGAGAATTTTTTTTTTTTTTTTTTTTTTTTTTTTTCCGTCAGTATATATACATTTGAAGTAACCTACATATCTAATTTGAAGTTTCTTTGGTTACATTATTAATGTAGAAATCATACAAAAATATGGTTTTCATGGGAGTTTTCCTCACCCCTCTTCCATTGCGTATGCGTTAGAAAATTGAAACACCCACAGTGCTTCAACCCTAGTCATTAGCAGTAACTGTTTCAAGTTTGGTTCAAATCGGTTCAGTGGTTTGGGAGGAGATGTAAGACATACTTACATAACTAGATACCCTTATATCTACATAAAAATTTGGAGTGCCCCCCCCCTCCACTTTTCGAACATTAAGTAATTAAAGTTGTATAAATGAATTAAAGTAAAAGAAATCGTTAAACAAACAAAGGAGAATATTATAAAAGGGTGTTTGAGTATTTTTCTGTGTATGGCATGTTGTTAAATTTAACGCTATTGTCTTTCAAATAATTTGAGCCCATTGATCATAATGATAAAGTTTCGTTGTGTCCCTGTGAAAATTTATAAGTGCTAGGCTCACCAAATTCTATACAGTTTGTTTGACGGGGACTCATAACATGTATATAAATTTTCGGCTCATTCGGATGAGGCGTTTAGACATTATAGCACTTTAAATAATTTGAATCCATAAGCCACAAGGATAAAGAATTTTTCTTTATGTCCCTGTAAAATCTATAAGTGCAAGATTCGTTAATATTCCTATTATAGTTCGTGTAAGGGTGATTTATGTAACCTGTAAATAAATTTTTAGCTCAATCGGATAAGGCGTTTAGACGCTATCACACTTTAAAGAATTTGAGCCCTTAGGGTATATTGACAAAGAATTTTTTGTTGAGTACCTGTAAAAAACTGCTAATACTGGATTCACCAAAATCGATGCATTTCGTCCAATGGTGACCTGTAACATGTGCATAAATTTTAAGCTCAACGGAATAAGGCGTTTAGACGCAATCGCACTTTAAAAAATTTGAGCTCAAAATAAGGAATTTTTCATTTTGTCACTGCAAAAAGACAATAACTGCTAGATTCATCAAAATCTATACAGTTTGTACGAAGATGACTTATAACATGTGTATAAATTTTCAGCTCAATCAAATAAGACATTTAGACGCTACCGCACTTTAAAAAGTTTGAGCCCATAGACTATAATGATAATGATTTTTTTTTTTTTTTGTGTGTGTGTGTGTGTGTGTGTGTGTGTGTGTGTGTGTCCCTGTAAAAAAAAATTATAACTACCAGATTCACCAAAATCAATAGAGTTTACGTTACGGTGACCTATTACATACTTACCAACTTTCAGCTAATTCACACGAAGCATTTAGACGCTATCGTGCTCACTCACATACATACACACATATACACTCACATACATACACACTTATACACGTAAAAAATGCAAATATGAACTCATGGGGCCATAAAACGTTTCCAATTGAACCACAATCCCAAAGTCAGATTTTTGACACTTTACAATACTTTCCTTACATATGTATGATCGGAAAGTAAAAAATAAAAAAATAAAATAAAATTATATTAGAAAGAGTAAATGCTAATTTATTTTATTTTTATCATTTTATATTTTATAATTATTTATTTATTTTGTAAGCAATAAACAAATCTTTTAATGTTCTGTAACTTATTTAGAAACACTAAACAGATTTATCAAAAATTTGCTTACTTATTTAGATTAAATAAATTCTTTATAATAGTACGGAAGTTTTTAATTTTTACTCTATATTCAAAAGAAAATTTTGTCTGCCTTTTCTATTCAGTCTTTGATCCATATAAACAAACAATATTCAGTTAGACAAAAGAACTGATCTTTTAAATAATTTAAAATTGGAATTTGTTATAAGTTTTATGTAACCGAAAAATTTAAATTTACACAATTCTCAAAAATCAATTCAATGACAACTTTTACAAAATGACAATAAATTTATACATTATTTTAAGTTTTATTTTCTAACTTTTCAATTTATCTATTAACAAAAGAGATTTTATTTTACAATGACATGAAGGTTTAAAACGCATAACAATAAAGTGTATCTACAATATAAATTAAAATTTACTTTAAATAAAAGAAAAACAAAACAATAAGAAATGAATGATTCTTTTCAATCAGTTTTTAATAAAATAAATCTTTAATGCAACATAAAAGAACCTTTAAATTAATTTTCTATCTGCGATTGCATTTTTCTAAAATAAATTCAATAAAGAATCAAACATTTTCACAAAACTAAGAGAAATTCTCTGTCAATGAAAATAATTTTTAAAAATTATTAAAATAAAAGAAAGTTTACGAAATAATGAAAAAAAAAAAACTATAAGTGCTATGTGTATAATATTGAAATACAATTCAGCATTTATTGTGGAAAATGTAGAAAAGGGGTGCTGGAAAATGCAACAAATTTCCGGATTGAATAACATGAGGTACTATAAAAAAAAATAACATTTTTTTTTTCTTTTCGAGAACATGGAATAAAATTTTAATTAATTTTTCATTTATTTATTTATTTACGTGTTAGGCCTTTGAATTTTTCCGAAAAATAAAAAACCTTCACCAAATGCGCAATGAGAAACATTTTTTTTTTTTTTTTAAGATTAATAAAACAAAACATTTAAAACTATAATAAAAAATTGAACTACTTAACAGTGCACGAATCAGAAAATGCATGGAAATCTGTATTGTAGCAATCACTACAAAAAAAAAAAAAAAAAAAAAAAAAAAAACGCTGGATGCAGCTAATTTATCGTACATGAATATGAAAATGCGTGAAAATCGACACAGTTGAAATCAATATCAAGAACGTATATGCACATTATAAAAAAAAAAAAAAGACATTTGGATGCAAGTAATTTATCGTTCATGAACCCGAAAATTCATGAAAATTAACATTGGTACAAAGCTTTCTGGTGCAAAGCTTTCTGCAGAAAATGTCGAATAACAATTAATACTTTGTTACAAAAAAAAAAAAAAAAGAAGAAGAAGAAGAAAGAAAGAAAAAGCATAGTATTATCTATTAAGATAATTTAAAAAAAAAGTTTATTTTATATTATTTACAGGAAATCTCCTTCAGCTTGTTTTACAAAGTACAACACTGTAGGTTAACCCTAAACGTTAACTACATCTTTTCTTTTGGAAATTGCTAAACTGACTTCAAAAAAGATGGCCATAGTAAAATTTTGAAATTTTTTTTATAATTTCTTGATTTAGTGTATGTAACTGAACCCTTTTTCGTAAAATGCTACACTTGTCTCTTACGCATATCAAGTATAATTTTCTTTGTAAAATACAATTTAAATATCTTTATAATACAATTTCAAAATGGTAGCTTGTGGGCCACCTATAGTACATGGTGTTCCAAAGGTAACCCTACCTTTTAAAATGTGCTTAAAATGTTCTTTTGTTATTTTTAGGGATTTTCTTTTTTTCATCTTTTGTCACAAAAAGATTTTCAACCACTTTTTGTGCAAAGTAGTTCAGGATTTTTATTCTGGGATTCACTGACTTCTTTCGGGGGGTATCTGGTATTCTCAATAGCGTAGAAATTGTTGGAGAATAAATGATAATTTTTTTTTTTTTTTTTTTTTTTCAGATATTTAAGCAGAAATTTTGAAAATTATCCTTATTACATTAATTTGCGGTTTCTTTTTTTTTTTTTATAACTTAGCCCACGTGTTCTAAGGTTGCCTGTCATTTGGGTTACTTTGAGAACATGCATAGGGTCACCATTTGCACGACATTAAACTTTTAATCTGATAAATTTATTAGAAATGAAGTTAATGTGGTTAAAGAGAATGAAATAAATTTTCAGAAAACATATCACAGCTGAAAGTTCTAAGAACTCAAGCACATGTAAATGAAAATATCTTCTTACCTGGAAATTAGAACTCCTCCTCCTCTAAAGTGAACTCACTGCATACAATGGTGGTGGTCGATCAAGATAATTTCTTCAAATTCAGTCCCATACTCTGGAGATATACGATTTACAGTGCAGTAGCACTAATTTGTGATTGAAAATTAAATTAAATCTCTTTTAGGGGTGTTTGCTACCTTAGGAATACTGGCCACCTTTGGCTCACCTACCTTTTATATGTTAACCTGATTAAATTAAAACAATAATTAATTTAATTAATTAAATAACTTTATATGAAAACATTCTAAATTGAGAAAACTCGCATCAGTTGTTTTAGGTCAAAATAATAGCACAACGTTTCATCAGATGAAAAGACATCATCAACGTAGCAAGGTGCACTCCCGACTACTAAAAATTTAAAGTAACTTCTGTATATTTCTTTTTCTGAAACATCATTTGTTAAATTTCGGAGTAATGCTGCTATCTACCGGGACGAAAAGGAAGAAAAATTTAAAAATGGATTAAAACCAGAAAAAAATATTGAAATATTGTTAAATATATAAGAGTTAAGACATCACGCTTCAAAATTTAAAGAACAATGCTTATTGAACTTGATTTTTAATGTCAATCGTTAAACGGAAGTTTATTTTGTCTTAATCATAACTGAATATCATAAAAATTAATTTTAATAACTCTGAAATAAATAAAAACAAAAAATCATAACACTTTTCTTAAAACAAAACCACTAGGGTGAAATGGGTGTACGTGTAACAACGTTTTGCCATAGTTTGACTTTGACGTCATCTTGCTCAGTTGCTGTTATGCTTACACTTCTGAAATTTTTACGTATAAACTACAACTAATTGGTATTCAAAATAGTTTAAAATGAGTTTTTTTTTTTTTTTTTTTTTATAATTTAACATTGTTTAATTTAAAGAAAAAAGGAAGAAATTTTTATGTTTCATGGTTCCAATTTGCACCATGGGTTGGGGCACTTGGAACCTCGGATTACTATAAACCTCTGATTACTAAGATATGTAAATCAAGTTTCCAGATCGTGAAAACCTTCGAGAATTTGAGACTTTATGATTTTTTTAAATATCTCAATTCGTTACAAAATTACGAACTTTTCAGCGTAATAACCCCCAACTAGCATTTCATATTTTAAACGTTCCAACAAAACGTAAAAAATATCAGAATCTTAAATTTAATTGAAAAACAAAGGCAGAACTGAAAAAGCAACGCAAAAAAATAAAAAATAAGTGATGAAGTTCAAGTTACACTTCTTACACTTTCCCAACATACAATTTTCCTGGGGTACGTGTAACCACGGAATGGCAAACCAAAAAGCTTAATTGAACTAGGGCAAATCTGAAGTTATATTCAAAATCTACATACAAGGCATAGTTTCCTTATCAAAAACTGCGAGTTTACTTCACAAATACAGCAATGGCAAAACTTAAATTTTTGAGTAGGCAAAGAGGAAAATGTAAGCAATTTTTCAAACTTCGAAAACTATCACTGTTTTATATTTGATTTGGTTACCTAAGGCTAAATATAAGAAAGAAAGGTTTAAACAAACAGATATGATAACTATTAGGTCCGAATTCACCTTATTAGTTGAGTTATAAGCTAAAGTTACCCTTATCCCGTAGTTGCACTTACCCTACTTTGCCCTATAATAAGAGAAATTGAAATTTTCAGTTTTAATTGCTAATTTATAAGGAATAGAAATGTACCTAATTTTTCTGTTATTGAACTTATTTCAATCTTTTAAATTTTAACCTTTTTACTTCAATTTATCTTACAAATATAGCTGTTATAAAATTGACGTACATATTTGTTCATTTGCATTTTCTTAAACATTCTTCTTAGGCGATGTTAATCAACTCAACCCAACTCAATCTTTGCATTCTTCAAATGTTACCAAATGTAAACATATTAATAAATCTGATCTGTTTCGTACCATTTGTTAAATTAATGATAAAATAATGCAAATGATGTTTAATACGTCTAAACATTCACGATTTAAAGTAAATCACTTGGGTATCTCATGTCAAATTTTACTGTAACTAATGAAACTTGTCAAGTGAAAATAAATGATACATGTCAAAGCTTATATATAATACTAAGTCGGTCTGCTCCCGCTTAGCACTCGATTTTTACCCATGTATTTCCAAATTTATTTCTCCTTGACAGTTTAAACTACTAAACACTGGTTTACATAATATTTAAAACAAATGGTTTCATATCTTTTGCATCATGATATTTACATGTTTTGAAGTTTAAACGCTTTCAAGAAATTTAAAATGACATCGTAATTCTTTAATTCAAATTTTAAAAATCGCATGTCTGTTTACTTATATTACCAATTTCTCGTGTCACAGTTGAATTCTACATATTAAAATCCTGCATAGCAACGAAAATAATTTGTTTTAAAAATATAAATTGTTCTGTGTTATTTAATCTTTGATTTATGGATGAATAAATTCTGGTTAATCAATCTGATTTACTACGATGATAACAGCTTACTTTACTGGACCTTCTCAGTAGGCTTTCCTATTAAAGTAGCTCCAGTAGCCCGTATAGAATTCTGTCATCGTACATCAGTAAATGTAAAAATCGATGTACTATTTCAAGAAGCACAGAATTTATACAGCAATTTTACTTCTGAAAATTATATAATTTAAATTTTTAAAATACTTCATACTTTATAACAGTAAAAACAAGAAGGTATAGATTAATTCATATTTCAGGAATAAAAAACCATTTGCATCGGAAGAAAAACCTTTACCTTTATGTTCAGTAGTGTGTATCACATATATTTAAACATAAAAGAAAAACTAAATAATAAATTAATATGATTTAAATATTGAATGAAAACTATTTTTTGATATTTTAAAAAATCAATTTAATTTTATAAATTAATAAGATTCTTTACAAATTCCTAATCATAATCTGAATTTGAAGCGTGAGGTTTTAAAAAATTTCATTTCCCATACTTCTCATTTAGTAAAAATGATCATTTAGTGTATAATATTTCTTTCACCAAATTCTATATACTCTCTTTTAATTCTATTCAGCAAAATTAACTTATAAATTTTTCTCATAATTGCATATTTACAGTTATTTGCAAAAGATTAAGACCAGTAGCCGATTTTCAATATTTTAACACATTGCATCATTTGAAAAGATTATTGCGTCATCTCATGTGCTGATTGCATCAGACGCAGTCTATTGCTATAAATAAAGGTGCTCGGTGCATTTATCGTCAATTGTTTATTGGATTTTGTTTTAGACAGTGCTGTTGTATAATTATTGTAATGGGTAAAAAACCTTCACTTACTGATACAAACGGTCAGAAATATTGACCTTCCACAAAATTGGATTTTCTGAACGTCAAATAAGTTCGAGGGTAAATGTAAGCAAGACAGCTGTGCATCAAGTTAATAGTAAATTTAAAATTTCGGGAAAATTTATGGACCTTAAGAGAAGCGGTCGCCCTAGAAAAACGTGTGCACGTGATGATCACGTGATTAAAAAGGGTGGTCGTACGAGATCCAAGAAACTCCTGCAATACGATTAGACATTCTCTGGCTGAAAAAGGCCCAAACGTCAGTTTAAGTACTATTTCAAGACGTTTGGCCAAAGATTTTGGTTTATAATTCCATAAATCTGCAAGGAAACTTCGACTTACTCCAAGTATGAAACAGAAACGACTCTTGAGGTCCACAAATTTTCCCGAAATTTTAAATTACTAATAGCTTGATACACAGCTGTCTTGCTCAATTTACCCTCGAACTTATTTGACGTTCAGAAAATCCAATTTTATGCAGGGTCAATATTTCTGACCTTTTAGTAACAGTAAGGGTTTTTTACCCATTACAGTAATTACACAACAGCACTGTCTAAGACAAAATCCAATAAACAACTGGCGATAAACGGGCCGTGCACCTTTATTTATAGCAGTAGAATGCGTCTGATGCAATCAGCACATGAGATGACGCAATTGTCTGAGCAAATGATGCAATATGTTAAAATATTGAAAATCGGCTACTGGTCTTAAACTTTTGCAAATGACTGTCTTGCGCAATACAAGGAGAGAAACTTCATATTAAAACTAATTAATTAATTATCCTAATTTGCTGTCTGCAATCTGCGTCAGCGGATAATCCACAAGTGAAATTTCTCTTTTAAGGGGATTTGGCACATTTGACTTGGCACCAATGAAGGTTTCATATGGAAGCTTATATTTCCATTTAGTATTTATAAATTAAACTAGTTGTTTTGCTCAGTAAAATATCTATTCAAGCAATAAATCCTTTATATATATATATATATATATATATATATATATAGAGAGAGAGAGAG
The DNA here is from genome assembly GCA_963930645.1 of Salticus scenicus. Classification (NCBI taxonomy): domain Eukaryota; kingdom Metazoa; phylum Arthropoda; class Arachnida; order Araneae; family Salticidae; genus Salticus; species Salticus scenicus. The sequence continues at coordinate 188,310,116 of OZ005652.1, forward strand.
AGAGAGAGAGAGAGAGAGAGAGAGAGATTTGAAACTTTTAAGTGGTGTTTTCACTGTTTGTATTTTTTCATGAGTTCATGACTTTAAAATGCTAGAAGTTCTATAGATATTTAAGAAATGACTTAATTTTTCTTATATGTTTTTAATAACTTCTATTCTTGTTTGTTTGTTTGTCCGGTACAAATCTTGCAATCCAATTTTAACTAACTTCCCTACTGGCTAGACATTTGAAACTTTTATAATAGCTCAAAACCCGATGACAAGACAATACTTCGAAGTCCAATTTTCGATTTTTTGATTAGTTTTCTTATAATTAATTTAAAAAAAAAAAAAAAAAAATCCTAATAGCGTTGAAATAGCCATTAAAATATTAGCTATAATTTAATTGCCGCCAAAAAAATATTTACGAGTTCATTTTCTTTCGACATAAAAATAAATACATTTAATTAAACGTGAACGTTAAAAAAATATAAAAAGTTAAATTATGCATCTCACAAAAATTGACGTCATTATCACTTTAAAAATTTTATGCACATTGATAAGAGCTCTATGATTCATCAGAAAATTTAAAACATGGTATATACAGTTTTTTTTTTCTTTTTTTACATTATAATTATTTCTTCTTTGTATGTTTGGATGCTTAATAGAGAGAGAGCCTACTTAAAATAATTAGCGATGGATTTTGAAATTTATTAATTTACTTTTGAGAAAAAAAATTAAAAGGTGCCTGCCTATGTAAATTTTTTATTTTTAATATTTTTACGTAAGATACTTCAAATCCATCCCTAATTATTTTATGTAAATTACTAAACCAAAAAAAAAATATATATATATATATATATTTTTAACATTAGTAAAAGTTTTAGCATTTTGAAGAATATAATTTCATGAAAAAATGCAAACTGAGAAAACGCAATTTAAAAATTTCAAATCTGAAAAAAAAATCTATCAAAAACAATAATAGTTGTTGCTTGAATACATATTTTATTAAACAATCGTAATATAGTCTGATTTCCTCCTCTTTAAAATAAAGAGAATTTTACCAAAACTCATTTTAAAACAACTTTTATTTAAATTCACATAATCTAGCAACATCTTGATTTGGAATTTTGGTTCTTTTTCAAAAAACGTAATGTCTTTTTAAGGACACTTTAAAGCAAATTATGTAAAACGATTTCAATTACTTTTTCAGAAAAATTATTCTTCAGACATTCATTTCAGTTATTGCTTTAAAAGAAAATTAATATGAGAAAGAATGGCATAAAATAATTTTTTGTAACTCCATTAAAAAAAATTTGTTCTCGTCAAGAAAATGAAGAACATAATCGATATGATTTTAATATTTAAATTACATTATCTAATATCTTTTATTGCATTTTTTTTTTTTTTTTTTTTTTGCGTGTGATATAGTCTGAATTACGAAAATGCAATTTATTTACTCAGAAATTAGATTTGCAAAGCAATTCATAAATAGCAATGAATTTAAATTTTTATACGGAAATTTTCTCCTTTTCTCTATTTTTCATTTATTTTTGTTATTATTATTATTATTATTATTATTATTATTATTTTACTTAAAGTAATGATGCAATTTTCACAACATTCTAAAAAATAAAATAAAATAAAATAAAATAAAATAAATCCATAATAATGCGATGCCTTAATTGTCTGACTTAAATCTCTAATTTCATTTTTCATTTTAACTATTTTTTAATGACAATTCTGTTTGTTTAACATTTTAGCGCCCAGTGTCCCCATTTCAGCACAACTAATAAAATGGCACGTATATTTTTTGTGGTTTCTTGGAATGATTTCTGCTTTTTAGTGACAGTTTATAGCGTCACTCTAAATGATCCCTGAAAGTTTTCTGTGCCTACTATTAATTATTATTTCCTAATTTGGATAATCATTTAATAATTTTTCATTCATCGCACATATATTTGCTTTTTGCGCAGGTATACTAACTTAAATCAAGTTGAATAATGATATATATTATAATACTTTACTTTCGATACCTTTGCCAACATATAATAGGAAATTAATCTGTTATCTCACAGTTTTTCTATCTCGAAGTTTTCTCGCTAGAACACTAAACATCAATAAATGAGGATAGGCTTTAAATTTAAAACTATCAGAAGAATTGTTTAAGTTAATATATTTTACTGTCAGTTGTCTATATTAATTTAAAAGTGAAATAACCAGCTAATAATATTTTGCAAAATTAATTCGTACGTTAACGGGTTAACTATTTTTTAATGACAATTCTGTTTATTTAAAGGGTTACATGGGTTTTGATGGCTAAAACAAAAAGCATATTTTCTCTATTATATATATATATATATTAAATTTTTTTTTAGAATTTTGAGCATATAAAATAGTTGCGTTTAAACAATATTTGATCATGAAAATTTTTCGAAAATCCAGTCAAGAGTTCTTGTTTCTGGTATCCCTTCAGAAAAGCAGTGGACACGAAAAACTAATGCCCATTGAAATTTAGCATACATCTTCAAAAGATTTAAGGCAAAATTTTCCAAAATTTTTATTGAAATTTTTGTAAAATATTGTTTAAATATCACTTATTTTTCGTTTACAGGTCCACACAAAAGTGTTCGGATATATTAGGAGTGTACTTTGAAATTGCTAAATTTGTATTTCAAGTTGTGTTATGTGTTTTTCATATTGTTCTAAACTTAAGTAGTGTACTATAGGGTATGTATATAATTAATTGACAATATACAAGGCTACACAAAATTGGTAAATACATTCTTACCTTTTGAATGCAATTAATGGAAGTGCTTTATTAAATTTTATCAAATTCAGTAAAAATGCTACGGAATTATAATAATTTTTTTAATATCAAATGGCAAACAAAGTAGTAATTTAGAGTCTAAATTTCAACGCTGATTTTTTGCCATACTAAAATTTTTTGAGATCTTTTGAATAAAAAAATACAGTTTTTCATGGTTTATCTTTGTATATGCCAGTTACTCACATAACGCAAAAACAAATAATTTCAGGAAATTCAAACTGGGTATTTTCAAGATGGCATTGAGTTACCAGTTAATTTTAATTAAGGTTGGTAAATTTTATAATTTAATATTAAAATTTTGAATAAAAAAATTGTATTTTTCATATTAAAAAAAAAAAAAAAGAGATGCAAAAAGTATTAATTGTAAACGTTTTGTATTGGTAATTATCAATGCATATGATAATTATATTTAAAATTTCTCTCACGCTAGTCATAGAGAAATTGGCTCGAAATAAACAGTTCAAGGTCGCATGTGTAGCATTGGAAGGACGAAAATTTATTCAATAAGAAATTTTCAGCTTCTTTCAGAAGGCATTAAATACATTATGTTAATAGTATTTATTCGTAATCAAAATTTTACTCGCATAATTTATTATCATTTTACAAAATCCTAAAGAATTTTATTATTATTATTATTATTATTTATCTCATTTGAATATTACATTTATAATCCTTTATTAAATTAATGCATAATTTAAAATAAAAATAAATTACATGCAATAATGAAACTACTGAAAACATTTCCAACAAAAATTGATCATAGTCTATAATGTACCCAAATGTTTTGGGTCCAATAATTTACATTTTTCTCGCACAGTTTAAACAGAGAATGCTTTGGTATTTCTCATTAAAACGTATAAAGGAACGGTCGGGTAAAATGGAATACCGAATAGTAGGGTAAAATGGAATACCGTAATATCTGATCTGTACTGGGTTGCAACCTATCGGAAGAAAAGTCAAACGTCTTCACTAGGTCTCCAATATAAACGATAGTTCACCATGTGTCAGAGATAAGAGCAGATTCTGCGCCTTACAACATGTTGGTTTTATCAAGATTCAGGCTTTATTGGAGGTAAAGTATTACGAATTTCGTAATTTACTAAGCAGTAAAATTAAGTGAAAACCTAGTACTCACTTGATTTTATCTCATACAGTGTCATTTCCGGTATGAGAGTTGATTTGTAGCCTGATTTCCACTAACTTATTTCTATCAATACGTGGTTAAGATTGATTTATTCTCGAAGATGGCGTTTCGGATAATATAGAATACCAACCAATCCATATTATTTGCGATTTTCGTAAAAAAAAATTTACGTTTATGTTGATATTTTTTTCAATAATAATTACATTTATATTGCAATAATTAATAATTAAAGTTTATATTGCAATCATTCACGATTTTCTGTAAAAATTTACTACCCTATTCCGTATTATTCTTTAAGGAAATAGAAGTATTCCTTATTTTCCCCTTCATAACTATTCCATATTACTCGCTTGGTCCATATTACCCTACAATAACTTAATTTTCTTAGCTGAAAATTCTGCGTGTAAACTCTTATTTTTTGTGACATAAAACCGTTAAAACGCATTAAAGTTTATAATGGTAGAATACACGATGATCCAAATTATTTTAGTTTATTACGGTTAAATTCAAATAGAAATGGTGTTCCCTTCTCACCACCGTTCCTCTTTTCTTTGTCAAAAGTTCATTAAGCCAAATAACACAATGTAAATGATATATAGATGTGAAATTATAACCAAATTCGGTATATGGTCAATTCATGAGATGAGCTAAAGGAATTAATCAATAGCATGAAAAAGGTTGTGTATAATATTAAATAATGACAAAAATAAACAGGTTATTCATAGAGGTTTGCTGTTTTTATCAGTGCATTGATAATTAATCTATCGTTTATAGATTTCCGCATTGAATCGGTAATTTCAATAGAAATTAAAACAAAACAAATTTTGTAACATCTCTTTTTTTACACTCTCTAACCCATGTAAGGCAAAGAAAGTATTTTGTTTGGGTCAAATTTGCGAAACTGAATTTTTAATAAATTTAATGTCTTTTAGAACCCTTAAATCCCAAAATTAAATTTTTAGTGTGATTAGTCCGTGTGTGTGTGTGTGTCTGTTTGCCTGTGTCTGTGAACCTGTTATTACCATAATTCAGTAGAAAATACTAGCAGGAAGTCCAATCTCAATATTCTAAATCTGTATCATATGGGGGCGACTTAATACTTTTGTTAAAACCTCCCAAAAGAATTGTCAAAAAGAATTCAAATACATCACAACAATTTTACTGGCAAAATTTCTGGCTGTTACAAAATAACATCCTTTAGAAACTAAAAGAAAAATAAATAAATAAATAAATAAAAATTATCCTACATTTCTTTTATATTTATAAAAGCATGTTTCGTTTAGAATATGGTATGAAAATCATTTATCATTCGTCTACAGGTCCACACAAAAAAATTCGGATATGCTAAGGCTATACTCGGAAATTGGTGGAAATATATTTGATGTTTTGTTATGTGTTTTTCATACTACTTCAATGTTTCATATTTCATGTGTGTATATTATTTAAAAACTAGTATGTTGTGGCCACCACATGACTTTCTTCCATATTTTCCTATACAAATTCACTCAGTAAAAATAATTATTATTTAAAAAAATTATCTTCCATGATACTGCAGACGATTTCCATATTAGAGAAGTATATATAACACTAAATATATATTAAAAAAAGTATAACACTAAATATATATTAAAAAAAGAAAAGAATTTTTTTTTTCTTGTTAAAAATGAAAAAAAAATCGATAACTATTTTAAATTATCGCAGATCGATGGTTCAACCATTCGTTTTAAAGGTATTGCCGAGCTATTTTGAAGATACCCATCATGAAAATTTACGCCCCTCGAAGGGGGCGGCGACGCTCCTGTATATACAATTTTTTTTCCCCAGTTGACTATCTCTATTATAAATAATTCTTTTAAATTTCATAATGATTATTAAAAAATAACTCTCTTTATGCACATTTATACAAAATTTTGTCCAATACCACCATGTTAAAATTTAGAAAAAGCGGGATGGCAACGCAAGCTGTTGGACAATTTTTCCAAAAGTTGATAGGCACTAAATTATGTCAATGTGTAACTACATACCAATTTGTATGAAATTCTGTGCAATTAGTCCCTGAGATACAGTTGCCACAAAATTTTGTCACACACACAGAGACAAACATTTTCTAAAAATGGTCAAATCGTGTTCTACAGCTCTCAAAACGTGTAAATCCATCAAAAACCCGAGGTCGAAAATTTTTACGAATCCAATACTTTCTTCTATTGAATATAGAAGAAAGTAATAATATACAGGGATAACCAAAATTGAGTGATAACATCTTTTTCTATTGAACGTGATTCACGTGTACATTGAATGTTAGCTGTAGTTTCTAGAAGTACTGTACTAAAATTTACCTGTTTAGGATTGTTAATTGTTTAATATGATACTCGTACACGGGACAAGATATTGTTCTATGTAAAATTTTCAATGCTGATTTTTACTATAATTACGTATTTAGATTCTCTGAAAACAAAAATCAAGTTTTAAGCGGTTGTTATGTATGCATGCCTTTTTTTAGCATATCCTAGAAATAAATAATTGAAGGAAATACAAATTTCATATTCTTAAGATTAAGTCAGATTCAAAACAGTTAAGTTTAAAAGAAGGCTGTGTTTTAAGTTTTTCTAAATAATTTGAAATAAACTTTTGAATTTAATACCAGCCTTATTTTTTTAAAAATAAATCATAAAATAAATCATAAAAATTATCATTTTGCTCAGAAATGAATTATTAAAAATAGAAATAAATAAATAATGTAACATGGCTTTATTTTCCATTTATTTTGAGCTTTCAAACAGCTCAAATGATAATACTTCAGAGAAACCAAAAGATTATTTTTCAGATTAAAGCTCCAGCAGAAAAGTATTTAAGTGAAGTATAAGGCTGTGTTTGGTTAATCGACCTTAATTTCTAGCTTCAAAAAGACTTCACGAAGTCGTAAATTTTGGTTTTTCCCGTAACATTTTATTACCTCCTTTTAGTAGTTTCGTCAAGTTATTCTTTGTCGAAAAGTTGTAACGAAGAAAACAAAAAAATGGATGAAATATTTTATCGTTTCAGAAGATACTATAATAATTATTGCTTTATTTTAAAGTAAGCTGACAATGAATGGAAGAGCATTTTATTATACATGATTTAGTTGATTTTTGGTCTAACAATAAGTTAGAAATATAAGTTAACAATAAGTTAAAAATACAAATGCATGCACACGCACATAAATTATATGGGTAAATTTTAGAGAATAATTTTTAAGGCATTAATAGCAGATGTTTCATTTTAAATTGAGCTGAATATACAGGAAAGTAAATGAATGTGAAATATCATTTCTGATTGAACTCATCATAATAAACTAAAATATTTTGGATCATAATGGATTCGACTATTGCAAACTTTCAAGTGTTCTTAATGTGTTTTGAGGGTTTAAGGTTACAAAAAATAGAGTTTGCATTCAACAATTTTAGTTATTATTATTTTTTTTTTCCCGATAATACGGTCCAAGCGGATAATATGAAATAGTTATGAAGGGAAATATGGAATATCCGTTTCCTTAAAGTATAATATGGATTAAGGTAGAATTTTTACAGAAAATGATGAATAACTGCATTAAAAAGATTTATTTTGAAATTATTATTGAAAATATACACTCTCAGAAATAATATACTCAATTTTGACGATTCAGACATCCCCGGGCTTAATTTCGTTGTTTTTGACAACCATTTTGTCAAGCGATCACGTGATTTTTGAGGAAACGTGAACTCTCAAATATTTGACGAAGCTGTTTACTCACAATAGCATGTGCTAGCTTTCATTACCGCCATACTGGTCTTTTTCCTGTGTTGTTTCGACTTTACGTTACAATGACTTTTATGTGCCGGCCTGGTGGTTAGGTCGGTAGGACGCTGCCTTCTGGATTCCCAGGTCTCGGTTTCGAATCCCGTGCGGACATGGATGTTTGTGATATCCTATGTCTCCAAAATATTGTGTGCGCTTGTTTCTGTGAATTTCTGTAAAAAATATGGATCAATTGAGACATAAGTCATTGTAATTGTAACTATAGGTGTTAAATAAATGTCCAAATGATTTTTATTTGTTTGCTCTGTTTTATTTATATTTCCATTAAATATAATTAGGATTTAATGTCTAAAGCAACGAACTTGCAAGTAATTTTATAATTCTATAGTTTGTATTTTATTCTGTATCACGAAACTATGATGAAAAAATGTATCTTTACTTTTGACGAAACTCGTATGTTCAAACAAGTGGCGAAAGTTATTTTCTCAGTTTGACGAAATATTCGCTCGGAGTATTTCCCTGGAAACGGTTTCGTGAAATTTGAGTATCCATTTCTGAGAGTGTACAGTGCTGAAAAAAATTATCATTATTCGAGTTTTACAAAAAATTGCAATGTGGAATAGTTGGTATTCCATACTACCCGAAATCGCCATGTTGGAGGATAAATCAACCTCAATCATTTGTTAGTAGAAATAAGTTCGTTTGAATCAGACTACTTACTAACTCAACTCCGCTTCCAAAAATAGCATTAGGTTTTCCTTAATTTTACTGCTTCATGAATAGATTAGAGAATTTATAATACTTGCCTCCAAAAAGGTCTGAATCTTGATAAACCAAAAAGTTGTATGACACAAAAACTTCTTTTCTCACTCACATTTTGTGAACTACTGTTCGTATTTGAGGTCCAATGAAGACGTTTGACGTGCTTCCGATAGACTGCAGCACAGTGCAGGTGAGATATAACAGTATATTCCAGTTTACACGACTATTCCATAATTCCGATCGTTCCTGTATGTAAAAACGTAATTCATCAAATATTAAAATTATTTTAATAATTTTTGATGAATCTTTAACTGTTGGTGAGTTTAGGAAATACAAATGCATACGTTCATTCACTATGTATTCAAACGTCACCTTTTTTTTTTATTTCAACATTCTTATTTCAACATTCTAGAGACATTCCTGACGAAATAGACTTCACTTACGACCACGTGTAAAGTTCATACTGGACATTAAGTTCCCATTGAATATTCTGATTCAAGTGCATTTAAGAAACATAAACTAAATGAAACGAAAAACAAAATATAATTTTGATACTCTGATATCATAAACAAACGTTAAACTGATTCATAATTTGTATTTTCTCTTAACAATATGATGGTTTGGAGTCAAGTTTTTGAAAGTGTGTTTTGCTATATTTACCTATTTTGAGGTGCCCTTAATACGAAAATAAGGTTACCAATTGGTGTGCATGTGGCTGCATGAAACTAGGTATTATAAATCAGTATCATAGAAGGATTTAACACTAAATTTTTCACTGAGATCAAGCTAAGGGTGTAAATCCTTTTTTTTTTTTTTTTTTTATCATATTAACTGACAAGGATTTCTAAATTTAGCTATAATGAAATTAAACTTGTGCAACATTATTTTACGCTGAGTTTTCAAAAAGAGTAATTTATTCGATAAATAATACTCTTAAATGTCAGTTAGTTGACTTCTGATGGGTAATAAGTTATTTATTAACCGGAAAAGATTTGAAATGCATTAATTAATGATATTTATTCAACAAACAGAGGAATAAATCTACACTTAATTATTTGAGCTTAATGGTAAATACAAATTGTGCTCTTTCAATAAGTATTTCTTATAATATTAAAAGAAAGCTTTTTATTACTCAGCTAAATGAATTGAATGAACTGATATTATTTAGCAAATAATTTGGTACTTAATAAATTTTGAATAAAAATTAGATTTATTTAAACAATATGTGAGTATCTACCTCACAATCTTGAAAAATGATAGAATTATTATTTAAACAAAAATGACATAAACTAAGAAAGAAATCTCTAGAAATATTCAATTCACCTACAATATAAAAAAATGTCAAAAATCCTTTTGATGATATCATATAGTATTCGATTTATAGGAATATTACAAAAAAGGTTTTCGGAATCATAACTTTGAACAAGCAAAGGCTTAAAAGTGATTCTATTAATTAAATCAGTACTATTATCAATGTGCCTAAAATAGCTTGTACATTTATATTTGAATTTTAAAAAAGCACATATATATATATATATATATATATATATATATATTTTTTTTTTTTTTTTTTTTATTTTTTTTTTTTTTTAAGAAATTTTAACTGAACATTAAAGCATTTTCCAATACTATTAGTAGTACAACATATAAACCTAAATTTAATTGGATTTTTATGAAATTTAGGTGTCATAAACAAAAATGGAATACTACAGTCGGTAACAAAAGTATTCGAATAGTAGCAAAAATTCATATATAAAACAAGTAGAGTTAATACTGTTTTGCTAAATAAATTTATTTAACAAAACAGTATTAACTCTACTTTTTTTTATATAGGAATTTTTGATAGTGTTCGGATAATTTTGTTACCGACAGTACTTTCATTGGAAATTTTAAAATTATACGAAAAAAGTGATTTAACTTGTATTGAATAAGCAGAAAAACATTTTAAAACTATTTTAGAGTTTAAACTATATTTAGTATAATGAAAATCATTATTGATTTCTTCAAAGGTTCTTTCAAAATAAATTTTTTTACATGTAAGACCATAATTATTTGCAGCCTTGTCTACGGGAACAAAAAAGAAAAAAAAAAATCTCTTTAATTAATTCTAAATATTCATTATCTATTTTATTAAAATGCTGATAAATGTAATTATTATTGTTTAGAAATTGAACCAAAAAAATTATCAAAATAACAAATTATATTTCCATTCATGAAAGGAGTATTATATTGTTGCGTACTTGGGGGTTCGTGAGTTGTCCGAGAATGAAAGGCCAAACGTACAAAAATTCAGTAATTTATTCACAGAAAGTTCCAGAAAAATACAGGTCTATAAACCAAGTATCAGCTTCAATTCGACCAGTAAACACAGCTTAAACAACAGCTGTCAATTGCAAATCCACAGTACAAACTGTATAGCAATAACACTTAAAGCAAGTCTCTTTCGAAGAGGCTCAATGCAAGCTGACCGACTCTGATCACAGACTGAACTGAACTAACTCGCCTTGGCGAGAAAGCAGGCTTATATACCCCTGTAGAAAAGCGTGGAACGTTCCAGAAATCTCCATATCTCATCAGCCAATGGGATTAGAGCTTCCATATTTGGTATATCCATTATAAGGATTTTCTCGCCAAGGTCGCCAAAAAATCGCCAAGGTGGGAAAAAGTCGCCAAATTTGGCGCCAAATCCATTACCTGCCTTATTGGGCTTTTTAATGCGTTTTTAAGGGGAAATAGGGCTATTTCAACGCTAAAATGACTAGAAATGGACAAAATTAGCACTTTATCAACTTACTAAGCTTCTTTGAAAGAATTTATACAAAAATAAACACAATTATTTACAATTTTGTAACACTGCCCCCCTCCCAAGGACTGCACGTCCCGGGCAGTGCAACCCTTTGCTAAGAGGCGAAACTAACCAAATTTACACAATCTCAAATACAAAAACTAAGTTGCATATAGCGACAAAATAGAAACAAAAATCAAGTGAGAAATATTTACAAAATTCACAAATATGTACAAGTATTTATATACAAATATTTACATTACGACTGCGCAAATTTTACCAGTATTTACATTTTTTATTTTAATATTACCGTTACTTGTGGTACTTGGCTTGCCTATTATAGTGCACCACCTTCGGTTTTGATGCAGGTGTTTTAGTGACCCTCACCACTACATCATTCAGCCTTTTTAAGACTGTGTATGGTCCGTCCCAATTGCACTGTAACTTGGGAGAGAGTCCTTTGCGTCGAACAGGATTCCACAACCAGACCTTCTCTCCTTCCTGGAACTCATGTTGTGTAGCCCTTAGATCGTACCTTGTCTTCATTTTCTCTATTGCCATGTTAATCCGCTCCCGAGCAAAGTTGCGTACGTCCTCAAATCGTGCCTGGAGATCTTGGATGTACTCCTCGGGCGATGAAGGCACATCGGGTGGACAACCAAACAGGAGATCACAAGGGAGACGAAGTTCACGCCCAAACAGCATTTGGGCTGGAGTATATCCGGTGGTTTCATGGACAGCACTTCGATAAGCCAGCAGGAACAATGGCAACTTCAAGTCCCAATCTTGCTGGTTCCTTGATACTAGAAGAGAGAGGTTATTCAGGATGGTACGATTGAACCTCTCTACCATGCCATCCGACTGGGGATGTAAGGGTGTTGTCCGGGTTTTGTCTATGCCTAGTAGTTGACACAGTCCTTTGAAAACATCAGAGGTAAAGTTCCTACCTTGGTCGGTATGAAGTTGTAGGGGCGTGCCGTACCTTGACACCCATTGCTGCACTAGGACCTCGGCGACTGTGCATGCATCTTGATTTGGAATGGGATATGCCTCAGGCCACTTGGTGAAATAGTCCATCACGACGAGGATGTATTTATTTCCACTGGAGGTCCGTGGCAAAGAGCCCAAGATGTCGAGTGCAATCCGTTCAAATGGTGCTCCCACGTTATACCGTTGCAGTCTTCCTCGACTTCGTTTCTGCGGGCCTTTACGTGTCGCACAAGCATCACAGGATTTACACCATTTCTCTATATCCTCCCTTGCCTTGCACCAGTAGAAGCGTTCCCGAACTTTCGGCAGAGTCTTCATTACCCCAAAATGGCCTCTGGTAGAGCTACTATGCAGTTGTTCTAAAACAGCTGGAATTTTTGATCTTGGTAATAAAATCTGCCATCTGAAGCTTTTCCCATCATCAGATTCCCACTTTCTGTATAATACGCCGTTTCTGATATGAAGAGAGTCCCAAAGTGCCCAATAACTTTTCGTAATGGGACTAAATCTGGAAATGTCCTGCCAGGTAGGTCTGTTGCTGGTCGTCTCCTTCAGTTGTAATATTTGCTTTATGTCAGGATCTTCCAACTGGGCTTGTCTAAGTTCTTCGTCACTCCATGGATCGGGATCTTGTTCTGATGGTGTTGAGACAGTAACTTGGCAGGCAACCGGATTTATCGGTAGGTACTTCTGTTCGGCTCTAGAGCAGTACTTGCAGCTCTCCGAGCAGGGCTTACGTGACAAGGCATCTGCATTACCATGTAGAGTCCCTTTACGATGACGTATCTCGAAGTCATATTCCTGGAGGCGTTGTATCCACCTGGCAATCTGTCCTTCCTGTTTCTTGAACTGGAGCAACCACGTTAAAGAGGCATGGTCAGTCCGGAGCAGGAATCTTCTGCCATAGAGGTAATGATGGAAATGTTGTATGGCTTTTACGATGGCGAGTAGCTCTTTCCTGGTGGTACAGTAATTTCGCTCTGGTTTAGATAGGCATTTACTCCAATAGGCAATGACATGTTCTTGACCATCAATTTCCTGCGACAGAACAGCACCGACACTCTCATGGCTGGCATCTGCATCAAGTATGAACTGTCTGTCGGGCTGTGGATACGTCAAGATAGGCGATGATGTTAAGGCCTCTTTAAGTCGCTTGAACGCATTTTCACATTCATCTGTCCACAGGAACTTCTGTTTGGCTTCCGTCAGCTTGTGGAGTGGTCTGGCAATATCTGAGAAACCCTTGACAAACTTCCTGTAGTAAGTGCATAACCCCAGTAAACTTCGTAGTTGGTGTACATTTTCAGGGCGACTCCAGTTCTCGACTGCAGAGATCTTCTCAGGATCAGTTCTCACACCTTCGGCAGAGATGATATGGCCGAGGTAGCTCACTTCACGACGGAACAAGTTACACTTGCCTGGATTCAATTTGAGGTTAGCCATTCTGAGTTTCTCCAGCACCTTTCGGAAGTTTCGTAGATGGTCTTCCAAGGTGCGCCCCACAATGATAATGTCATCCAAATACACCAGACAGGCTTCATAGGAAAGTCCTTTTAGCACTATCTCCATCAGGCGTTCGAAGGTGGCAGGTGCATTACATAATCCAAATGGCATAACTTTAAATTGCCACAATCCTTGTCCCGTGGTGAATACAGTCTTCTCACGATCATCAGGATGTAATTCTACTTGCCAGTAACCGCTCTTCAGATCTAAAGTCGAGAACCATTCATTGCCAGCAAGTGTGTCTAATGTGTCGTCAATTCTGGGAAGAGGGTAACTGTCTTTCTTCGTGACGTCATTCAAACGACGATAATCCACGCAAAATCTTGTCGAACTATACTTTTTTCGCACCAGTACTATGGGAGAGGCCAAAGGACTCGTTGATGGCTCGATGACGTCATTGTGTTGCATTTCATTTAGAAGTTCAGTGACCTCTTCCTGTTTAGCAAATGGAAGTCTTCTTGGATGTTGTTTGATTGGAGGATGATTTCCTGTATCAATTCTGTGCTGGGTGATGTTCGTTCACCCGACGTCTTCAGGTGTTCGAGAAAACAGGTCTTTAAATTCTTGGAGTAGCTTCTCCGCAGCACACCTCTGCTCCCTTCTTAATTCTGCATTCTTGAGTAGTTCCGTTGTTAATTGCTCAGAAGACTTGGATTCAGTTGATTGCGTGGGGCGATTTATGCATGTTACAGGAGTGCAGGCTGCTAATACCTCATCCTTCTTCACTGTTCGGACCTTATCGCTGATGTTTGCGACTCTCACAGGAATAGTACCCTTCGAGAGATCAACTAGAGATGAAGCTACCAAAACTCCTCTTGGGCTATTGTCGGTATTCGGGTATTCAATCAGTCCATAGCGGAAGTATTGCTTTGTAGGTGGTGTTCCTGAAACTATTGTCTCTGTGTGTGGGGGGATGGAAATTTCAGACTTGGCTGTTATCTGGCAAATTTGCTGAGTGTCCTGATTTTCAGTAGATGTCAGTCCTGATTTTCCTGATTTCAGTCCTGATTTTCACAGCTATGTCTTCCGAACTCGAACGCAGTTCATTTTTCTTGAAGTCCAATCTGAAGTTAAATTTTCTTAGGAAATCAATTCCAATGATTACAGGATCTCTTATATCTGCCACATATGCCATATGATGGTAACTGGCCTTTCCAAAAGTGATGATCAAGTTCATTTTTCTATATATTTTGATCTCGTCTCCGGTCACAGTCTGGAGTTTAACGCAGGGCGGCGTCCAGATGATCTTCCCTTTTAGTTTTTGAGCCAAATCCGTTCTAATGATAGTCACGTTGGCTCCCGTGTCCAGAATCCTCCGGCAGGCGGGGTTGTTTACTTGGCCATAGACGTAAAGTCCATTATCGCCGCCACTCATCGATGAAACATGAAATACTGTAAATTGGGGCTCTTTAATCTCAGGCAACCTCCGCCCCGCGAGATGGCCTCGTCTTAGTTTCCCTGTAGTGATGGTGAAGACGGGTGATTTCCTATAGTTGGTCGTACAGGGCAGTTCCTCTTCACGTGACCATCCCCTCCACAGCCCCAGCACTTTATCTTCCGGTCTTTATTTCCTTATTATTCTCCAGGCTGCGCAATCTCTTTAAGATGTCTTCGATACTTCTCTTCATTTCATTTTCACCAGCAGGCGTATCGTTTAATGAGACTGCTCTTATGGTATGGCGGTCTTTACGGGAGGCTTGTTGGGCTGCCTCTATCCTAAGTGCATAGCTAAAGCTGATTCTACGTCTCTGATGTTGGAGAGTCTCAGCGCTTTTTGAATTTCTGGATCACGAACAGCATCGATAAAGTACTGAAGAGCTAAGTCGTTTCGAGTGTCAGCATGACTGTCTGAGAATGCTAGGTGTGACAGTCTCTGAATGTCCGCTGCCAGCTCTTGCAAACTTTCGCCCGTTTTCTGGTAACGGGACTTTAGCTGGAGGCGACTATAGTCCTTAGAACACTTCTCTCCGAACCGTAGCTCCAGTGCTCTAGTCAGGGCCTCGAAGTCGTTCCTTTCTTCTTTAGAAACATTTCTTAGTATCTCGGCTGCATCTCCCCGTAATGCTGCTGCTAAGTAGACTGACTTGGTGGTATAGTCCCAGCCGTTAGCTTCAGCTACGATGGAAAACTGCGTTTTATATACATGCCAGGAGGAACTGCCGTCGTAGGTGGATAGCTTAATAAATTCCTGATTCTGGATTCTTCTCTCTTTCTTTTCAGTTTCCTGAGGCATGGATTCTAACTTTTCTTCGAGATTCCGAATCTTGCTCTGCAGTTCATTCCCTATTACTTCTCCGTTCCACTCTTCTTTCATTTTTCTCTCAAGATCTTCCTCCATTCTCTTAAACTTGCTTTCTATCTCTGAAACCTTTCCTTTCAGCTCTTGATCAAAGTTTTCTTTAAATTTCTCCTCAAAATTCTCTTCTATCTTCAAAAATCTCTCTTCAAAATTCTTTTCCACTTTCAAAACTTTCTCTTCAAAATTTTCTTCTATCTTTATAACTTTCTCTTCAAAACTTTCTTCTATCTTTATAACTTTCTCTTCTATTCCATCCATTCTATTTTCCATCACCGTTAATTTACCCTCTATTGATTCTTTCGCCATTGAAAGCTCTCTTTTCATCTCATCTTGATTAGATTTAATTTCTTCGGTCAAACTGGCTTCCATCTTTTCCTGAACTGCTTTCATTTCCTTCATTTCTTCAGTCAATCTATTTCTCATCTCCTTTTGTCCAGTTTCCATCTTTTCCAGTCCTGTTTCCATTTTCTCTTGTGCTACCTTCATTTCTTTCATCTCTTGACTCAGGCTATCTTTCATCTCTCTCTGTCCTTCTTTCATTTCTCTTTGTCCTGTTTCCATTTTCTCTATCAATCCAGATCTTAACTCATTCATTTGAGCAGTGGGTCCTTCTAGAAATTTCGTCATCTCTTGCTCCATAGCTCTCGTTATCACTATTCACAGACAATCCCGCTTCTGACACCAGAAATGTTGCGTACTTGGGGGTTCGTGAGTTGTCCGAGAATGAAAGGCCAAACGTACAAAAATTCAGTAATTTATTCACAGAAAGTTCCAGAAAAATACAGGTCTATAAACCAAGTATCAGCTTCAATTCGAGCAGTAAACACAGCTTAAACAACAGCTGT
The DNA here is from genome assembly GCA_963930645.1 of Salticus scenicus. NCBI lineage: Eukaryota > Metazoa > Arthropoda > Arachnida > Araneae > Salticidae > Salticus > Salticus scenicus. Next base: position 188,327,027 of record OZ005652.1, read on the forward strand.
CAATTGCAAATCCACAGTACAAACTGTATAGCAATAACACTTAAAGCAAGTCTCTTTCGAAGAGGCTCAATGCAAGCTGACCGACTCTGATCACAGACTGAACTGAACTAACTCGCCTTGGCGAGAAAGCAGGCTTATATACCCCTGTAGAAAAGCGTGGAGCGTTCCAGAAATCTCCATATCTCATCAGCCAATGGGATTAGAGCTTCCATATTTGGTACATCCCTTATAAGGATTTTCTCGCCAAGGTCGCCAAAAAAATCGCCAAGGTGGGAAAAAGTCGCCAAATTTGGCTCCAAATCCATTACCTGCCTTATTGGGCTTTTTAATGCGTTTTTAAGGGGAAATAAGGCTATTTCAACGCTAAAATGACTAGAAATGGACAAAATTAGCACTTTATCAACTTACTAAGCCTCTTTGAAAGAATTTATACAAAAAAAATTATACAGACACGACATTATTTCATTATTTAAAACATGAAAATCTGACATTGACAGATTTTAATTTAGTGCCAGAGGCCTACTGCTAAACTTGTTAATATCGACAAATTCTTCTTTAGTTAATTCGTGACGATCTAAATTCCATGATAAAGTTTTCATGAAATCAAACCAATGTGTTTCAGCTGCAGATACTGTAACAAATAACGTTGGAAGTCCAAACTGTCTTATAGCCGCAAAACAACGTTTTCTCTCTTTTTCCCAATGAGGGGGAAGTGTGCCTTGGGGGGGACTCATGTCAAAGGTGTGCCTTGGGGGGGGACTCATGTCAAAGTTGTACCTTGGGGGGGGGACTCAGGTCAAAGTTGGGCTTTGGGGGGACTCATGTCAAAGTTGTACCCTGGGGGGACTCATGTCAAAGTTGGGCCTTGGGGGGACTTCATTCAATAAATCCCCATTCAATAAACCGACTGAAATAGGCCCTTAGCACTATTAAGAGTGACGTATAAAAATTCGACAACGCTGTACCGACTGAAATAGGGGTACCTTGGGGGGGACTCATGTCAAAGTTGGGCCTGGGGGAGGACTCATGTCAAAGTTGTGCCTTGGGGGGACTTCATTCAATAAATCCCCATTCAATAAACCGACTGAAATAGGCCCTTAGCACTATTAAGAGTGACGTATAAAAATTCGACAACGCTGTACCGACTGAAATAGGGGTACCTTGGGGGGGACTCATGTCAAAGTTGGGCCTGGGGGAGGACTCATGTCAAAGTTGTGCCTTGGGGGGACTTCATTCAATAAATTCCCATTCAATAAACCGACTGAAATAGGCCCTTAGCACTATTAAGAGTGACGTATAAAAATTCGACAACGCTGTACCGACTGAAATAGGGCTACCTTGGGGGGGACTCATGTCAAAGTTGGGCCTGGGGGAGGACTCATGTCAAAGTTGGGCCTTGGGGGGACTTCATTCAATAAATCCCCATTCAATAAACCGACTGAAATAGGCCCTTAGCACTATTAAGAGTGACGTATAAAAATTCGACAACGCTGTACCGACTGAAATAGGCCTCTAGCACTAATAAACACAATTATTTACAATTTTGTAACAATATTTATAACGAATCTTAAAAATAAATTTATTAATATCTTTTAAAAAGGACTTCCTTAACATTTGATTTTTTAAGCTTCTTATTTAATCAAAGTTTTGTGCCTAAATTCATCAAAAACCTTATATTATCCTTTTTTATTATATTAAGATCCCCAGTTATAACATGTTTGTAATTATGATCAACGAAACTCTTGAAAACATCACTATTGTAAATACAATCATTCAGTTTGGAGGAGTCATTTGATATAGCAAAATTTCTATAATTATTATTTATTTTTTTTTTTTAACTGAAAGGTTTATTATATCTGAAAGCTTTCAAAACATAGGATATATCAGTTACTATGAAATTTTTGCCGTATGGGGGACCCATAGACCTTATATAATAGACCACGCATCCCTCCTTATTATCTGTCTGTGACATGAAGTAGCATCCCCTGCGAAATTATCACGTGATGTAGACCAAGAGAGAGAGACGAGAATGAATATTATGTGATTTTTCCATAGGAAAGAAAGTAGTTTTGAGTTTTTTAATTTCTGTATTGTACACACACTTTTTATTTAAGCCTTTCGATTTACGCATCGTTGGAAAGCTCAAATGTCATTGATTAATCATAAAAAAAATTCTTTTGTGAGAAACCATTCTGAAGGGGAGAATTTTTTGTTTGAATTCTTACAAAAATAAGTGCTTTCTTAAGGCCAGTTTCCACTAGAGTTGGAGCTTCCAGGTGCAAAAAACCATTAATCACGCTCCCGACACAAAGAGCCAAATGTCTTGTCATCAGTTGTAACCTTTTTTTTATTAGATTGCGCAGTTACTTCAAAGGAAAGCATGCAAAATTGACAAAGATATCTTCCTCTGGCCCTTCAATTATCTCAGCTGGGGGTTAGAACCAGGGACTTCTAACGCCGTTCGAGGGTTTTGAGCCCGTCTGACCACATCAAAGGATTCTGAATAGAAGCCGTCGAAAGAGCCGTAGTGGAAACCGGACTTTATGGAAGAATCGCCGCAAAGGATGAAGGTTTCAATTACACCCTCATGTTGAAGGCATTCACTATAATGGGAAGTCCTATTGGTGGCGTAGTCTATCTATATAAGGTTTATGGGGGGGGGGGTGACGGGGAAAGGGGAAAAATTAAAGGACGGTTTCCACTGCGAGCTCTAGACCAAGGATCAAAAAGTCATTAATCACGCTTCCGACACAAAGAGCCAAATGTCTTGTCATCAGTTGTAGCCCTTTTTTATCAGATTGCGCAGTTACTTCAAAGGAAAGCATGCAAGATTGACAAAGATATCTGCCTCCGACCCCTCAATTATCTCAGCTGGGGGTTAGAACCAGGCACTTTCCCCTTCGAAACAACCTCGTTGAACCAGGTCCAACTGCTTGACCACATCAAAGGAATCTGAATAGCGCCGCTCGAAATGACTTTGAACCTGCCTCAGTGGAAAATGCACTTAAGATCTTCAAAGGGGACGAAATTGGTACCATGCTACTTCCAAACATAGCGGAGCTTCAGTTCTCGTAAAATGAACTGAACATCTGAAGACTCCCTGTATGCTATTATTAACATCTTACCAACATAGAATACATGCAATGTATAAAAAAGAATGACTTACAGTACACTAAATAACATTCTACAAAAAATCATAGTAAGAAGTCACATCTTCTAAAACCAGGTTATACAACATATATAACAGCTTTATATGTCTTTTGACTTGACGAAACTTTCACTACTGACTCGTGACACCTTCCCTCCCGCTTCTTTTGAATTTTGTGGCAGGTGGCACCACTCACGGATAAGCAGAGAAGTAAAAGGGGCGAAATTAGAGAAGGGAGCGAAATTAGGGCACTTTTCCTTGTACCTGTAATAGCCATCTGAATTTTGATAATTTTGAAATAGAATTTTACAGAAATTTCCATCTATAGTAAGCTACAAAATTATTCCTGTACGATTAAAAATTATTTTTCTACGACTATCTATATCTTATCAAATATTTAATACATTCATTAAAACTATTATAGTATTCAATATTCCTATTTAAAATTCTAATGTTTATAATAAATATTAAAATTTCAGAAATTATGATTTAAAAAATATTTTTGAAGCAGAAATATTAGTTAGAAAAAAATTTATTACATGTTTCAGAAAATTTATCTAACAAATTTTTATATAAGTGTTATATATTCTTCAAGCATTTTGTTTTATACAATGTGTCAGAAACGTAAATATATATATATATATATTAATCACTTTCTTATTTATTTACTAAATGCAATTCTATCTAAATATTAACCCTTTAACGCCCACGACTTAATTTCTGTTGAAAATCGCTAAACAAATTTCAAAAATGGCTATTAGTCACATAGCTAATCGTAAATAGGTAAAAAGAAAACTTAAGCATTTTTTAATTTTAGAAAAATTTTTGGTTTCAAACATTTATAAGTTAACTTTATTAATTCAAATAATATTTAATTTAATAAATAAAACACTTTGTAAGTAAACGTTATAAACTACAAAAACTCGCATTAGCTATTTAAGTCAAAATAATTCTCCAGCTTTTCATTAAGTGACACGAGTGCAACCTCAAAGCAGCAAGGTGGACTTGCACCTACTAAGAAATTTCAAGCGACTTCTGCATATGGCTTCCCCTGAAACATCAACTGTTAAATTTTGGAGTAGTGCTGCTATCTACCGAACAGAGAGGGAACAAAGGTTTAAATATCTATTTAAATAAGTGAAAAATATTTTAAAACTTCTGCCTAAAAAAATAATAAATGATGCCAAATGTTTTGGTTTCGCTGCTAAAGCTATGAACGTTTAAGGGTTAACAAGAAAATGCTAATTCAGTTACGTATTTTACATGTATAAAGGTGAAGAACTCGATTCTTCTCCATAGATTTCAAAATAATGTATGGGGGAAAAAAATGTCTATGCACGCATATTTCTGACTTATTTTAGTTTGGATGACAATGACAATGATATTATCAGGTTATAATTTGTTCACCATTTTTTACATTACTTTACAATAACATGGTTTTAAAAATTCACTGACACGTTCTCATTTTTACTATACACTTGTGGACAAAAATTAAGGCAGATGGCAATAGCTAAGCTACCTAGATGTTTTTTCGAATATCGAAACAAGTACTTCATGGATTGTCTTGAAACTTTAGGTATAAAAAAAAAAACTTGCCATAACACAGATATTCTAGGGAAAGTTTTGTCCTGAAGACTAAAAGGGAATCAGTCATAAATAAACCAAAACTATATAATCTTTGTAAGGAAATGATGAACTGATGATGATGAGGAAATGATGATGACTAATTTTGAAATGAGTTGTAGCTATCTATAGTATATGTCATATATGATTATGAGCCTTATTTTAATTATAGATATAAATTTATATGAGAATTGCCCTTGTATTAATGGAGATATAAAGGTTTCTTTAATAACGTCAACCTTTTTTTTTTTTCTACTTTTCTTTAATAACATGAAGAATTTTAAGACCAAAACAATATCACTTTTAGAAAACTTCTCATCCTACATTAGACACAACATACTGCAATCAGGATACAAAAATATCAAATATATTAGGAAATATTATGATCATTTTTACTAAATAATTTTTAACTGCTAATTCACAAGCGCTAGCAAAATTTCTTTTTCATAATTTATTAGCCAAATGTATTAATTGCATAATTTATTAGCCAAAACTCTAAAAAAATTTCCAATCAAATATTATTAAAACTCAGAAAGATATCATTGATAGAAGAGTTGATTTTCAAGTACTTTCAAAAAGATGCAAAACGCTAAGGGATTTTACATATATTTTCATTTTGAATCGACGAACAGTCATGGATGTAAGGGAGTTTATGTAGAAACTGGAAATTTCTACATAAAGTTTCACCATCATAAGTTTATATAGATAGTAGAAGTTTCTAACTTTTAATAAATATTTCATCGAAGTCCTATTTAACAGCAAAATCTATTGTCGTCCATTTTAGAATTTCAGATATGTTTAACAATTCTAGACGAATTTTCAATTTTCTTAATAGATTTCATTGGAGTTTATTTCGTAAATTTTTAGATGTATTTTAGTTTTATTTGTTGTTTAATGATTCATATAAAAAATAAATAAATAAATAAAAAGTCTATAATAAGTTTCCTTTTTTGTAAATTAAAATTTAAAAACGAATATTTAAATTTATTTACTTATTAAATAATTTTAGTGTATTAAATATCTGCTCCTATTTTCTCAACTTAATCAAAAGAAACAGAACATGAAACTTTTTTTTTTTTTTTTTTTTTTTTTTGTAAAATTTCAAAAAGTCTTCAATAACAACCCATAGTTACACTCGAGAAATGAGTTTGTTTAAACCCCGGGTAAGCTTTTATTGCTAAATAACCTGGTGTGGCACTCACGCGACTTTGTTTTACCTTGCATTTCAATATGATAAAGACAGACTGCCGATTAATGGGTAAATATTAAGATAACAATAATGTGTAATATATATATACAGGGTGTCTATTAAGTATCCGGAAAAAAATTGAGGAGCTTTTATGAACTACCTACTTCATATTAACCACTTTTTTGTTGTTGTAATGCTTTTATCATTAAATATTATTTATTAAAATAATGTGTATTTACTCAACAGGCAGTTTTTGAGAGATCAGGGAAAGCAAAATCTATTATATAAAGGAAACAGTTTCGTGATTTTTTCAAAGAACAGCACATCTAAGATATTTTGTGGTCCGATGAGAAAGTTTTTACTATTTAAGGCGCTAAAAACTCTCAAAATCATAGCAAACTTTTGGATCTAGCTCTTAAGAACACCAGAAAACGAAAAGATGTAACTTGTTTAAAAAATATTTGATGGTTTAAGCTGAGATTGGCAACAATGGGAAGACTCAACTGGTTCTTTTTCAAAGAAAACGCAAAAAATAATGGAAAAGTTTATCAAAAAGTTGTTTTAGAGAAAGCTGTACTTCCTGGAAGCAAGATTACCCGGCTAAGATCTTTCACCAAGTTTATGCTCTGGCCCATGGTGTCAAATCCACGTTTGCTTTAATCGATGTCAAAGCGAAAAGGTATCTGACCAAAAATCTGTGTTCTTCTAACAGCTCTGATTTGTATCCGATGGATTTTTCAGTGCGTGAGTTCTTAGAAGAACAATTGTGAACACAGAAAATCATACTTTTGATAGACCCAAGAAAGCCCTGAACAAAATATTAGAGGATTTAGATCCAAACTACCGTCACCTCACTTCCGAAGAAGACCGCAGCTTGCGTCAAAGCCGATGACAGCCATTTCGAAAACTCATAGTAAAAAATACTTGTTAGACATTACTTGTAGCAAAAATAGAAGCTTTAAATTTGTTTGCCATTTCACTGATTGTTTATTATCAAATACTTTTTCCATATACTTAATAGCCACCCTGTATATATTGAAATTATAAAAAATTAAATACCAATGCAACTATTTAATATTACTTCGATAATGCTCCTACTAAACAAGTATTATCAATCACTTCGGACCACAAACTATGGATCTGTAAATAATAAATTTTTATCGATTCATTTTCCTATATGTCTGTAACATTGATTTTCTCTATGTATTAAAAATATGTTACTGTCGCTGGCGTCAAATTGTTTTGTCTACGACAGTACCTTCTCTCGGAGGGCAGAGTCCTTCGAGTCATGAGAGGTATCAATGTGTTCTGAATACTCCAAGGAAGACATTTCAGCTGCTTAGAAATTTCTATCACTTTAACTAAAGAATTTTTTAACTAAAATCTACGGGATTATGAAGGTACTCTATTCGCCACCTTGAAAAAAGTTTCTCCCAGTGACGTTGTCCTTCTGCCATGAAGTCATTTTACACGGGAAAATTAAAATATGATCCACGGTTGTAGGTAGATAGGTTGGATTTAATGTCGCACCAGTACTGAGCTATGGGTGATTGGCGACGGTCTGGGACGCACCCCTGGGGATGTTTCGGTGACATGCCATCGCAATTTTGATCCTCTACGGAGGGGATGGTTTTCCCGCTTTGGTCCCCAGTGGTATAGTTTTGATGGTAACATGAAGGACTTTTCGGCCACAACAAATTTTATGTACACCATCCACCATTAGTGTACACGACAGTCTTTGGCCGGCTCGAAGCGGCAATCTTCCAATTACGAGCTCGGCACTTTACCGACTGGGGTATCGCAGCCTGGATCCATAGTTGTAAAAAATAAATAAAAAGGGTCATGTATTAAAGCTGTAATGCGAAATGATCTAGATATTACGAATTTCCTAGTATTCCAAAAAAATTACTGATTTTCAGCAAAATTTTCATAAAAATAAGCAAAAATAAATAATGTGGTATTAAGTATCATGTATTTCAATTTGACATTGAATATGGAGATTTTTATAATATTTTTCTGATTTTGTCTCGTGTTATGCACTATTAATATTCCTGTTCAGTGAAAAACAAAGCAACGAATAAGCGAGCAGAGCTCTGCACGGGTTAATAAGTAATGTGAGTCCGGGTTTGGTGAGCAGAGCGAGCAGGAGGCAGAGAAAAAAAAAAAAAAAAATTCGATCTATTATATTTATTTTAAAATCTCACAAGAAAAGAAAATATTTTTTATTTATGTTTGATTAAATTCAATTAAAATTTAAATGAATATATCTTTAATTTATCTGTACTTGAATTAAAGCACACTAACCAGTTTTCTAACCCAATTTTTGTTTTACAATGAGTTTTTAAGTATTTACATAATTAATTAAATTATTCTTTGTAAACATTTTCTATTTGTTATGAATTATAGTAATTAATATCTGCATATTTTCTCTTTTATAATTAGCAGCATCAAAACATTGACAGTGTAAGTTGTAACTTATTTTTCTGGAATATTTTTGATATACTTAATATGAATTAAATTAGATGATGCATATGCATATACAAATTAACTATTAACATCATTTGTTTTCAAAATTTATCGAAATTCGATTTCAAGGTTCTTCATAAGGATTTTTTATGTGCTAATTAATTACTAAAATATTTCAGGAGGAAAAAGTTAAGCGTACTTGTGTTTTTATCCCGAAAGATTAGTGACACGTAACAGATGGTAAGTAAACTTTATTTCTAAAATTTATAGTCTATTAATATGAGAAAAAAGTTGTTGTTTATTAAAAGTTTGAAATTTGTTATTAATATTAAAAAATAAATTGAAAAGGAAAACTATATTCCTCTTAATCGTAGTTTCTAACATGTTACTTATTTCTGGATTAAATTTTTATATTTTTTAACTTAAAATTAAAATAAATTAAAATCTAAAATTAAATATTGTTTATAATTAATTTTAGAATATGATGGAATATTGAAAAGTATTAAATAATGATATTTTAAGAAAAATATTCTATTACAGTTTGCGCTTCCTAACAGTGGTTGTTAATGATCAAGAATTTTTCCCTTTCGCTTGTTTTCAATTATTTTATTTTATTCTATTTTTACCTTCATATTTTGTTTATTTTTCAAATTCCTTAAAGAAAGTTAAATCTTATAAAATATTTAAAGTTTTTTTTTTTTTTTTTTTTATGTTAAAAATGTTTTAAATTTACCATTCAATTAAAGTTTGTTATGTTAAAAATATCGAAAGCAATGAAATTTAGGAAAAAAATCAAACCAGTTTTATTTATATGCACTCATGTTTGTGAAAATTGTAACACCGTGAAAGAATTGTCAGAAATTAATGAAATTTATTCCACATATTACTGATAGTGGTACAAATAAACAATCAATGTACAAGACAAAAAAACAAAAAGAATGTCTGAAATCAGTAGTTTGTGTGTCCGCCACGCTAAGCGATGAGAGCCTGTACACGTCGTGGCATTGAATCATACAGTCTCTGAATGTAATCCTGAGGAATGGCATTCCAGATCGCTTCGATTTGACGCCAAAGTTCAATCTTACTGTGCGCCCCACCAGTTCTACGAGCGAGTCGCCGACCAAAGAAATCCCAGACATGCTCGAAAAGCGACATATCCGGGGAATAAGCAGCCCGTGGAAGAAACTAAACCTGTGATGCACTGAAGAAGGCTTGTGCAGTCTGAGAAACATGTGCACGGGAAACATTATCGTGCTGAAATACAGCATCCGGAATGCGCCGAAGAATGGGAAGGACCTCTCGCTCCAAAATTTCCCTTATGTAGCAACCCCTGTTGAGGTTGCCCGCAATGTGCACTAGATGGGATCGACAATTACACCCAATAGCTCCTCAAACCATGATGCGAGGCGTTTGTGCAGTATGACGCTGGATAACACACTGTGGGAGCAGACGTTCCCCCTGTATCGTCTTACGCGCACTCTTCCATCATTGTGCTCCAGATTGTAGCGAAATTCATCGGATAAAACAATTTGTTGCCACTGAACACGCCACGTGCTTTGTTGCTGAGTCCATTGAAGTTGGAGGCGTTTGTGATTCAGCGAGAGGGGAATCCTGCGTAGAGGAACCCTTGCATGCAGTTCACGCTGCAGAAAACGTCGACGAAACGTGGAGTTAGACAACAAAACACCTGTAGCCGTGCTCCAACGTTGTTCTAACACACGAGAGGACGCTGTACGGTCCGTCACAACCATGCGAATGAAGTTTCTGACGTCTCATGCCGTTGTTCTATTGCGTGCCCGACTACCAGGTTTTCGGCTTGTTTAGTTCTCATCTGTCCATTTCTTCCAAACACGCATAACTGTTGTGCCATTACAATGCGTGCGGGCTGCAAGTTCTCGATACGAAAATCCACCCTCTCGCAAACCAACAATGCGACCTCGTACGAACTCCGTTAGTTGTTGGTATGGCACCTTCCGCTTTTGACGAGGCATACTGACCACCGATGAAACGTTTACCGCAGATAGAGGACGATAAACAGATTTAAACGTGCCTTTACAGTCCTTTATATACCTGAAACAAGCGACTGATAAGGAGTAGGTTCTCGTTCTACGCATGCGCAATCACTTTGTAATTCTAATCATTTGCTTTCCTTACCTCACTTTACATTTCCTGTAAGTTTGGATCAATTTGCATAATTCCTTCATGGTGTTGCAATTTTCACAAACATGAGTGTATTTATATTAAAACCTCGTTACTATTAAAGTTCTACTTCAATATGGCCATAAAAGGAAAACTCCTGAGCAAAATCATATCAAACTTGATAAGTCATAAACTTTAATTTTACAAAAAAAAAAAAAAAAAAAAATCGAAAATTTACCTCCAGAAGCAAATGGCACTCTATGAAAATTGCAATACTATTAAACGAATAAATAATAAATGAATCTAAAACGTTTCTAATCGTTTCTAAAACGTGTGACAAAGTATGCTCAATGTAGCGTCCCCCATTTTCTGGAAAAAAAATTAAACGCATTTTTGCATTTGCAAAACTAACTCTTAGCATTTTCGGAGAAATTTTACGATCATGTCGGTATATCTCACCTTTCAATTCCGCCGAATTATTTTAGTTATCACTAATAACAGTATTTTTGAGGTAAACCCCCATAACCAGAAGACACAAGGGCTGAAATCCGGCTCTTGTTTCATTTAATAATACTGCATACAGCGCCATTTTACAGTACATTACCATTTTACAGAGGGTACAGTAAAATTCTTTAACCTACTTTCTAGTAGTTTTCGTTCTATGAGCATTTCAAAGTGCAACTCTATTATAACTACCCTGTATATAATGTTCCTCTAACTACTTAAGTATTTCATGTCTGTTATTTAATTATTGTGTGATAATTGAAAAAGAAAACATGTTGCAACATACTTTTTAACTAATTAAATAAAAGAAAAGTAGAATTTTTAGGATGTTTTGGCACTTTCTGCATTAAAAATTTATCCATTTACCTATCTCTCTATATATATTATGTCAAGTCAATAAATCTCGAAGATGAGAACGCCATGTATTTTTAAGAAACTATTTTAAATTAATTCAAGAATTCTAAATTTTAATTTGATAATTTGTTTAGTTTTGGAATAAATAGTTCATACTAAAACATGGTTAAAAAAAAAAAAATCAAAAAAAATCATTAAAACTTTTGTACGCTTAAAAAAAAAAAAAAAAAAAAAAACAGATTCATAAAGGTTAGGTAGATTTCGTTTAAGAACAAAAAAAGCATAATTAAGAAAATAATAAATATTCATAATAACAACAGAATTCTATTGTTCCAATTCAAGGAAAATGTTTGTGCATTCATCTCCAAAATGAAAGTTGCAAACTGTTTTCTCTCTTCCTTCTTTTGTGTATAATTTTTAAAAAAATGTACATATAAACATAAACTTCAGATGGCATGTTCTCTATCAAATTATTAATCGAATTTCATAGAACTTTAACAAAAGTAATAATTTTTAATTATAGAACTTTAACAATTTTCTTTATAGAACTTTACCAAAAGTAATAATTTTTAAAGTAATAATTTTTGGGATTCTTCATGGGAGAGATTCTTCATGAAACCCCCTTCTTGCAGGGGATATAGCAATTTATAACATTTTTATTATTCCTATAAACATTGAAAGCTTCTAGAAAATCGAGTTCATGTAAGTGTTTCGGCGGACAGATTATTTTAGTTAAATTAAAGTTAAAAGTGTGAGTATTCTCTCAATAATGCTTAGCAATGGTGGACTTTTTTTTTTCTTCTTTTTCTGAATATAACCCATGTGTTACTTAAGACGAAATTCCAGTTTACTCCAGTTTACACATACCTCCAAAAGTTAAATTAAAATCGAATTTTTGTTTTTCTTCCATAACAGACTTTTTGCAAAATTATAATTATTAATTTGTGAATGATGAACGCCGTCAGAATGATAAAAATGTCCATGAATAATTTTATAAAGAATATCTCATCCAATTTTCATGCTCATTCATTTATTTTTAAAAAAGTTTTTCGCAAAAGAAGAAAAATAAGGAAAAAGAAGAAAAAGGAATGTGAATAAAAGAAAGAAAAACCGGATTTTAATTTAACATTTGAAGACCTGTGTATCTTCACCTATCTGTCATGTATCTTTAACACCACTTTCCGAATAGTTTTTATTTCAAAACTTGTTTAAATTTTTAATTTCTACGAAATCTTACTTTCGCCTAAAAATGAAGTAAATGCAGTTTAAAAATGATTGATAATGTTAAAGTTCTATAAAATTCGATTAGTGGTTTGATAAAGAACATGCCGTCCAAATTTTATGTTCATACGTTCATTTGCTTAATAATTATACGCAAAAGAAGAAATCAAGAAAACAGGTTCTAACTTTAAATTTAGACATAGGTGTATTAAAAAAGCATAAATTCGGTACATACATTCTAAGCAGGCATTCAGAATAAATTTATTATTTCAGCAATTAACGTAGAACCTAAGGTTGGTTGGAGACGAACTTTCAGAAATACATTCTTCAGTCAGATAAAATTAGAATTTATTTTAAACTTTATTCCAAATTTAGTACATAATACACAGTTTTAACAAAAAATCTATATATTATTACATAATTTAATATTTTCTTTAATTCTGTCGTTTGATAAATTAGCCAAATTCATCCATTTTCAATTCAATGTCAGGTGTGCACCATTTTATTATTTTATAATTATTTATTCATTTATTTAAATATTTATTAATTTTGAAATATCGTGTATCGTCTTCCATTTGAAATACCCAAAATTACGATGTTCTATTTGTTACCAGAATGCAGTACTATTTTCGTAAGTGTAACGATACATAATGCACGATAAAAAATAAATATTTTGTAACTATGTGTAGGTTTGTGAAGTATAGCGTGCGCAAAAAAATAATAAGTAATATATCTAGGTTTGAAGAAGTATGTGGCGCTAGGTAATGTATATGTATCAAGCAAAGTACACAAAAATAAACTAAGTGCGATTTTTTTTTTTCAAACTGAGTTTATTAAAAAAAAAAAAAAAAAAAAAAAAAAAAACTAAGCATCAATGATGAAAGCATTGTAAAATAAATAAATAAATAATAAAAACTTACATGTGAAATAGGCTGCAATAAATGAGAAATTTTTTAAATAATCTTCATTGAAAAGAAGTCCCTATTTTATTGTAAATGCGAAATAATCTGAAATTAAATGAAGGTTTTATTAAAATAGTGTTTTGCGAAAGAAAAAAAAAATATATAGACGTTTGATTATGGTGACATTGCTTAAAAGTCGAGGTTCATTTAGATGTGCAGCAACGTAAATAAACAATGAATGGACAAGAATTTTGTTCAATAGTGATTTGTGAGGAAACAATTAGAAACATCGATTACGGCCCATTAAAAAAAGCCACAGTTTTACTTAGATATGTAATATCCGGAATAGTGTTTAATTACTTTTCATAATTTCTTACTTTCCAACAAAATATCCCCTTTTTACTTTCTCTTACCCATAAGGTAGATAAAGTATTGTTTTGGGGTCAAATTTACAAAACTGAGTTTTTGGTATATTTACACGTTTTGAGGTCCCCTAAATTCAAAAATCATGTTTTTAGCGGTTGGTCTCTGTGTGTGTCTGTCTGTTATCAGCATATCTCAAAAATAAATTATAGCAGAATGTTCAAACTTGGTATTCTAAATTTGTATCACACAGGTATGCTACACTAAACTTTTTGTTGAGATGAAGCAAATGGTTCGTGTACTGGGACGCCCAAGAGAATTCAAATATATTACGTCTATGGGAGAAATTGCACGTAAGTAGAATTTAACATCTGTAGACTGCACTAAACCAAATGAAACGAATACATATTTTTTATATACGTAAAAACATGTTTCATGTAGAATATGGTATGGAAATCATTCACTGTTTGTTTACAGAACGACACAAAAGAACTAGTTAAAATAGTGCAACAACGCATGAAAATTGATGGAAGTGTACTTGAGGCTGTGCCGTGTGTTATTAATATAGGCTTATATTTATGTGCACCATGTGATGTGTACATAACTTTCTGAATATAAACAGGGCTGCCATTATTTAAGCCATAACATTCTTTTTTTTTTTATTAGTGGAAGTGCTTAACTGATATTTTACCATGTCCAGGAAAGATGCTCAGGAATTGAAATTAATTCCTCATGGCCATATGGTAATTAATGTATTTTTTTTTTTAACTAAATATTCATCACTTGGTTTTTTGTATATTTAAATGCTTTGAGTCTTCCTGAATACCGAAGTCAAGTTTTTAACGTCTGATTATTGTCCGTGTCTGTTAGGTAAATTAAAAAAAAATAATTTCAGGCAATCCAAATGTTGTATTTTGAAGTCAATACGTTTGTTACTAGAATAGTTTGATCAAGACTGATAAGTTTGGATTATTGCGTGTGAAAGTTCTGTGAATAATTTTAAATGAACTTTTGAATTTAATAACAGATTTGAATTCTATATAAATATAGGTACAGTAATGAAAAGGGTGGGTTGAGGGGGGTGGTACCCCTCCCTCACATAGAATTATTTGTCAAATAAAGCTGTTCCGAAGCCTAATTTGAATTATTTTAATACAGGTTTGCATAATAGTACTCGCTATCTTACCCTTTAATCTCCAATCTGTATTTATAGTATTAAATTTCAGGGGAAAGAAAATCGTGTGAGTGACGCACCAGATTTCTTCTTTAGAAAGCATGTGTTAAATATTTATTTTTATTTTATTTATTTATTTATTTTTAATGCTAGTTGACTTATTATTTATTATCTTATTTTATTTCCTGAAATATTTTATTCACAGTTTTAACCAGTTTTATCTGGGTTGATTTATCACACTCGATTAAATAAAAATTATGAAATCGAATGAAACATTCCTCAATTTTTTATCTGTCTTTCTTTATTTTAATTAAAAAGTTATCTTCTATTTTTTAGTTGCAATAATAATTTTATTTCTATCTTTAATGATAAAACTTTTACTGTAGTAAAGACAATCTCTAGTAAATTAATACTTTTATGTGAGATTACTTTCAAATTACAAAAGAAATTTTTTGTTTCGAAGACTCGCATTGAGATAGTGTTCTTTTTAGAAAATTGCTCTACACATTTTTAGAAAAAATTATTCTCCAGAGAAAAAGAATTCACGTAGTATTAACTTTAAGAACTTCAAAAGTGAAAATCGATAAGCATGAACAATGATAGTTTCAACACACTGTCAAAAACTGCAGAGATAAACTATCTCAGATGACTGTGATAATTATGGAAGAGATATAATGGACATTTCTCCGTGGGTTTTGATACACGCTCATGTTTATTTCTACAAAATTATAAGCAAATAAAATATTTATATATTATTTATTATTTATTTACTTTTTTTATGCTAAAGTTGAAGAAGAATTTAGAAAATTAAATTCATTGGTTCTTCTCTAGTTAATTGCATAAACGTCAGTGGTATCCTCTCTGTTGATATTCAAAATGTTTTTGGTGAACTTGTGTGTGTACGTTAGTCTGTAACAATAGTGGTCACAAAAATAATTCGGTTAACTTAAAATTTGGTACAAATGTCTAAATTCTACATGGGAATAGCTGTACAGCTTTTTTATGCATATGGTGTGAGCGGTTCTTGCGCAGGGACACACAAAAGAAACTCATATCATTTCAATCTATAGATGCTATTTCTTCTAAATTGATTTTAACCTGTTACGTTGCATTCAATCTAATGAAATTGAGAAATATTATTAAAATGCTTAAAAGAATGGTTTCATCAGAAAAGGGTGTACATAGACTTTATAGTTAAACTATATGGATTCACAAAGAAATACTTATATTTATGTAATCATTTGATTGACTTCAAATATTTTACAAATAGTTTCAATTACATGGCATTATCTGTATAGCTTTTGTTGTACATTGTATATGTGGATCGTGCACAAGAACACACAAAAGAATTTCGAACCATTACGTATATGGATGTCATTTCTTTTAAACGTATTTTAACATAATTAAATTGCTTTCAGCATAATAAAATTAACACATGATATTATAATGCTTAAAAGCAAACTTTCTGTAAAAAATGGTGTGCATATAATTAGCAATTAATTTACAAATCTAAACAAAGAATTCCGACGCATTATGTAATAATCCGCTTGGTGGAAAATTTAGTAAAATTATTAGTTAGTTACAAATTATTAGTTAGCTAAAAATTATTTAGTTACATAGTTTTTAAGTATATGTAATATTTTTAATTCGTGTAAACGGAAACACAAAAGAATTTCTATGCAATTTTGTCTGGTTGAGGGTGGAATTGAGAAGGTTTTATGTCACACTAGTGCTACACGACACATTTTTCTCCGGAGATGACAATCCTTTCACATGCATTTGATCACAGTTACATTGTATGCAACAAAGTGAACTGAACGTACATTATTATATTGCTTAAACTATGTAAAAAATTATATGTATATAAATAATTATTTTAGAGAGTTATAAATATGAATTCAGATAAGTAATTATTATATGTAGTAACTACTGAATGTATATTATTAGTATATAATATTATTTTAGGTAACAAAGGGGGATATGAATGGGGGTGAGAGGGGTAGTAGTCCTTCTTTGTAATGTATCTTACCAGAACAGACCGCACAAAACAGTATCTCAATATGAAAGAAATTAATCCAACACACGCATGTTTTAATACTAATCAATAAAAATGACCTCCTTACTTCCTAGTAATGGAAGTGTGACGTTGAAGCTTCTGATGTTCAGATCCACTAAAAGTAGATCATTCTTTTACCCAGAGTACATTAACGCATAGTATTTCAAAGAATGTTGTAGTTAGGATAGTCTTTAGAACAGGGCGCGAAATTTCCGCTAGCCAGCTCGCCATTGGCGAGTGGAATTTTTACTACGGCGAGTAAAAATTTGATCTAGTTATAAATAGAATTCTTACACGATACGGTGACAGAAAAGATTCTTTTTATAGATCTAAATATGGCAAAATCTTGCTTTCTTATAACCTCATATTTAACCTCTCCTTTTTCTCTTCTCGAAGTGCGTAGTATGTGTGTGCGCTGCCCGACAGCTTACATTTTTTTTTTTTTTTTTTTTTTTTGTCTGAAACACCAAGGATTTGCGTTTGTAATGATTTGTAAGCAACGATTTTATCGAAAAAGTTATTCCGAAATGAACATTTCAAATGACAACAATGAACAAGTTATACACATCGACATTCTGTCCGATTACAAAAATAAAATGGACGAAAAAGACATTTCTGATGTAAAAAGTTAAATAAATAAATAGGTAAATAAGGAAGATTAATCTGTCATAATAAAAAGATTTTCACAAGATTTTTTTTTTTTTTTTTTATGGTTCTTTGCATTTATATTATTAGATGTTTTAATCTTTTTCAAATCTCAAATACATTATAAGGATTTTTAATTATAGGTGATCATGAGACATGATGACTGATGTACGACACACTTTTAATATATATACTTTTAGGCATATTTGTAAAAGCATTTCAAAAATAAAAAACCCAAAATGCGTAAAATGCGTTAAAAAAAAAAAAAAAATTACAACCCTATTTAGTGGCAAGTAAAACTTTTTTTCAGCGAGTGTAATTTCAGTTGAAATTTCGGGCCCTGCTTTAGAAATTTATCACTCTTATGTGAGGTTAATAACCATATAAAATATTGATGAATCATATTCAAATGATGTTACAAATGTTCGCCTGTAAAATTGCTCCAAGTTTATGTAGAAACATTTTCTCTTGGGAAAACAAGAATTCCCGGAATATTATTTATAAGAATTGTAAAAGAGAAAATGAAAAAGCATAAGCAATTATATTTTCATAGTAAAATAAAGAATTGCAATAAAGAAATATCTCTGATCACTGTGATAATTATAGAAGTTATATAATATATGATTATCTTGGAGGTTTTGATACACAGTCGTTTTTATTTTCAAATATTTGTAAACAATTATTATAATTATTTTTTCCTTTTTGCATTTGATTATTTAGAGGCGAAGATGCAGATGAGAAAACTGGAAAATCAATCATGATTCATTTATAATTAATAATAGATTCTTTTTACTCAATTAACAAATAATTAACATTTCAAAAAATGTTGTAGTAAAGACAGACTCTAAAAAATTAATATTTTTTTGTGAGAATTCTTTCAAATTATAAAAAGAACTTTTCGTAATTCAGATTCGTTTAGAGAGAAATGTTATTATAATCTTGCTCTTCAGTTTTTTTGTAAACATTTTACTCGATATGAAAAGGAATTCACGCAGTATTAAAAAAAAGAACTACAAAACTGAAAATCAATACACATGAGCAATGATAGCTTCAAGACACAAGCTCTACAATGCTGAAATTTCTCAGATGACTGTCGTAATTATAGAAGAGATATTGGATAATTCTCTGGAGGTTTTTATACATTCTTGCGTTTATTTTCAGAAAATTATTAATCATTAAATCTTTATAGAATGCTTTTAGTTTATCAAATATTTTAGATTAAAGCTGCAGAAGAAAATTATATCATGATTCTTCTCTCAATAATTATAGATTACTTTCAATAATTAAAGTAATAAAGATTTCATCAATTAATCTAACCAATTTATCAATTAATCAAAGTTGATGAATTTTATGCTATCAAGTATTTTTAAATAAAGGTTTAATTTCTACTACTTCTAAACTGTAATAAAAGTTTTAATTGATGTATTTATTTTTTTCTGTAATATAAGAACTTTTTTCTAATATAAACTGTCTCTTGCAATTTTATTAAATTATAAATAATTAAATCTGTATAGAATGTTTTTATTTTATCAAATATTTTAGATTAAAGTTGCAGAAGGAAATAAAAGAAAACTATATCATGATTCTTCTTGCAATAATTATAGAATACTTTTAATAATTATAGTAATAAAGATTTCATCAATTAATCTAACCAATTTATCAATTAATCAAAATTGATGAATTTTATGCTTTCAAGTATTTTTAAATAAAGATTCAATTTCTACAACTTATAAACTGTAATAAAAGTTTTAATTGATGTAATTTTTTTTTTTTTTTCTGTAATATAAAACCTTTTTTTTTTTCTAATAAAAACAGTCTTTTGCAATTTTACATTTTTATGTGAGATTAATTTCAGATTACATTAAAAGAATAAAAATAAATCCCGTTGAAGAATTTTTATGAGAGGATATTCTTTTTCAAAATTGCTCTACATTTATACAGAAAAAAAAAAAATCATAATGCAGAGAAAAATAATTCAGGTAATATTAATTTTAAGAACTGCAAAAGTGAAAATCGATAAGCATGATCAATGATAGTTTTAAAATATTGTCAAGAGTTTCAGAGATATCTCGGATGACGGTGATGATTATCGAAGAGATATTGGATGATTCTCTGGAGGTTTTTGTACGTTCACGTATATTTTCAGAAAATTATAAATAAATAAACAGTTTAGATGCATTCATTCTATCTAATTTTTAAAAGCTGAAGATGTGAAACAAAATATATGAAAATTCTCAATCGTGATTCTACTTATGTTATACATAACATAACATTTTATTTAATTATTAAACAATTAAAATTTCGAAAAATATTAATTGTAAATATTTGGATATACATTTAAAAAATTAGTATCCTCATTACTTTGAATTTTATAACAATATTTAAACAGGGTGTTTTTCTCTTTGTGTACAGTATGAAAGATGAATTATTTTTATATTGATGAAATTAAAAAATTAAAATGCGCCGAGGTTTGTATAGCAATTCCGTAATAAAAGACATTGGATATGAGCACAAAGAAAATGGTGAATAGTGAGAGTGGGTACATATTCGGCGGTATGCTTCAAAATTTATAAATGGTACTTTTGTTTTTAATCATATCAATTCTATACATTAAGTTATTCCCTCTAATATATATCTATATGTAGGCATTAAAATTACATAAAAGGATTCATAACAGTACCGTGTTTGGTGGTTAATTAAACATATCGCACACAAGAAAAATGAAACAACTTAAAAAGGCAGCATTTGATAAAAAATCAACTTAAAGAGTGCTATAAAACATGAACTATCCTACAATAAGCCTGACAAAACTTTCCTCAGGTGACCGCTTTCCATGTACGTTTGGGGGATGCAAATCATTAATTTCGATCATGATTGTGAAAGGATATCAAGAAATGTTCTTCAAAATCATTTAAATCATTTTTCGCTTTTCATTACAATATTTTTACTGGATGAGCTGCAGTATTTGTAAGCGTCAATACGGCTATGTATCTTATTAATTATACTATTAAACACAATGTAATCAATCGGTGAATTTCATTGTTGCTTCGTGGTTTCATTGTTATTCATCTGCTTTGAAATTTTGCTTTTTTAAATCCATAGGGTTCCTGTTCTGGTCGTGGCAGGCTGGGTGAGTGTTGCCGGCATGAAACTAGTTTAACCCCACAGGCAAGTCACAAGCCTTGCCGCCTGCCTCCTTCCTTCCTATCTTGTGTTTCTTAGGTTATTTTTTTCATTAATTTTGATAAGTTTATGGTTTTTAAGTTAAGATTTGTTGTGTTACTTTAATGATTCGTTTGTTTTGCAGGCTATTAATTAATAGATCTGGTTTCTTCACAGTAGTGTATTTCATCCACTGATAATTTTTATTTTTTTTTTAATCTTATTGGTCATTGGTGTTTCAGTGATCTTGTATCTGTTGCTTGGCTTCTACTATGCTTAACAGATCATCTTTATTTATATATATATATATATATATATATATATAAATTATATATATAAGCCTATTAAAATAAATAATAGTATTTTGTAAAATCGCTTCGTAGTGGATGCCTGCGTCGTGGTGAGAATGTTTTCACCAAATTTCACGCCTCTATGTGCAGAGGTTCAAATTGGGCGATGGTGAATCAGTCATTCGATTACTCAGTCAGGAGAAAAGACTTTATATATATAGATTTTGATGAAAAACTACCATTACATGGTTAAAAGAATAAAGAAGTTAATAAGAAGCATAAGAAGTTATGAAAATAACTAAATTTGTTGCAATTTCATTTATTGAGAATGTCTGAGAAAATGTTCTTTAGGTTATTTTCCTTATAGAAATTCCTTACCCAATAGCTTGTATCACAGAGGAATCTGACGAATGATTTGTAAAATCTCTTCAAATCAAGAGCACTGTAGTGATCATTAAACCACGTTTGCCCTTGATCCAGTTGGAAAAGTTACTGGCACAAGTTTATCCAGCAATATGAGGCTCCCATGATATATCATCTTTGATTTAATAACGAAGATATTCCGTTTTAATAAATTTAATGTAGCCTTTTTCTGACTAGAGAGAGTTACTTACTCATAAATATAGCGTAAAATGCCACAACAGTTCACAAAAACTCAAAGCATCATAAATGAAGAAATGAATACAATTAAGCTAGAAACAAACGATAACGATCAAATTAATGTAAACATTCACTTATAAAATCGAATTAAGCAACAATTGTTACTTCTTCTGTATACTGGTTTTATTTTCATTTTCACTGGTGTATATGATTTTCGATCTGCAATATTTACTGCGCTTTACAATTCTCTACAAACAGTGCTATAAAAAAGAAAGTCTGAGCTATTTTTCACTTTTGATTATTTTATTTATTTATTTATTTATTTTTTATTTTTTTATTTTTTTTTCAGTAGCTTCAGATTCATACAAATTTGCTACCTTTATTTAATTTACAAATTTATTCTTGAATAGTGTAATCGAAAATAGAAATTCACAAGAAAAAATAAACTATTAGATTTATATTATTTTTTCTAAAAGTTGTTTTTATTCTTTATTTATCAATGTTTTATAAAAAATAATTTAATTAAAATAAATTCAAATTATAATAAACTTAATTTGACGCAAAAAAATAATCTATGTTTTAATTATTGTTCTAGGTTATGTTATATATGACTGTCATTGAAAAATAACCACATATTTCGAAATCATAATTGTACGAAATCTTTATTAAAGACTGTATCACACCCACTGAATTAAGATAACTATTCTTTCCCTTTGTTCTTTTCTTTTTCTTTCTTTCCCTTTTTTTTTTTTTTTTTTTTTTTTTTTTTTTAAGTCGAATTATTATCATGATATGTTTATTAAAAATTACTTGAATCGTTGTTCCCTGCTCATCAAAATAATTTAACTGAATAAAGTGTAATAAATTTAAAGCCCAATGCAGCAATTAAAAAAATCTATGTTTTCTAATTATTTTTTTTTATTGCTAATGTAGAACTATTTATCAAAATGAATAATAGATTAGTTTAAAAAAAAAATAATTTTTTATTAGTGTTTATACTGTGAAGTCTTTCACACAAATTAGTTTAGATAGATAGATAGTTAGACAGATTTAACATACACACACACATGTATATATAGTATATAATAATTTAATACCATTATAATACACAGAAATCAAAAGATAGAGGAAAATACCAACATTACAAAATTAAAAGAGAATGTAGTTATTTTAAATATTTTCACAGATTTTTTATAATTTAATTTCAATACTAATTAATAGTTAATTCATTTTAAATCACTTACGCATAAGTGAACTTGTATAACCATAACACTAAGCCAATCGATGAGATAAATGTTTGCATATTCCAGTAAAGTAATCATATCAACGGTATGAAAAAGGTAATCGGAAATGAGTAAAGGATTAAAAAATATCAAAGATATCAAATCAAAAAGGAATTCTTGAAATGAGAATTGGAATAAATGCTGAAAAATAGAAATGTTCGCTCGTGTATGTATATATATATATATAACGTTTGATGCCTGAAATATTCCATAAATAAGTTAAATGATGTTTAAAGATGAGTTTTAATATTTATGACTGTAATTGGGTAATAACTGACGAAAATTAAAATTGGATTATTTATGTCAGATGAAATAGCCATAAATATTGTTGTTTATGACTTGGCGAATTGGTGATTGTAAGCGCCACCATGTCTAGCCGCGTGAAATCGTTGGCCAATAGGACACAAAGAAGCATTGCGTCATCAAATAATATAACCAATAAAGAAATAGGGAGGAGATTAAGATTACACCAGAAATATGCCAAAATTATTACTATAAAACATGAAACACACCAAAATTAAGCCCTCTTCCCTAGATGTAGTCCTTTTTCCCTAGCAGAGTCGCTTCAAGGCCACGGAATGCGGAGAGGGAAATCACGTGCTCAATTCCATCCAGTAAGATGTTGTTGTTTCTTCAGTAACTTAGCAACGGATGGGAGAAGTGAAATCATAGTTCACCTGAGCGTGGCCTTGACACGACAGCCTAAAAGAAATAGAGTATATACTCTGTTAGGAATAATCTAACGAAGTTACACCGGCCACCGGATCCGAAGAAAAGTAACGGCGAGTTCGTTCTACCTAATAATGTGAAGCTACAGCCGATTCCCGTACCCGCAGTCCGGGACCGCAGGATTCAGTTTGCAAAATATGAACTGTCCATTGCCTTCTGCCACCTTCAGCTATGATTGGGATTAAATAAAGACATGTATCGCAAGTCTACTGGTGTTTCTTGAGCCTGACTGCAATTCCAGAAACTGTGACGGACATTGTATCATATATATATATATATGTGTGTGTGTGGTAAAAATATTTTATAAAAATAACGGCTAAGGAAAGAAAAAAAAAACTTTCAATTTATACCATTGCTTGTTTGTGAAAAATGATTCATTTAAATAAGGCATATATATTTGTCAATTATTAGCTTTAAACTTACAGAAATACAGAAATTTACATATATTTGCAAACAATAGTTCAATATACGCCCTCAGGATATAATGATTATTGTTATGCTTTCATACTTTTTTTTTTTGCTTATTTTTCTTTCTTATTAGTACTTTTACTTTTTTAAAGATAATATAATTTAGGATTATATATATATATATATACAATGAGTGCCGAATGCAAGAGAAATAGGTGATCATATGCCAGAATTTTCCATCAGAATCAAAAATAGATTTATTCAAAAATTCACCGAGTCCCCAAAAATAATGTTAAACATCACAGATGATTAAGCTATTTGCCACAAACAACTAGCAATTGTATAATAATGGAATTTTGTAGAATTGCTGAAACCATTAAAATGCGTCATTACTATACAAGATTGCATAGTAAATAATAATTAATTTAAAATATTTTGTTAGTTCGTTTAACATAATAAAATAATGAATGTAAATATTTTTCAGCTGAATGCAGTTTTAGATGTAAAGCTTTTTCTAAGGTAGTAATTATCAGTTTAATAAACTAAATTCAGTTGTGTATATTTATGTATAGTGAAAGAGAGGACGATGATTAATTTTTTCTTTAATTTTATCACTATTAAAAGGGGACAAGAGTTTTTTTACATTAGTTATAAAACTGCTATATTAATGTAATTTGAAGAGCATGCCACAGCTGGAGGTGATTAGTGCAGAAAGGTACACATTTGCCAAATTTATGTAGTGAAGCAATTAAATATGTTATTTAAAAAATGAAAAAGGTTTTCACGGGAAATACATGAAGGTAATTTTTGTTTTTGAATATCTTACGTGTAAGAAATTGTATACGTGATCACTTTTTTTTTTTTTTTTTTTTTTTGAACAACTTTAGTTAATATTACTAGATTAATTATATATATATATATATATATATATAAGTTATTCTCAATTTTATTGAGCAATTAGTATGAATATGTAGGAATGTGAACATTTAAAATATACATTAAAAATAATATTATAATTATTCTTTTAAATATTTAAATACATTTGTAACATGTTAAAAAGTCTATATTTTATAACAGAGGATATGTAGCTAAACTTTTTCCAAAAAATTTAATTCCTAATTCAATTAATAAAAATTTAATTTATAACTTTAGACGAAAGAATTTGTGTGAATTTAGACATTGACCATAGAAGAGGAAAGAAAAAAAAAAACTTCTGAATTCGCATACAGAATTTAAAAAAATTCCATGAAGATTACATATGAAAAATGTATCAATTTCCCGTAGTTTTTGAAATTTAGTAAAATAGAAAAAATATATATATATATATATTAAATATTACGCTTTATGCAAGACATCGATCAACTGCAAGGATTGCGTTACAAGTAGCAAATTGCTTTTGTATTTTTCAATGTGTAATTTATAAACATTATAACCGATTTCGAACTACTAGAGATGCAATTTTTATTAAAATCACACAATCAACTGATTGGAAGAAAGTCATATTTATTGAAATATTATTTTTCCGACTGTCGAGCTATCTACATGATAGACCAGATGTTTCTGCCTAAAGGTTGTCTGAGTGAGTAATGCCGACCGGTTGTCGGCCTGGATAGCTCAATTGGTAGAGCCTTGACCTTGTAAGTCAAAGATCCTGGGTTCGACTCCCGGTCCAGGCATTATTTTCACTCAGTCGGAAAAATAAAATTTCAATAAATATGACTTTTTTCCAATCAGTTGATTGTGTGATTTTAATAAAAATTGTATTTCTTTGTCCTATTGTTTAATGGTGTCTTCCATTCCTGCGACTTATTTCTGTCGAGCTATCTACATGATAGACCAGATGTTTCTGCCTAAAGGTTGTCTGAGTGAGTAATGCCGACCGGTTGTCGGCCTGGATAGCTCAATTGGTAGAGCCTTGACCTTGTAAGTCAAAGATCCGGGGTACGACTCCCGGTATTAGAGATGGTAATAGAATGTTAGGTCATATTGATCTACGTTCAATGATAAGAATCAGACATTGTTGTTTGTCTAAAAATTAAAACAATCGGTTAGAAAAGAAAAAGAAATGCCACTTTTCCCACAAATGGGATTTTTTAAATAAAATCATAAAGTATTTACAAAACAACTAATGAAAATCACCTATACCAATGATATGTATACTCGTAGATCTATACTTTGTGACCTTTTAACCATAATCCATGTTATAACAAGATAAGATTTGACAGATAAATATCAAAATATACTGTTTAAAGCCACATGATTATTGTACTTAAATTCGTAGAGAAAATGGCAAATAAAATAATACTTATGATAAGTATAAAATTTGCAACAAAAATGGGAAACAATGGTTTGAATCTGAATAAGATGAACATACCTACTAGAGGTCTCCCGACCCGTACGAAAACTTTGCTTATCCAGCCCGGTCCGGTACGAAATCTAATAATTCGGCCTGGGCCCTTCCCGGCCCGTTTATCTTTTACCAGTATACGGCATGGACCAACCCGGGCAAAAAACGATAAAATCAGTCCCGATTACAGAAAATGAAAAATAAAAAAAATTAAAAAAAGTATGCCTTTCTATGAAACGTTTTTGAGTATGTGCTTTAAAGCGGTTTTATGTAGCCAAGCAATAGAATGTTCTTTAACGAAACTATTGGGTGAGTGCGAAAGTTCTACCCGTTTTTAGGTATGCAAATTTGCAATGGAATTGACGTCACACATGACATTGTAACGACGCAAATCGTCGGCCAATCAAACATGTGGGTGTCTCACATATAGATGCACTGTGTCTCACAAAGTTAATCATCTCAAAAGAAAAAATATCAGAAGGTGCAACATGGAAAGCGAGAAGGAGCTTATAAGACATTGTTTGTTATACGAGTTCGATAAAAAGAGTACGACAGCCGCAGCATGTCACAGTGTTTGTCAAGTTTATGGGGAGGATGCAATAGACAAAAGCACATGTCATCGATGGTTTCGGAAATTTAGGGAAGTAGACAGAAGCTGCCAAGATCAGGCTAGGAATAGACGACCATCACACGTTGGAGACGACGATATTGACAAAGCTATAAGGAACAACCCGAACCCAACCGTGCAAGAATTAGCAGAGACCTTCAAAGTACACCGGAAACAGTCGAGAGACGTCTGGTTAAGTTGAGTTTTACGAGAAAGTTGGATCGTTGGGTTCCACATAACCTGACAGCTAATTAACGGGATGACCGAATCGCCACCTGTGTTTCCTTGGTTTCTCGGTACAAAAACGACTCATTCTTGGCACGAATTGTGACAGGAGATGAAAAGTGGGTTATCTACCGTAACGTAAAGCGTCGTAGGACTGTGTGCCGCCCTTCTGATCCGCCTGCATCGACTTCGAAAGCTGAACTTCATCTCAAGAAGGTGTTATTGAGTGTATGGTGGGATGTTCAGGGAATAATTTACTGGGAGGTCCTGCCTCTCAACCAAACCATCAATGCTGTCTTCTACTGTCTACAGTTAGACAGTCTGTATTCAAATTTGGTAGCAAAGTGTCCAGGTCTCATCAATCGTCGCGGTATTATCCTTCATCACGATAACGCCAGGCCACATGCTGCTGTCATCACTCGCCAAAAGTTACTGGGATTTGGTTGGGATGTTTTAGCCCACCCTCCTTATTCTCCTGACTAAGCACCAACTGACTATCCCTTATTTCGAGTGTTGAACAATTCCTTCAGTCAGAAAATATTTCATGATATTGATGCTGTGAAAATTGCTATTCAAGACTTTTTTTACTCAAAACCGCCGGAATTCTACCGCCGTAGGATTCATCTCCTACCATAAAGTCAGCAACAGGTCATAGATAGCAATGGGGACTAGGCACAATAATAGGTACTGTTCCTTTTGCGTTAATTTGCTTTTCTTCGTGGATAATAAAAACGAGTAGAGCTTTTGCACTCATCCTACTGATCTTTTACAAGACAATTATATATTAACAGAAATTCATTATTACAGACGTACAAGAATCACAAAGATAGACAGAATGTCAAATAAATGTTTCATATGTTTTTTCTAGAAGGCAAACATGTGTCCCAGTGGAGTTGAGGTGACGTTATAAAATACAGTGAAAGGTTCAGTTCATGATAATTTATATAATAAATTTTTTTAACGATTTAAAAAGATTATATGTGTTTTAAAAATATTCGAATTTTTTCTGGGCTTCAATAATTCATAAATTAAAAAATAGGAAAAAAAAAAAAAAAAAATAGAGATTATTTATTGATTTTTCTTTTTTCTTTCTTTTTTTTTTAACAAAATCTCTTAAAAATTTAGCTGTGTTTGAGAATTTCTGAACTATTAAAATGGATAATATGATTTTATAAGTCAAAATTTTCTAAGTACGATGCGTTTGAACCTTTTTAATTTTTTACTGAGCCTTGTTATAATATTATATAGTTCTAAATTTCAGCTAGCTAATCAAATAACAAAATATTTCGCTTTAGATAAATCAAATGGCAAATGAAACATTATCACGTTTCTGAAAAGACAATATTTATTTGAAAGATATCTGAGAGGCTTAATGGTATCAAAAGAATTCATATGTTATTCTATTTTAGAAACTAGCATTTTTGATCATTATCACTTTTGTTTCGATTCTTGCTCGCAAAATATTCCTAATTAGTTTCTCAAAAATAGAGAAGTCAATTTACTTTCAGGAAACATGATCGATTTACTATTCCTGAAATAAAGTGCTATTCAAATAGACAAATAGCTAAATATATAATTAATTAATTAACTAATTATAATGAGTTTAAGTGTCTTTTTACAAAATTTGTTATGAATGAGAAATATCTGACTGCAAAACAAACAGTATATTATGTTTCGTAGTCTCGAGTAAATTTTCAAACATACTTCCCATTATACAAGAGATAAGTTGTGTATTACATATCACGTAGTTCTAAAAGTTGTTGTCTGTTGAAAAGAGTTCAGAGATTTTGAATATGTACAGAAAGGAAATGACGCCATGTTTGTTAATCCATTATTTGATATCACAATTTTTATCACATCTCCATTTTTTTTTTTTTTTTTTTTTTTCATTGTTAAAATATCCATAATTTGTTTTACTGAAGTATAACAGACAGCAAGTTTATTTTCATAATTTGACTAAATTAATCAGTCTACTAGTATGATCGAGTAAAATAATCGAATATTTCTGGTCTGTTAATAACTCAAATTTTTTCTGAAAGAAATAAAGAATTAAATTGCTATTTTATTATTATTATTATTATTATTATTATTTTTAGAATTGATTTTAGGAACATTACTGAATATGAATTAATTTTTCCTGATTACTTTATTTTTAAAATGTTTTACTCTTTTAGCACTTCTTTAGACATTATTATGTGCTATTTTAGACGATGCTCTTCGTTATTGCCAATGCCATGTTAATTCCTTAGTTTTATCAATTAAAATAACTTTCTAATACTTCAAATTATTAATGAAATATCTTTCCATTCCAAGCATCAAATACTTAATAAAAGACTATAACGGAAAAGCTATATCTCAAATTCTTCAGTATATAATTGCACAAAACTTAGGATACGAGAGAGTCAATATAAAACCCCAAGCTGACTCAATTTAGATGCATGTAGGCCGATAGATGGCACTGCTATTCTGTAATTTATTTCGATGAATAGGAAGGCTATATTTCAGATTCTATTGTATATAATTCTACAAAATTTGGTATGGTAGAGAGTATGAAACACTATACTAATTCAATGTGAAAGCGTATCGGTCAATAGGTGGCGCTTCTGTTCTGCAATTTACCTGGTGAAATGGAAAGCTATGTGTCAGACTCTATTGTATATAATTGCGCAAAACAGTATATATGTAAGGGCCGTTGTGAAACACTATGTGGATTCAACTTGAGTGTATATCGGCCGACAGGTGGCATTGCTCTTACTCATTTTCTGTGTTTTTCCACATTACTGCGTCTCAGCATCTCTTAATTAAAATTGCACCAAATTCTATGAGTAAAATTTTTATTGTGACAAGCTATGATTAAACTTTTGTGCATGTTAAACTCTAACATGCGCTTTCATATAAAATTACGTAGAAGAAAGTTTTGTGAAGTCTACAACATACTGATTTTTAATTTAAAATGAAACTTAAACAGCATAACTTTTAACTTAGATTCTTACAAGTTACCAATTATTGCATTTTAATGTTTATTGTCAGTATTCATTCGGGAATCTAATAAAAATAATAACACAAGTTGGTAATTTTAATCGATAAATAATGTGGAATATCGAGACAGCAAATGTATTCAAGATGAACGATGCACAAAGGAAGTTTCGTATGACTTAAAACCTATAGAATTGTGCGAGTGAAAATTTCTCCCTTTAGTCCAATCATAAAGCAACATAAAGTAGAACGTAACAGCATCTATTTATAAGAATACTAGCAGACCCGGCCACGCGTTGCTGTGACTAAGTTATACGTTGAATTATACGGCTGTAAACTATTTAGTACAGTTAAATTATTATTTACGAACAAAGACGAAAACGTTGTAGCCGATGTAAAAACCCACAGGGTTGAGATTTGAAACTTAGGTCAAAATTTGGAAGCGATTGATAAAAATTTTCGTAGTGTTGATATTAAGCACAAATTAATTTTATTGTAGGGTCCTATAAATTTTAATGGAGAAGTGATATATATTATTTCTAATGCTACTTTGGATAAAATTGCTAAAATGACTAATATATAAATTAAATTCTATTAAAATTCTATTAAAATAAAAGTATAAAAGAAACAGACGATTTTAAAATCAATTTTTATGGAGGAGTGAAATATAATATATGCTATAATGGATAATTTTACTATTAAATGACCTCATCATTTTAAATATTTTAAAGAGGGCAACAGCTGTAGTTATAAAAGGGAAAACAATAAGGCTAAACCAGAAAAATAAGTAAATTTGATAAATATTTTAAAACTTTAAAATTGGAAATCTTATGAAATATTGGACATTTAAAGTAAATACATGTATCATTTTAAATACAAAAAGATTTTGGAAAAGTTTAGTGTATTTTAACGAAGTGATGAGAAGTTTTTGAGTATGTTAAAATTTTAATAGTAAATCCAAGTCAATAAAGATGGGAAACATTGAGGATTAAGATAAGAATAATTATAAGATTTAAAAAAAAAAAAAAAAAAAAAAAAACTTTTTATATACCATGCTTTTAAATTTTAATATACTAATAATATACAAATTAAAAGGAAAATGATAAATATTCTATCATAGTTTGAAGTCAAATTTGTTTTCAAATGTCTAAATAAAATATCTGATGTAAGATACTAATATTTTGCAGCGGAATAGATTTCATTTCTGTCATCCTTGGCGAAAAAAAAAGAATATCGCCAAATTATCTGGCGAAAATATTTAATTCCTTTCAAAAATCATGGTTATTTTAACAACTTATATTAAAAGAGTAATGAATAATATGAAACAATATTTCGTACAATACATATTACATGTCATACATACGTACAATGAATAATACATATTACATTTCGTACAATGCATACATCTGGCATGTATATTTTCGTGTTACGCTTTTGATCGCCAAATAATAATAATAATAATAATAAAAGCCAAGGGCGACAGAGTTTAAAAATTTAAAATTAAAATTTTGTCAATTTGACAGCAAAATAATTCAATCTAACACCCGCGATAACTAATACATATCTATACCCAAATATAAGGATTAAAATCGGGAAATAAATTTCCTCGATTTTTAATAATTTCTTACAAAAAATCCAGTGGGCAATTAACATAGGAAATCTTTTTCTTGGCTGCACAGACGGTCAGTGAGTCACACTTCGCTTGCGTATAGAACTCATAGATATAGTATAGCATATATAGAATAGAGTGATCATTGGGGAGAAAAAAGTTATTCCTTTTCATTTGGGAAAAGACGACGTTTTTACCAAAATATGGCCGTCTTTCCCCGAGTGAATACACACGGGAATACATACTAATATTTTAGCAAATAAAATTTATGAATAATTTATTTGCTAAAGGGGAATGGAAGACTCCAGATACAGTTTCAAATTCATATTTCTTTCTTTCTTTTCTTTTTCTTTTTTTTTTTTTTTTTTTTTTTCAATACCACTTAATGGCTGTTTCCAAAGCTTTTATTTTTTATCTTTTTTCGGCATCAAAAATCTTTCTACGATAACATGGGGATGAGAGATCTATATATATTACTATATCTATGATAGAACTACATTAGCACTTTATCAATGTGTATAAAATCTTTAAATTGATTATGACGTCAATTTTCGTGAGATGCATAATTTAACTTTTTATAATTTTTTAACGTTCACGTTTGATTAAATGTATTTATTTTTATGTCGAAAGAAAATGAACTCGTATTTTTTTTTTTTTTTTTTTTTGGCAACAATTAAATTAATGGAACTCACAGATATTTTGGAGCAACTTTAATAAAGGTCTATAATTAACAAATAATTGCAATAAAACAATATTGTGACAATAAATTGAGATAAAAACTATCCTATCTCTCAAGTTGGATCAAACTGCACACAGTGTGCAAAATTTCATCAAAATCAGTTCCTTAGTTTAGGAGTTTACCCCGGACAAACATCGTGACACGTAATTTATATATATATACAGATTAAATTATAAAGTTTTGATCAATGAAGCACAAATAAGTAAAAAACAGGATTAATTTCACTGTATTATCTTCATTATAATATGAATTCAATTTACACTTCAGTCTAAGTAACACGTGGCCGGCTATGCTAACACCAAAAATTTAAAAAGTGGAAATAATTGAATTATACGAAATTTATTAATAGGTTAAAAAGTTGAAGATTCTTTGTGTAGATGGCAGCACCAAATATATTTCAGCTTTCATTTTCATATGAAACAGAGTAATTGCTCCACGCTCTACTTTCCCCGTTTCATTTTTGAAAGGAAATATGAAAGTTGAAAGTAATCTGTTACAAATAAAGACTGTAAATATTTTGAGGAGAATTTTATAGCGTCAACAACACGTGGTAATTATGCTGTTAAAATGTAGCTTATATGACACGTTCGTAGATTTACCATAGCAGCGCCATCTATTGATTACTTACTCAACCCAGTCGAAAGGTATCGACATCTGTTAGAATCATTTGGAGTTAACAGATAATTGTGACTGTCAAATAATAACAGACAAATAATTAGCAATAAATTAAAATTGCGACTATAATTTGAGATTTAAACTATCCTATCTCTCAAGTTGGATCGAACTGCACATGGTGTGCGAATTTTATTATAATCGGTTAAGTGGTTTAGGAGTCCATTGAGGACAAACATTGTGACACGAGATTTATATATATTAAGATGTTAAAAGTTTCACTTCTGCTGACTGGCAAATTTAGAAAATATTTATTTTCTCACTGGTTTGCCGTATTTTTAATTTAACATTATTACTATTTTTAAACTGACTTTAGATATTTTATTTTCATTTTTATGGATGTTCAGTCACATGTAACATATTTAGTGTAATGTTATTTTTAAAAAATATTATTTATTTATTCGAAAGTGACAAAGTAAATTATTTAAGAAAATATTTTAAATATATCGTAAATAATTTCCAAAGGAAAAAGACAATATATATAATTACTATAATTAAGTTAGAAAAAAATTATTACAGTATTAACATTTTTTCCCCCTTAATCTTGACTACGAATCAAGCAGCGTCCGAAATTAAGAATCTAACTTTTTTCCTGAATCTGGACTAATATCTGACATGTGTAATATTTTTCCTTATATGTCGCACTCACATGTAATGTATGCACTATTAAATCAATATTTCACCAGGGAGCATTAATATGAACAGGTATATTATACTGACCTTTATTGCCTGAACGAATGCAAGACTAATATATAAAACTAATTTTTGGGTGTATATATCTATTTACGATGAATGTAGAACTCTTTTCTTAAGGAAAGCTCAAACAATATTTGTCGTATTTCGTCAACATTTTCACAGGAAGTAGTATAAAAGTGACAAAGAAATGTCCAATTTCGAAGAGAATATTTCAAACATTTTAGAAATTACAAAAGAAAAAAATAATTAATTGTTTAAATCATTTTTTTTTTTTTTTTTTTTTTTTTTTAACTTTAAACATGCATCAAGACTATTTTTGTTGATGTCATTTTCACCAGCAAAATTTTTCGTAGGCAACCAGATTAGCATTGAAGAAACAAACCAGTTAAATGCATCGAAATCGATTTAAATTTAATTCAACTGAAGAAATACTAGGCTTTTAAAAAATGTATTTATCAACTTTAAATATAATCATTACTCTGAGGGAAAAAAAGTTTTCATTATAGTTAAAAATATATAAATGTATGTATGATAATTTATAATTCTAACATTTACATTTTTCTCGTTTGAATTTGTACATTTAATTAATTAATTAAAGGTAGGATTTCATTTTTTCAATTCTCAAAAGTTATTCGAAATACGTTCTCAGCCAAAATACAGAGACTGACAACCCTTTTGGGGAAGACCTAGTAATAACTAACAGCAATATCTATTTACAAAATATTGTTTGGCAACTTGAAAAGTCAAAAAAAAAAAAAAAAAAAGTAGAAGAAGAAGAAGAAGAAGAAGAAAAAAAAAAAAGCGCATTTATGAACAGATATTTATTAAACTACTTATATACATAATTCAGATCAAAATCACAACTAATTGTATTAATCAAATTGATGTGCCATTATATTTCAAAATAGCAGCCCTCCTAGAAGAATGCATCAACCTATACTTTTCCGACTGAGCTGGAAGAACTTGTCTTTTCAGTCTATTTCTGTACTGATAAGTATAAAGGATTTAAGTCCATATTCTTGATTTTTCAGGAGACGAAAAATAAAGTTAAGCTAACTAAAAACTAATCAGAAGAATCGATTAGGAAAAAGGGATTATGTTGATTTATACTCTTTATACCGTTCAGTGATTGTCAACCTTCATTTAATAAAGGGAAAAATTTGAATTAAATATTTTATACAAAAATTAATGCTAAATTTCTTATTTTAATCTTTTTTTACCAATAGATTTTCTCAAAGACTAAATGACATGGATTTAAATCCTTTATACCAATCGATAGAGAATTATTTTTTTCTGGGTCTGACTATATACTTAACTCAAAATCGATATTTTTGGACTTAAATCCTTTATACTTATCAGTACAGATTTAATCGTTCTGTATAGTGTTATGTATGCATGCATGCAACTGTATTTGATCTGCTATTATGGATCACAGTTATCAGAAACATTTTTTTTCTTTTGAACGAGTAATTCATCTTTCACGAACCGTGTACAATTTGATGATTTAAAAAAAAAAAAAAAAAAAAAAAAATTCAAACATATGTAAAAAATTATCTAAAAATGCCGTAAGTTCAAGATATATACTTTTTTATATAAAGAAAAAAAAATTAATGCAATTACGCTGATATAAAGTGTATTAAATAAAAATTGCAGTACCTTTAAAATAAAATTTATCATTCCTCATAAAAAAGTAAATTAATCTTGCTAAGACAAAATACAAAAAAAAAAAAAAAAAAAGGATAGTAATAATAATTCTCTAAAAAATGCCATCTTAATTTAATGAAAAAGAAATTTAATGTTCATTAAATGGTACCGTTTCTGTTTTTTGCATGGTGTATTTATTTTTCATTTACCCAATCAAATTTACTCGATTAAGAATTTTAATATTCTTTTAAATCGAAATTCTTTTATTCGTTTTACGCTTATTCGCTTCCGAAAATTAAAGTAAAACCATAATAGACTTTATATAATTAAATATCAAACAACCAGTACAGTAATTTAATTCATTTTCACAAATGTTTTTAACAGAATGTAGTTAAAGTCTTTTTTTTCTTTTTTCACACAATAGAATATGTTTGTTAAGCTGATTTGGCAGATTTTTAAATATTTACTAAAAGGTTTCGAATGCAAAATGAGATTTTCGTTATTTGCCTTGATATTTAAATGTATTTTATTCGATAAATTTACAAGTTAACTGCTTTTAGTTGAGACATCATTATTATATATATATTGGTGTAATTGCAAAATTTATTACATAATAAATGAGAATTTTAGAATTGCGACTACATTTCACATTCTTGCAATGATTATAGCTTTAATATACTTAAAAAGAAGAAGTTAGCTAAAAATTTTGTCATGCAGATATAATGTGGAATTTAAAAAAAAGAAGAAGAAGAAGAATGATTATATAATATTTAACATATAATATTAATAGATTTTATTTTAGTTTTAGTTTTAAAACAAGTGTAGCATCGTAATATCACTATAAAAAAGCACGCATAAATGCAGGTATAGTAACTCTTAGAAAGACCCTGTTTGCGATAGATGAGTGAACTATAATTCTATAGGCACTGGCTGAAGGAAATATTACTACTCGTAGACACCACAAATACGTTTAATTCGAATAAAAGGTTGAGTTGAAAAGTGACTGGCAGTGGTTAGTTCACTGCGCTTACATCAGCGACACGCAAAATAAAAATGGCACATATTCTAATAACAGATGGAGAACTCTCGTTCCGAAAGTTTTCAATTTGAAGGGCTTCAGTGCGTCCTCTAAATAAGAAATTCTTAAGCACGGAAGAAACAGACCCCCCATGAAAGACCCTCTACCCAGGACTAAAACCCTCACGTGGTCAATCGGCCTTAAAACCTACATAACCACCACACTTTAATAGTGTAATTAATTTAATCAGTAATCAAAACACAGCAATGCAAGGCGATTCGTAAATTTTTAAGATGATTTTCATGATATTTACAGAAATATTTTATATAATGTTTTGTGTTTTAAATGTTCGATTTGATTGCTCTTGTAACGAATTACCATTCAACAAAGTAATTTCCATGACAATAGTAATTACTGTGGTATCAGTAGCGATATTTGACCCTTTGATCCACAAGCCAGTTCCAAATTTCATGAAAGATTATAGGTTAACGTTTGGATAATACTTATTTCAAAAGTACAAAAAGCGTAGAAATCTATGCGTGGTTCTACAAGAAATTTAGCAGGTATACAGGTAAACAGTATAGCTTCCCTGATACTGTTCTTTTTTTTTTTTTTTTCCTGCATTTTTGTCTTTTTGTATTGCTTTTTACTTTCTCTCAAAAAATTAACAGTGGATCATGACGTGGGACTGATTCTACCTAGTGTCACCTCGTATTATAAATAAATTGCGCCCTTAATATTTTATACAGTAAAATGCTTATTTCGATGTATTTTATAATTTATTCCAAATGTTTAATGATTTTGGAAATACTCTGCATACTATAGAAATGCGATTCATTGAATTTTTGTAAAAAGTAATTTTATGATTTATTTTTTTAAATACTCCATATAAGTACTCCATTTTAAAGCACTAAAAGTAAACGGGAATTTTACCCGTGGATCCATATAAAGGCTTTTAGTACATTAAAAGGATTTTTTGACATACATAATAGAAAATTAATAGAGGGCGTAACAAGCTGCACTGTTCAAATTGAGATTAATGTACCATCAAATGATTTGTAGAATAAATACAAATAAAAGCTTTTATGTATGCAAATTTGCTGTTATAATATCTTAATTCAATAAAACCGAATTTTATAATTTGCAATTACTATCATACCGTAAAATATAATGCAACAAAAGACTCACTTGCATTATTTTTAAAAATTTGCTGGTTAGGCACAAGTAGTTTAAGAACTTTTGTTGTATAACGACATAATTAGACTTTTCAAACTACAAATAATATAATTATCCCAATTTAATGTTATAATATTTTAATTTAACAAATTTAATTTTATAATTTCCAGTTCCAATAGCGTAAAATATATTACAAATAACTGTTCGCTTGCTTTATTTTCAAAAATATGCCAGCTAGACTGAAGAAAATTAAAAAGTTTGATAGCGTAACGATGAAACTAAACTTTTTAAACCGCAAATATAATTGTCGCCTAAAGATTCAAATAATACCCAATCGTTATCCATTACGAGAATAGAAGATTTCATTGCACTAAAGAACAATAAACACTGCTCAAACATTTATGAGATGTTAAGATTTGGATATAAATTGTGGATGAAGAAAACTTACATTATCTGACATTGGTGTTATAAATTATGAGAAAATAATAACACCCAGAACACACACACAAAAAAAAAAAAGGTACGTGTGGCACTCGGGAACTGCCGCGGTAAAGCTATTGCATAGCATTTTTTATCAACTTATGCAATTATAATTATTTATTTATTTTATTTATGCAGTATTTTATTTTCTTTGCTATTAATTCAAGGTCTGGGGGGGGGACTCATGTCAAAGTTGTGCCTTGGGGGGGGGACTCATGTCAAAGTTGTGCCTTGGGGGGGGAACTCATGTCAAAGTTGTGCCTTGGGGGGGACTCATGTCAAAGTTGTGCCTTGGGGAGGGGACTCATGTCAAAGTTGTGCCTTGGAGGGGACTCGTGTCAAAGTTGTGCCTTGGGGGGGGGAGATTTTAATAAATACACTTTGTTTATTCATATTTAAAACACTTTATACACAAATTTTACGCGTACAGCTATTCACTGTTGTACATAGATGATAGATACCTATACACCTATATACTTTCTCACAAACAGCAGCTTACGTATTCGTCCGATTTCGGAGCAGCTCGTCTCTATCCGTGCGAGCTTCGTACAGTCGTACCATATACATACACGTTAAGGTTCAACTAGTCGCGGGCTCGAACTCACTCGTGGATGCGGCCAAAAAGCACGCTGTCTCACCCAGCATTGTGTCTAAAAGAGATAGAATCAGTTATGAGCAGTTAGCAGCTAGTCTACACGCATACGTCTAGTCGCACGCACACAAACACCGTGCCGAAGTCTGCCGAACTGACTGTCTGCCGAAGTCTGCCGAACTGTGTTAGGTTTATTTTCGTTACGGAATTTCTTGATTCGGTCGCCGCGCTCAAAGCCCGCGATAAAAGCTATGCAATAGCTTAAAAGTTAATTAATCAGGAAACAATATTCTTTGACCACATTTCTTGCGACCATGGGTGCCTCTGCGCAAGTGCGGCCTGAACGAGTCAGTGTTTAAATAGAGGTGATAGTCTTATCGTTGAGAGAAAATATGTGATAAAGGAACACCAAATGACTGGATATTTACCAAATCCCAAACTATCGACCAATTTACCACCCCTTTAAGCTTCTGGAATCGTCCTCCCTTCTAGTCTTACGAAACATGGTTACACTGTATGTGCATGCAATGAAAACAAACAAATAAATATGTTTTCTTCAATAAAAGTAAGTTTTAATAAGGAGTATCACTTACACAGATCCAAGCCAATGTTGCACACTTAGGATTCGTTAAGTCAACGGGGGTATAAGGGAGACTGTATGATTTCCCCATTTATATAGCAGAGCTTTTTTTAAGCTGCTGAACTGTTTCCGGGGATGAAATGCGAAATCTTCCTAGAAAATTTTAAACAAATTCGATTGACTTCATATTCGAGGAACATGCTGGCTAATCCATTTATAGGATTCCTTCATCGAAAAGGAAGCCATCATTAGCCGAACAAGATGTGGAGTGGCATTA
This sequence comes from Salticus scenicus, assembly GCA_963930645.1. Lineage (NCBI taxonomy): Eukaryota > Metazoa > Arthropoda > Arachnida > Araneae > Salticidae > Salticus > Salticus scenicus. Next base: position 188,366,921 of record OZ005652.1, read on the forward strand.
TTATCTATGAGAAGGACATCGTCCTCAATTGCTGCAGCGGAACCGATCACAAATGTCCGAAGATCTTACGTTCACATAGCTGAGGCATCTATAGGTCGATACAGCCATTGATATAGATACCAGCCCAGACCATCACACCACCTTTTTCAAATTGGGAACTTTCATTTATGAATAGAAAGTTATTTCGCATTCTAATTCTCTTAAAATGATGCTGGTTAATGATCGCTAATACCTGATTATATCATAAAACGTGACAAGTCTCTGAAAAGAACATAGTTAAACTTATTTCGTGTCTATCTAATGGGCTCTTTTGCCTGCGTTCCGTGAGTATACTGTGACCCACTAATAATTCACCACAAACTATAAATCTAAGACTATATAATTCAACACGATCGAAAAGGTTTCAAATGGTTTGCATTGGGACTCTGGTGTCCCTCCTAATTTCGAGGACAAAATAAGTAAATAACAATACATTGTAAAATTTAAATAATTTTTGTGTATGACGTTTCTGAAAGAACTTATTTCAACTTATTTATTATAAATACAATAAATTACTATAATAAAACATTAATAAATTTATAACCGGCGTTCTCTAATGGGTTCTAATTTTGGGGGGACGGAGATAGTTTTCGAGGACGTTGTGATATAGTCAGTAGAAGGGGCCGATGACATTTGCACTTTTGTTAAACGTCAAACTATTTTAGTAAAACTAAAAAAAAAACTAAATACTTTTGTGCAAAACTTTAATAATACTACGTTTCAACATCCTGTTTATACAGGTAAAACATACAACATGCATCACATATACCTGTGAACCCTAGCATGTGTAACATTTACAAAAAATTCCGGAGAACGACCTTTCTCTACACAGCCATAATCCAAGTCTCCAGAATTATTATCTGAATTTTCAGTTCTTCCAAAAATCTTGATGATATGCAAAAAGGGGGGAACCGTTTTCCCACACGAGAACCACCAATCAGACAGTCTTTGGTCATGTGAAATATACACGTTCACACCCAGTTCAACAGTTCAATGGTGTTTCTTCGGCGCTTGAAAGGTGGGGTACCACCCTCGCTTGGGAGCCCAAGGCCGCAAAATCAAAGTCAACCGTGAAATTTCGGCAACTTTGAAACTAGGAGGGTGAAAAGCCGCATGGAATGTCAGTTTTCATGAGTCTGCAGACAGTGTGGCTCCTTGGACCTCACACGGGCAGTCGAGTACAATGGACACAACCTTGACGATGTTACAACGTCTGGTGAGCCTGCAAAAACTATTGTGAGAATGAACTCACATATAAAGATAATATAGATAATATGATGCAATACTTAAATAAGAAAAATTCTAAACATTTTATGTGAGGCAGTATACCATCATAATAGCTCATTTCGGAAAGTTGCCACCAATATATAATATATATTAAAATATAACAGTTACACTTCCAGATAGATCCGTTAATGGAAAATAAAGTTAATAATTCTGATATATTCATTTCAAATCTTGTAAACCTTTTAGAAAATACTGTATATTCTATAGATATCAGAACATTTAATCGTGAAAAAAAAATTATTTTTTCGATTTTTATCACCATTATATTATACACATAAACGTACTAAGGAAATTCCAATATGCTGATTAAAGAATACTATTGCATAAAAATAAGCAATTTAATCAATATATATATTTTTCCCCAAAAAACTTTAGAATTATTTAAAAATTATATACGTATCATATTTATGCTTTTTAAATCTTGATAATATTGGATATAGTTATTTATGTTTAAAATTATTTAATGTTTCTGTACGCAGTCTAAATTAAAAATTGTAATAAGTTACCGATAAAAAAAATATCAAATTAGTATTGATTATGAAAAATTTAAAAACTAGTGTAACATAAAGAAAAAAGAATTTCATTAATTAAATTTATTATCTCAGATTCTTAACAACATTTTAAACTTACATTTAAATCAACAATTATAATTCCTATTTAAAGAAATTATTTGTTTTTGTGCTTTTATGCTGGTGAAAATTAAAATTTTTGATAAAAGAATTTGACATAATTGCATTTTAAAAAACATCATTGTTTAATTTACTTTTCAAATGCTCTTAAAAACACACAATTTAGGTTTTTCTCCTTTTTTATTAAAATATATTTCTTAAGTTAATTTTGTGGTAATTCAAGTATTTACAAAGCGTTTTCGAAGATAAAATTAGATTTTCTTTAATTATAATAACTGTGAAAATGCGTTCTATTCGGTAATGGGAATTTTTTTTTTATACAAATCTTAAAGATAATTAATTTTAATGAATTAATAAGTTCAGAATATAATATTAAATGTTTAATACACTTTTTTTTTTTTTTTTTTTTTTGAACATTAAATATCTGCTCATAAATAATATTTATTAAAAATACCCAATAATAAAGATAAATTACTAAGATTTGGCGGCACCTGATATTAATAAAATTGTTCGATTTTTTTTTTTTTTTTCCCTTTAATCTACATGTGAGAGCAACGTGATGATGCAATTTGCTAAAAACACTGCAAAATTGTTACAAAGGTAACAGGACAGCGAAAATTCTGTCATATTGGAGGATTACTGCAAACAAGAAATAGAGCCAAATTTTTAATATGTAAATATTTTTTCATAATAAAATAATAAATTAAAAATTTTTAATGAATTACAATGATTGAACTACTTGGCCTAGGTGGACTCTGTTCATTTTCCCATCACATATTTGCTATCATAAATTTTCTAGTCGACTACACACTATATTCATGTAAAGAGAAAGTAACTCTAGCAATCACGTGACACAATCTCTGACTTAAATTCCCCATTCACTAGGCTACCCTCCTATCGCTTCGATACATTTACCTTATCTCAATTTGTTGATTAATTTTATTGGATTCAGTAAATCATAAATTTCAAATAGTTTACAATTTTTTTTTTTAATAGTAAATGTTCATAATCAATCAGAGTCACGCCAATATCATAAATGATATTTTAAAACTTGTCCAATATTTTTATGATGTAAAAAATTCTCATATTACATGTGTATGAGAAAATTTTATTATTCAACCATGTTGAGAAAAATGTAAATTTTCAATAATTTACGAAGTTTTCAAGTTAGAATGTCGAAAACAAATATGGTTCTTGCCAGTATTACAAGTGATAATTTAAAATCAGTCAAACTCTTTACGTGCATTTATTTCTCAGATTATATACGTACATAGTCTAAGAAATTAACACATTAACAAAACAACAAATTTACAAAACTGACAAATAGACTACCCTACAGGAAAACCGCATCAATTTTGTGATTTTTAGATTCCTCAAACCTCAAAACGTGTAAAAGCGTCAAAAAACCGAAGTCGAAAAATTTCCCGAATACTTAAGTTCTCCATTCCTATAGTATGATAAGAAATTAAAAAAATCTCTTTTCATTTTTCTTGATTAATGAAATATATTTGTTTTAAAGTAAAACATGTAACACACGATATGTAATTTCTCTTGTGGTTGGCTGTTTAATGAATTTCTGAGATTATGAAATTCCACATAAATAAACAAATATAGATTTCCCCAAAAAAGTATGATAATAACTAGAGTTGCACCGAATATTCGGTTACTATTCGGTATTCGTCTTATTCTGCAGATGACACCGAATATTCGACTAGGCCGAATATCTTTATATTCGGCAGCCGAATAGTGGAATTAAAGTTAAATTTAAAATTAAGTTAACATATTGAATTTGTTTATATTTTTATTATATAAAATTAAAATTGATTCGCATTTTTTAAAAATTCAATAGCCTTATGAATAACATATTAGTAAAATTATATGTAAAGAACAATTTAAAAATTATTTCTGTGTTTTGAAATTAGAACAAATATATATTTTATTTAGTATTCATTTCAACATTAGTTAAAATTTAAAAAATATATGCCATACTGGAATTGTCTGTTCTCTTAGAAGTATTTTATTTTATTTTTTAGGAGAAAAAAGAATTTTATTTAAAAAATATTTTTGAGTTTTCAGATACTTAGCGCACTTAGAAGCATATTGTCGCTACCATGTCAAATTATGAAATGTGCAAAAATTCTTTTTACAGATTTGATATTTTGTATTTATATTTTTACAATGGTATGTACAATGCGCAGAAAAAAATATACTTAACCAGCAACTCAACAATACAGAAAATATACAAAATTAGGTTATTTTTGTCTGGCGTTGGTTTTGAGTTCACAATTACAACAGATTGAAAACTGTCTTAAAAAGTTACCATTGTCATTTTCCATAGTCTGACATTGTAGAGACGGTATGTGTGTATGTGTGTGAGCCTGTTATTACTAGATAATTTTGTTTAAAATTATTATCTTTTCACTCTGGAGCTTACAACACCTTTTTAGTAGTTTATATATCTATATACGCCTTCATAAATAAGATTAATTTGAAAAATTAAAGAATGGAAATTTTTTCGATTTATTACTATTTGATATATTTGGCCGTCTTAGTCTGTTTACTGAAATTCAAGATTTTACAGGGGTAAAAAAATCATTTATTTATTTATATATATTTTTTTAAACATGCTAATTTATTGTTTCTCTATTTTGAATATAAAATTTATCTTTTAATGGTTAGATTTTATGCTGATACTTTTTATTACACACTATATTTTTCAATATCTAATAAATGATAAAAATTATTAAGCTATTTTGGATATGAAAAAATATCTACATTGATATATAAGTATTCGGTCGAATACCAAATATTCGTTTAAAAGTTTGACCGAATGTTTGATATTCGGTAAAAATCACTATTCGGTGGAACTCTAATAATAACTGCGTAGCTACCTTGATATAAAATACTTTTAAAAAGGTTATATTAAAATTACTATATTGACAAAAATTACTATATATATACGATTTGTTACATGGTATATATTACACGCAATAACTATAACGGGCCCTTTATACTAATGGGGCACTATGCGTTCGCACGCTAAAATTAAAACATCCTCTTTTAATAAAATATAATTACTTATTTTTTTCCTAAGCATTTTATACTGAGACTTTTAACAACTTCTGAAATATTGTAAATTTGTCCATCATGACCGTTATATTAAATTACTCTTAAAATGTTTTTTAAGGATACTGCACTGTAAAAAATAACGGTAGTTTTTACAGCCGTACTGGAACCCATTACTGGAATCCATTTTGCCAGCATATTCTGCTGTTGGATAGGGTAGTTTACAGTGGAACATCTCTACTCTTTTACAAACGCTTCTATTGTATGTTATTCCATTTTAACAGCAGAATGTACTAGCATCTTTTTTGCCAGCACACTCTGCTTTAAAAAATATCGTTATATTTACAGTGTGGAGGGATGCAAAATACAAAGTCTTTTCTTAAATTTTTATATTACTAAGATTTTGAAATTCAAGTTCAGTTAGTAACATTCTTCGTGAAGAACTATCCTCCATGACGTCAATATATTGAAAAATGTCGCGGTACAAACGAATATTTAAAAAATCTTTTTTATCTTACTCTTTTTTAATGTCTATGATATTTGTCTAATTTTTGAAAGTTAAAGAAATAATAACAACAACATTTACAAGCAGTTCTATCTGTCTATATGTATAATACAATGTTCATATGTATATCCGTTGTGGACTGAAAAACTTGATCGTTTTACGCGCGATTTTTTGCACGTCGTTCTCAGAAGCCTTAGATCTATTGAAATCCTCGATTTGACCTGTAGAAAGTTAGATGCTTAAATGGTTTTGCAAAATCATCTGTCTTATACGATAAGGGTTACAACTATTCAAATCGGCTCAAAAATGTTCAAAAATGTAGCCAGATCCTTAAAAATTGTGTTACTAGGTTTTTTAGGGGTGAGAAATAGATTACGAATTCAACATAGCTGTAAATTGAAGAGTGTGGAAGCAGAAACGTATCTTAAAATTTTGAATTACAGCTAAAATCTAATAATAAACGCAGGGACCGATTTACTCACTTGGAGGCCCAGGGCACTCATGTTTAATGGGCCCCCTCCCTGTACTTTAATATTTACAATCTGATGTTATATTAATTATACAGAGAAAATATTTTTAAGGCAAATATTTTTTCTGCACAGTATTATACACTAAGGGACTGAAAAAAAAAAAAAATGCTGCACTTGGATGTTTTTCTTTTTTTTTTTTTTTTTTTTTTTTTCGGCAATCGCCAATTTTAATCAGTAAAATTTTCGAACAGATTTTACTATGTCCTCTTCCACGTACACTTTAGGATTGATTTAAGTGTTAAAAACAAAATTCAGTTTTCAGGAAAATTGTAATTTTAGAAAGTATTTCACTTTTCAGTATTACTTTTTCAGAGTTTCGTGTAAATTTTCAAGAAAATTTATATTTATATTTTTGCAATAATGAAAAAGTTATAATGAAGCTTTAAATGACCGCTGATTTATAAAACAGCACAGTAGTATCGGTATCTATTGAAGAAAAAATGGCAAACATTGATCATCATAGCAAAATTAAGGAAATTTTCATTTTCATTTTTTTTTAAATGTATGATGCAATTTCTTGGGGCCCCTTCAATGTGAGGGCCCAGGGCACCTGCCCAGAATGCCCTGCCATAAATCAGGCACTGAATAAACGTGTTTCTAAATTTTCAAAGCCTGGAAATTTTCAAAGCCTTTAAAATTTTCACAGTGATGTCACTTAATTTAAAGGTTATAAGTTTGAAAGTGAGAAATACACAGGATTGTAGGCATAGTATACACGTGCAGTAAGGAAAGCCGAAGGCATTTTGGCCTCGAACTCCACACAGCATGTAATGTAAATTTTTAAAGCCTCTAAATTTTCAAAGCGATATCACTTAATTTAGAGATTGGAAATTTAAAACTGGGCAATACAGGAGTGTAAGCGAAGTATGCGCAGGTAGTAAGATCTGCCAGAGGTATTTAGGCCTCGAACTCCACACAGCCTGTACCCTAGCCAAGTTTTAAACCGAATCAAGGTTAATTTACAAATTTATTTCTTTTTCTAGAGCTGATAGACCGATTTCAATATATATATATATATATATGATTCATTTAAATATATTGAACAACGTGGCAACATTAGTAATAAATAAATAAATGCATATGTTTTAAAAATGAGCTTTTAACTTGAATGAATCATTTCGTTTGCGCACAAAAAAAAAAAATAAAAAAAATAAGTGAATAAACTTTATGAAGAAATCGTTTAATAGATTACTTAGTGTTTAATTAATTAATTTATTTATTTACACTCACAGCCATAAAAATTTGTACACCAATAAAGGGTTGTCAGAATGAAAAGAAATTTTATATACGTAAGTGTAATGTTGATTATAAGTAAGTAATTACAAAATCAAAGCAATGTGATCATTTATTATAGGAAAAATTACAAAAAAGTGAAGGTTTTATTACTCCATTGAAGCCTCCTTTAGCGTGAATGCACGATGTGATAAGGGCGGGTATTTAGGCATACAATTCGCGAATGATGTCCTGTGACATCACATTCCACATTTACTGTAAACTCGTTTCAAATTCGTCCAAACTCGTAGGTTGTCCAACTTGTCGTCCCAAGTGATCACAGATATACTGTAAAAGCACTTATTTTCGCGAGGCTTTAATTTTCGCGATTTTCGCGAGCCCATTGTAATCACGAAAATTTAAGTCTCGCGAAATATTTTTTTTCAAGTTATCTTAGAATAGCGATTTTTTATATGTAGGTCAGTTATGCGTATTCAACACGTAGTATAAAGAGATTTTCCAAAATTCACCCTCTTTCCGCCTTCTATGATCGGCCGGGAGTCTGTGTAAAAACACGTTTTCAGCATAACTCTGCTCCAAATTATCTGAGGAAGACGATTTTTTGATGTATCAGTTGGCTGTGTGTATGCAATACGCACTCTAAAGGGATTATGCGAAATTACTTCCTCCCCCTTGGAGTGGGCGGGGCAAACAATTTTTTTTTTTTTCGTCGCCTCAAATAATAATAAAAAATCAGAAATTTTTCACTTACCAAAATTTAATGATTTATTGCAGAGTTACAAACTCATTTATGACAACTTTCTTTCTTACAACTATTTCTTTCTTACAACTATTTCTTGAATATAAAACCATAATACAACTAATAGAAGGCAGCTCATTCACTTACAATATTTATACCAGCACCTTTGAAGCCATTCAAAATTATTCCAAGGACAAAGTTTATGTATAAACACCTTTGTAAGCATAAGTTGTTTTGAGAGCGATGGGGAGGGGGTGAACTTTTCGGACAAAAGGAAGTTTCTTAAAATGCCTTATGAGGAAAGGATTCTATATTTAGGTACTTTCAGGATTTTTCAATTTTCGGTTCCGTTCATATAAAATTCGCGAAATTTTCAGCGAAATCACCGATATCTTCATTTTCGCGAAAATTTCGGCTCGCAGAAATAAGTGCTTTTACAGTACTCGATTGGTGACAAATCGGGGGATCGACGGGGCATGGGAAGGTGGTAAAGAGGAGAAGGCAGTCCTGTGACACTCTTGCAGTGTGTGGTAGAGCAACTCCTGTTGAAAAATGGCTCCTGAGAGGCCTGCCGTGTGTGGTAACACCTGTGGCGGAAGGATGTCACGAACGTACCGCTGGGCTGTCATGGTGCTGTGGATCAGTTTTAGGGATGACCGTGTGTCGTATGAGATGTCATCTCATACAATCACACCAGCTGTGGGTAAGGTGTGCAACTGTAAAGCAAAGGCAGAATTGAGGTGTTCAGTACGGTGTTTCCACACACGTACACCATTGTCATCACTGCCCAAATTGAATGAGGATTCGTCGCTAAAGTCGACCTGGTTCCATTCGGTTGCAGTCAAATCCCATCGAACGCGACACTATTCTAAACGGTTGGTTGGTTGGCTGGTTTTTAAAGACGCAAGGTCCACAGTAGGACATGCTGCGCCAAACACTTTTGGAAAAAAATAAATAATAAAATATAGCTTCTGGATGGGTTCACCCATCCAGATTGTCATTAAAAAAAATCGCATTAAAATTACAAAACAAGAATACATAAAAGGTAGTTTAATTCCACTCTAAACGGAGGAGAGAGTGTGGGTATCGTTGCCAGCACACGTAATGAGTGCCGCGATAACAAATGTCCTTCAACCTGTATGGACAGGTACAGGGATAACTGCCGCATGTATCCGGATGGCGAAGAATGAGACAGTTCACGATATGCGTAAGTTTTGTATGATATGACGATTTTATCAACTATTGGTCTGTTGAGAGTGTCCTGAGCCTGGTCACCATGTAAACGACCTCTCTCTTGTCCACTGGTCCCAACACCTCCTCAGAGTAAAACTAGAACGGCGTAGGTGGCGGGCTACTGGCCGAGTTGATCACGCGGATTCCATCACACCGATGATTCTTTCTCTCTCGGACTGTGACAGCTGCTCATACTGTCTTCGATGGCGGAGTAGCGTTCACCCATTTATGAAAACATTTATATTTTCGTGGGAGGTAACTGATTACTGATTCGTAAATAAACAGACAGGTTCTAACCATGAAAAAAAAAAAAAAAAAAAAAAAAAAAAAAAAAAACGGGACTGCCGGTAGAAGTGAAAACTAAGTAACTTGTGAATTGTATCGTCGAGCTTTTAGATTATTATTTTTGAATTATTTTTGGTTTGTAAGGAAGTGTTAATATTGTAATATGACTAAAATAATTTTCTTTTTTTTATTATTTATTTGAAAATTTATATTGAAAGCAAAAAGAAGAATATAACAGTCTGTATAAAAACACGTGCTTGTACTTTGTGAACTATGTATATACTGTGGAAAAAGTACATACATACATAGAGTATAGAACTAGAAAGAGACAGATGCCAGTAGCCAGTATACTACTCGTATTAGTATACATTTTATAATATCTATATATATATATATATATATATATGTATGTATATGAGGCATGCCGCGCCGTGCGCTACATATATGGATATATATGTAGAGAGATATACTATTTGTATATATATAATGTATACTAATAACGCACGGAGGTATATCTATGTACATATATACACAGTATACATATAGCTCATGAAAAACGTTCGGTGACGATGACGCGAGTTCCATGATTTTTGTTCACCCAAAAAGTGCTCAACGCGCCTAAAGAAGTTTTCACTTCAATAGCTCATGGAAAGCGTTCAGTGACGATGACGCGACTTCCATGATTTTTGTTCACCCAAAAAGTGCTCAACGCGCCTAAAGAAGTTTTCACTTCAAAAACTGAAAAACTGCTACTCTAACCACAAAAGTCATGATAATAAGACTATATATACCGCCAAACAAATATACTAGTTTTTTCAGGCGTGGTTTATTACAGAACCTCTCATTGGCAAATGCATAGCTTAGTTTAATGAAAATCCTTCGAGTATAGGTGACCTTGAGAAAGTATTTACTAATTCTGTCTATCCTCAAACAATATTTGCCGCCAAATTTGATCGCCAAGTTTATAGCCAACGTTAATTTTCGTCTTGGAATCGATTATGGCGATTTTGCGTCGAATTTGGCGACTTGGCAACTGATTTCGGCGAAAATTTGTAGTTTAGGGTTGCCAAAATTTGGAAGCTCTAACTTCAGTAAGAAAAGAATTCTGGAATTTTTCGGAAAGATTCATTGGTTTATAGCGCTGAACTAAATTCTTCGAAAATTCTTTAAATGACAAACAAAACTAAAACAAAATAAAGTGCATTCATCAACTAGAACTTGCTTATATATTAAGAATTACTTTCTACACTCAAAATGTCGGCAACTTTCATAACAATATCATAATGTGCTCTATCTACGGGCTGAATGTTCATTAAAGTGCATTCGTCGACTAGAACATGTTTATGTCTTTAAAAATTACTTTCTACACGCAAAAATAGTGGCAACTTTCATAAAAATATCATTACGGGCTCTATTTACGGGCTAAATATTCATTAAATAAAATGCATTCGTCAACTAGAACCTGCTTATATTTTTACAAACTACTTTCTATACGCAAAAGTATCGACAACTTTCATAATAATATCATTATACGGGCTCTATCATTAGCTTATTTTGAATTCTCTAAGATGGTATGTCATATATAATGGCCAAAACCTTTGTATATTTGGGCATTGCGAATATAATTTTCTTAAATATCTCCACAAAGGAAAGTCACAGAAAGACAAATAAGGGACGTGCACAGCTAGATCTTATAACGAACCTATATATCAATTTGCAGCGTTCTACGTCCAACCGTTTTTGAGTTATTCGAGATACGTACACACATACATACACACACACATAATGACGCCAAGAAAAATCGTGTAAAGTCGCTGATATCTCCAAAACGAGAGCTCGTATTAAAACAAAACTTGCAGGTGTACAACTAGACATCATGGCAGTATCACATATGACTTTACCACATTCTACAGTCATTCGTTTTTGAGCTATGCGAGATATAAAATCCATTTCGAAAATCGGGATTACAATAGTTCCTTAGAAACCTTTGGACGGCTCCTGCCTGCCTTTACTCGGCCAAGATTAACAGGTTAGATGCCGTCCGCCGGAGCGAATAAATCGCCAGATCACCACATGGAAGCTGCCTACAACCAGACAGTAATCAAACGTCCCTCTGCAACAGATAAATTATACCAAACAAGCCCTACTCACCTGTTTTATACTCCAAGAAGAAGGAAGTTCAACGCCCTCTGGTGGCATTAGGCATCGCGCAATCACGCTGCATTTCTAATCATTTGCATATCTGCTTGGCAGGTACCTTCCTACCAGTGGCGTATTCTCTGGGTATGCTAGGCATGCGCCGCATACCCGCTAAAAACTGTCTAAACTTCAAACATATTTTGATTAAAAAAAGAAAGAAAGAATAATATTTTAACAACTAATTTTATTAATCACTCGCTACCATCCATCCATTAGCCGTCATTTAATTTTCGAAAACTATTCTGAAAGAAAATGCCTTCTGTTACATAAAATAATTCTCGGAAAACATCGTTTCCTGACCGGTTACTCCGTAAGGCATGCTACTTTTCTAAAGCATACCCTTGGATAGGGAATTTTTGTTGTGTGAGGAAATATTCATTGCACTAATTTTCCCACACAAGGGGATTTCCGCTCTTTAAAGGATCCAAGTGATGCTATTCATCGAGAGCATGTCCTGTAGTTTTCCCGTACTGCTAAAGTATTAGGGATTTTCATTTTCTTATCTTCCGTAAAAGTCAGTGAGAACTAGTTTTTCCATTTTGTCCATCTACTCAAAGACAAGAATGACTGAATAGATTGACGATGTTGTCAGTTCAAAAATATTATTGATAAAGTAAAATTTAATGCTTTATCTTACAATGATGTAATAATAATAATAAAAAAAAACTTTTAACAGAGAGAAAAAACTGAATTCATTTATAAATGATCATTCAACGATAAAATGAAATTTGCATAAATTTCTGAAAAAATATCTCTGTTTCCGAAAGAAATAAAATTATGATCAAAATTTTACTTATGTTGTCTCTCTACATGAGTAAAGAGAATTGTCTGTCTCTCCCTGTGTGTGTGTGTGCACTCTGGATAAACAGGTAAAATGAATATCAATGATTCATGAAGTGAAAATTTTCAATATAAAAATAGTGGTATCAAAATTTCCTTTTGTAAGAACTTGGCTCTGAAGCTAAGGCCTTTGATTACAGAGCTACAAAATGTGACAAAGATATAGCTTGGATACTGCAAATGCGCACTTCATCGAGATTTTTTTTTTTTTTTTTTTTTTTTTTTTTTTTTTTTAATCAGAATATCTCCTCCCCCCGCCCCCATCTCCTCAAATTTTTCCTTTTCCCAAATTTTATTCAAATTGCCTGGTTTTTATTTTTAATCGTCTCCATTCCTTAGCAATGGTTACTAGCTTATTACAGTTACTACATAGCAACGCTTTCTCTGTCTGGTGATGCCTTTTAAAAAGCGAAGCTATCGACAGATTTTTATTTTAACTGAACAAAATAAGATATTTTATTTCAATAGTTGCCTCTTCAAAACCATTTTTTTTTTTTTTTTTTTTTTTTTTTTTTTTGGAAAATTAAAAATTTCTTTAAAAGGGAAAAACGTTTATCATTTTTAATTTTTTTTTTCTTATTTTATTTTGGTATCAAACGTCAATATAATAAAAATAATTAAACTTATTATATTTTTAATTTTATTAAAATGTTCAACAATTAAGTTCATGTATAAGAACTGTTTGTGGTCCGAGTTAAAGCGCTATCACAAGCAATGGGGACCCGGATCCGACATTGGAAGAAAGTCACTGCCATATTTTGCGTGACTTTAATGAATTTAATATATATATACATATATATATATATATAAAGTGATGTATAAAAAATTAGTGTTTCAATTTCTTTGAAAATTCATTTTTATGTAGTAACCAGTGAAGCATGCATAGCCTACTGGTTCTTCAATAAATTATAATAAGTGGCATTTAAATAAATGCTGTCAAGATAAATTCGATAAAATACGTGTGTAAAATTATATTTATGGTTTGAAGAAATTGGAAATTTACGTACTTAAATTATAAGAAATGATAACGAATTCAGAAGTAGTGCACTTTCCACAGTTGGCTTCAGAGCATGCCCAGTTTCAAATATCACGCTACGCCACTGCTTCCTACAGAGTTTTGTTACGATCCCACAATTACTTCTTGGTGAGCAAATTTTTATGACAATGAGTGTATTTTGAAAGAAAAATTCTTACAGAGAAAAGAAAATTTAAAACCATATTATGATCTTGAAAAGAGAAAGAAAAGGATTATTTTATTGAGTATATAAATTGGACTGACTTTTTTTTATGTGGTGTGAAACCGCAAACTAATACTTCTGCTATGAATTTTTAACAAAATTATATTTTAACTATTACTGTATTAATTCTTTCTCTGTCTCTCTCTCTCTGTCTCTCTCTCTCTTTCTCTTTTTTTTTTTTTTTTTTTTTTTTTTTCTTTTTATAAATTTCTTTCAATTTTACATTTTTTTCCTTTTTTCTTTTTTTCACTTTTTTTCCCCCCACAAATTTTAATTGAACTCCCAACATGGAATTAGAATTAGAATTCTCAGCATTATTAAACAACTAGATGTCAACTAAAAATATTCTTTTCTACTTTCATTTCTTTTGATTATATATTTTCAAGCAACTAATTACATTTTCATTATTAAGTAGATTTTTTTTCATGAATTTAATAAACACTAATTATATGTAGGTGTCATAAAAACGTCAGGATTAATTCTAATGAAAGAAATTTTAATGAAATGCCACGATGGTCGTAATCCTACATACGTTGACAGTTTATACAGAAACAATATCATATCCCATAATTTATTTAAATAATAGCATATAATTCAGATTTTTCTTATTACTGCAACTGTATTTAAAATATGAATATTTAGAAGAGTTTAGATAACTTTATCGTATTTAGAAAAAAAATAATTTTACAGTTGTTAAATGAGTAGTTTTAAATATTTATGTCAATTAACTGTTTTATGAAATGTTGAAAACCAAAGATTAATGAAATTACAAAAATTTTAGGTTGAAAGAATTTGTTTGGTTGTTTTGCAGATAAATGAGAAATAAAAAAATGAGTGAGTAAGAGTTATTATCATAAAATTTAAAGCCCTAATTATGATAGTAGTGAATTATTTTGCTATGTAACTTGTTAAAATAATTATATTCGTGTCTTGAGCATAAAATAAAATTTTTACTTGCTATAATCTATACAATTATATTTTAATTCTTTAAAAATCTAAATCATTTCCTCATAAAGAAAATACTCTTGACTAAATAAAAGAGCAAAATGTCTAAGTTAGAATATCTTTATACGAACTTTTTCGACTGTAGAATTATACAAAAATTTTTATTTATATAAAAAGGATTTCATTTTGTCTTTGCATTTAATGTTGTTAAACTTAATATATAAGTAATAATACTAATTCTGAGTAAATAATTATACTATATAATGTAATGGCACCATAACCATACAGTTCTTTAAAGTTTCATTTTTTTTCTTT
Organism: Salticus scenicus; assembly: GCA_963930645.1. Classification (NCBI taxonomy): domain Eukaryota; kingdom Metazoa; phylum Arthropoda; class Arachnida; order Araneae; family Salticidae; genus Salticus; species Salticus scenicus. Next base: position 188,382,004 of record OZ005652.1, read on the forward strand.
TAACAATCTTTTGTGAACAATTTTCGATATAACTGTTAATTACTCCCAACTAAAACTATTTCTGCGATCAATTTTTTACCTTCTCAAAAAAAACCTCACAACCACAAATGTAAAAAAAAAAAAGATAATAATAATAATAATAATAACAATAAACTGAACATCGGGACCCTGGAACTATCGTCAGGCCTAACGTCTCGCCTAATATGTATGAAATTTAGATGACTCTCTTTTAGACACTCAAAAATTCTTTTATTTTATAAAACTTTCTACTTTCTTAAAGCAGAAAAGGAAAATTTTATCAATTTAAACCTTTTAACTCATTCATCATACTGAAAGACAACTTCTCATGCTGAGTGAATTCCTCTCATACTGAGCTGCTCAGATTTGAAGTATCTGAAACAATTTATTTTTGAGTAAAATTAAACCAAATTTGCGTGAAACTGTATGACGCCTAAGAAAATATTTTCCCACCGTAAGGATGGAACCCCAAATCATTCTCTCGGAAGACGAGTGCGTTATCGTTATCACTACACCACGACTTCATATTCAAAAATTTTAAATAGTCGTTCTCAATCATTCTCAAATAAAAATAATATATATATTTTTTAATAATTTTTACTTCTTTTCACTCAAAATAAAATTATGGGAAGACAATGAACTTTCTTAAAATATCCGTAATGACTGAAAATTAGGATAACCTTGGAAACATATCTTCTATGACGAGAAAAAGTTTTAATTAATACATTATGAAAAATAACTATATACTTCAACGCAAAGCTGCAGAGCTTCTTAAAAAACTAGTTCCAAAATCAGAATGTATTTACTATTTCCGATGTTGATTTTAATTATAAATAATTTTTTTGAAACTTTCACGCATATTTTAATAAATTACTTTTAATAAATATACCTAAATTCATCGATCAAAGTTACTGGTGAGTGGTGGGGGGCCCGTCGCTTTTCATGATTAAACAGTCATTTTCATTGGTGCGAGATCAGGAGAAGGAGAGCAACAGTCGAATACATTCTGTATCAAAGAAGGTCCGGACAATACAAACAACTTGCGGTCGTGCATTATCTTACTTAAATTTTGCACTACGGAGGCCTCGAATACAAGGCAGAGGGGCGGGACTAAACTCATCAGAAATTTAATGGTCGCTGTTCAGAGTGCCAAGAATACGAACATGAAGTAACCGAGACGTGTATCCAATGGGAACCCATAACATCATTGCAAATGATGGACAGTATGATGATGTCGAATCCCAGCTGGCAATGTGCATTATTCATAATGCCGTTAAATACGGATAAGGCAATCTTGATGCTGTAAACAGGATTGTGATTTGTCTGAAAAGTGACTTCACACCATTCCTGCGTCAAGGTTCATCGTTGATCACACATTAATGGCGCCCATATCAGTGATGCAGTTTTGAGGGTAATCAGAATTTTGGTAGCCCGCATACTGAGTCACCAACTGGATTGATGGTATGTTGTACCATTGGATACACGTCCCGATCACCTCTTGTTTTCATTCCCGCCACTCTGAATACCAGCCATTACATTTCTGACGAGTTAAGGCCCATAGCTCTGCCCTATGTTCGAGGCCTCCGAAGCGCAACATTTAAGCTGGACAATGCACGACCGCAAGTTGTCCATATTGTCTGGACCTTCATTGATGACGAATGTGTTCAACTGTTGATCTGGCCAGCGCGTTCTCCTGATCTCGCACCAATGAAAATGACTGTTTAATCGTTGAAAAGCGACTGGCCCCCCACCACTCACCAGTAACTTCGATCGATGAATTGTGGCATCGTGTTAAAACTTCATGAAGTGCTCTACCCGTGCATGCCATCCAATCGCTGTTCGATTCAATGCCTAGGCAAATATGTGCTGTTATTGCTCACAGAGGTCGCTGCTTTATGTACTGTTTTCTCAGTACATATTACTCCAAAGTTCCTGAAATTTTAATCAATTGTTCTTCCTACTATAGTGTATGTGTCCAACAAATTTCATTCCGTTATTATCATTCCTTCTTAGTGTTGCATTTTCAATGTCGAGCAGTGTATTTTAACTACGTAATAATATTTCGGAATGAATTTCTCAAATACAATTAAGAGATTTGTACTATGTTCAATAAAGATAATGATTTATTAAGCTTATATTTCTTTAGCAATTTATCAATTTGTTATATAATATTGTCTATACAAAATTGAACTTGAATGTAATGTTACTGTGTAGATAATATTAAACATATTAAAATATTTTTTTATGAGAAAGCAGATTTATTGAAGCTATTTTAATCTCAATGCCACAGAATATTATGTGATTATATTTAAAAATCGTTTTAAATTACTTTTGCCAATCGATCTAATCTAAATAAAAATCTGTATATTTGACCATTTTAATTATTATTTTCATATAAAAGATTAAATAACCAAAAGATAATAATTATGTTTTTATGTCAGACACACACACACACACATATATAATATATATATATATATATATATATATATATATATATATATATATATATATGTTTGTTTGTTTGTTTTCTTATAACAAAGGTATGGATATACTGTGTGTGTGTTTCTTATATCTTATGCAGTTGTTGCATAATATGCATATGCAATATATTTATGAATATATTTATTTTGAAATTTATGTACATATTTATTAACATAGTAGCAGGCTACGCCCGCTTCGCTGGTCACTATTTTTAAATGAATCACTATAGTTAATGAATTCTCAAAATATCATCAATTTTTATCATGAGGAAAAAAAAAAAAAAAAGGGAGAAAAAAAAAAGATGTGATTGGAAAAAATGTCGCAACGGGTCCCCACTGCCCTTGGCAGCGCAGGCAATTGTGCGATGCACTCGCGCATTTATGTTCAACACTCTTAATGAATCACTATATTACCATAAGGGGAAAAAAAATTCTCCCATCAGTGGAATAATTGGTTCGGGCCACCACTGCCTGCGGTAGCGTATGCAGGCTCGCAAGGCTCGCATGCTCCTTCACCTACCATTCCCGCCCCTCCTAATTATTTTAGACTTTAAAAAATACTCGCAGTCGTTCTCTCGGGATTTTAAACCGAATAATACTAATTTCCAACATTTTATCTGAATTTCTTTATTTTTACCCCTGCGCCCGATCCCTTCCCGCCCTTCGTAATAATTCTGTACTTTCGAAAATATCCGCAATCGATTTATCTGGCCTCAAAACCTAACAACACTAATTTTCAGCTCTCTAACTCTTATTAATATATTTTTGCCCTTTCACCTCCCCTTCCCGTCTATCCTTCGAAAGTATCCGCAATCGATTTGTAGGTATAAAAAAACTTTATGTACCAAATTTTAACGGTCTAACTCTATTTTTATTTTTTTGCCGCTCCGCCCCCCACACACCACACTTTTCTGACCCTCTACACTTTCAAAAATATCCTCATTTGACTTGCAGGTCTCTTAAACCTATCTGAACCAATTTTGAACGGTCTAACTATATTTCATTTTTTTTTTTTTTTTTTTCTCAATTTCCTTTCCCGCCCTACCTGGGACGAATTGCTAAAATTAAAGAAATTAGTTTTTATGCATTTATGGGGACTATATTTTAGAGCAAAAATATCTTACACATAAATTTTTTTCTGTTTGCAATATAAAGGATTATTTCAAATCACGTTTTGCCCCCTCTCCTTCCCTCTTGGGGGCTGAATTTTGAAAATTCCAGAAATCAGTTTTTAGGTATTTGTATTAGCTATATATTAAAGCAAAAATTTCACAGATATCTGTTTTTCTGTTTGAGATATATAGGAGTATGTGAAACCACGTTTTGCGCATGTGAAATAACGTTTTGCCCCCTTTCCCCCCTTGGGGACCGAACTTCTAAAATTCCAGAAATTGGTTTTTAGATAATTAAATTAGCTATATTTTAAAGCAAAAATTTTACAGATATCTGTCTTTTTCTTTGAGATATGAAGGTTTTTGTGAAATCACATTTTGCCCCCTACACCCCCTTGGGGGGCGAATTTCGCAAAATTGCTTCTTAGGGGGTGCTTACACTATATGTTCTATAATCTGACCCAGTATCGAGTTAGTGGCTCCAGTAGATTTTGCTGTGCATTGATGAGTCAGTGAGTGAGTGGAAGTACTCTTTTATATGTATAGATTTATTAACATATTTATTTTGTTAACATATTTATTTTGACATTTCCACATGACATATTACGTGGTGTTTTCACTCTTGTTATTTAATTTATTTATTTTTATACAAGATATACATAGTTTTTCATACTGATTAATACCCAAAACTTCATACTATATAATTAAAAAAGCAACAGCAGAAAAGTAATAAAAATGAATTTCTAATTAAACTCTTTCAAAAATAAAAGTACGTTGGAAATAAATATCACTATCAACCGCTAACTCCCCCTCTAAGTTTCATATTGTAAACTTTCATCTTTTCTCAGAATAAATTACAATTTCTGTCGTATGAATTTATCCTTAAGGCTTATCCAAACACAAATCATATGTGGGTGCCATAGCAACATTAGCATTTTCCATTGTAATCAAAAATTCATATGCGGGTAACTTTAGTTAGGATAATTGTTTTTGACAGACAACACATATTTATTAATTTAGAAAGCAGAAAGCATGGGATTATGGTTGATGTTTTTTCTTTTTGATTAAAGTACATATATAATGTTAAACATGTGATTATTAGAAAATTCGAAGAAAATTTAATATTATTTGAAAATATTTTATCAAAAGGAATTCATATTTATAAAATAGACAGTTTTAAATGCTGTTTTTGATTAAGTACGTTTATCAAAAATGAAAATGTTCTTAAGAGATTCCTTTTAAAAATCGTAAATGCATAAATAGGACTTTAAAAGAAAAATGGAAAACCTGTATTCGGTGAAAAATAAATAAATAAATAAAAGTAAAAGAAAGATAGACGCTATCTTATCGCCAAAAATTTTTGTAAGTTTATCATTAATAAAATTTATCAAGCGTAGTAAGTGAAAGAAAAATTTTGTACGCTGTATTACGTGAAATTATGTATTATATTATATTCTTTTAAAATAGTAATAATAAAAAGGAGGCTTAGAAATGACTGTAAATAGACAAAATATTTTATCGTTTGATATTTATTTTAAGAGGTTATTCTAAAAAGTAATTTGTTATTCATCATTAAATTTATCACTTTGACTTTTCATTATAGTCAAACCACGCTATAATGGGAAAGACCACCACTATAGCTTTTGACATGAATATATTCTAAGAATAAATATTTTTTCAAAAACATTTTAAAAAGTTTTATTTTAAGAACCAACATATCATTTAATATATATTTTAAGTGTAACAATCTGAGGATATTTTAATGCATTTATATTTTTGAGTTTTTGTTATGGAATTTTTGCCCATGCATATCTGGATATATAAATATCATGTAATTTCGGTTTTTTCTTTGAATAAAATAATATATATATATATATATATATATATATATATATATATATATATATATATTCCAAATAAATATAGTTTTAGACTTTTAAGCTCAATGAAAATGCTTCTATGATTTAAAAATATATATATATATTAACGCATGTTTTAGATTATTTAGGTTATTAAACAGTAAACGAACATTCTCAATTTTATTCCTTTTTTACTACAATCTGATATGCATGGGCAGATTAAATTAATTCTTAGAATAAAAAAAAAATAATAAAAAAATAATAAATTTTATGTTAAAACGGATTGTTAATATAAAGCAATTCAAAACTAAAAATTTGAACAGTGTTTAATCTTTTTTACTATAATGCATTACATAATCATTTAAAAGTTTTTTTAAGGATAGAGGACTTAGCAAAATACAGCGTAAGGCAGGCGTGCATAAGTTGGGAGGGGAAAAAACATACTTTAAAACATTTATGTCATTCCATACTTGCTGTTGAGAAAAATTATATTTAGGCATATGACTTGAGTGCAGAACTATCAATATGTCGATCATAAGAAAACACTATAACTTATCTATAAAAACATAACTAATTAGATTAATTCAGAAGAATCTCTCTTTGAGAACTAGAAAAAGTGTCATAAAGATAACACCGAAGCTTTATAAAGGTTATTTTATTATTAGCTTTTACACATAATTTTATTTATATAAAATTGAGAAATAGAAATAATGTCTGAAAATACATATTCCATAACTATACACTGCTGGAAACAAAGATAAAATTTCTTTTATCAATGAACGAGAAAACAATGATCACATTATAAAATCTTAAGTCGGCATCAAAGTTCATAACAATTACTTTTAGAGAAAGCAATTGAGATTTTATTTCTCTTTAAATACGTTGGCATGTTTGTGGTAAATAAGATTGTCATATCTTTAAATTACAGAAAGCACATTAAAATCATTTTAAGAATCACCTTAAGAAGTGTTCAAATAGTAATGGGCTCTTTGCAGCGTTGTTTGCTCAATCATGTGATAAAAGAAAACAAAGAATCGAATTTAAATAAATATTGTTCTTAAGAACAAAAGTGTTAATATTTAATATAAAATAAAATAAAAGTAATATTGTGCATTCGTAAACAGTAGAATAATTGTATTTGCAAATTAAATAATAATAAAAAAAAAACACTTTATGTGTTTATTTATTTTCACCTGTAAGAACCGATTTTTATATGTTGTAGTATAACTGTTACATTAACTGATCCAGCAATAAATAATAGCTTGTTCTTGTGGAATGTTTATGGATTATAATTTGAAATTTTAAAATGTTTTCAATTAAATTTAATTGCATAAAGGTGTTACAACAAGTTAATTAACTTAGTTACTGGTCTAGATGGCTTTACACCGTGCGATGTTGCACTGTCAATGATTTAAGTACCAAAAAATCAGAGTATTTAGCATGTTCTCCATGAACATCAATAACAAATATAAACTAAATGATGATTGTAAATGTATACAGCAAACAAATGGTGATGAATAATAATATAAAATGGATTAAAAACGATGATGTATAAAAAAAAAATTTCACAGATTAAATACGATTGATCAAAAATAAGAATAGAAAATATGCTATTTCATCAATCGCTATAGATATAGAAGACTTCGTCTGCTGTTTGTTTATCACATATCATGTGACCTCTGACGTCAGGTGGGAAGAGCCCATGAGAAAATTTATTGGTAACTGATGAACATTAAGGACACAGTCAGCTGTAGAATGAACAGAAAAGAAAATTATCCACATACATTATTCACATACATTATAAAAAAATTTCAGTTACATTTATCCTTAAAATGATATAACATTCAAAAAAAAAGGAGAAGAAGAAGAGAAAATGAATGAATGAAATAAAGAAAAACATACAATACACTACTTTTTTGCTTTCCTGTATATTGTCTACTTCCAATTGGGCCTTTTAAACAGACAAGGGCAATCTGAAAATAAATTTATTAACATGTAATTCAATATTCATAAGATATAATATCGCAAACAACCAATAACTTTCATTGCGATTTCATTTCGTTTTGTCTAAAACTAGTTTCACATTCTGCCAAATGCTTTTCCATTAGAAAACTATTTTAACTAGCATATGTAGAATGTCATAGCAAGACCAATATTTTTCCTTTAATGAAAGATTTATATGCATGAAACTTTAATTACAATCATTGTTTTGAACAGAAGATGACATATTTCTTTATTTACGAAAATTAAGAACGTGGAATCACGATTAAAGTTTCACCATTATTAAACTACATTTGAATATATCGTATGAAAAGTGAAAAATTTATAAAAAGCATAATTTGGGTGTTTTATGGCATGAAGAAGTTATATTTATAAAATTAAAGTCATTTAAATAAAATGAATAAGTATATTTTAATTTTATAATCTTGTAAAAGCTGTCGAAAGTCGAAAACTGTTAAAATTCTCTTATTTTTAAGCTAATAACAGAAAAGAAATATGATGTGAATACTTTAAAAATACAGACACATAGATAGCCATACATTTTCTAAAAATGATCAAATCGTATTCTGGAACTCTCAAAACGTGTAAATCCATCGAAAACCGAAAAATTTTACGAATACAGTACTTTCTTCTACTGAATATAGAAGAAAATCAAAAAAGGTGTTCGATTAAAGGTATGTCTTTTGGTAAGATTACCTCCAACAGAATATGTTTGTAAATTATTTCTCTCTTATAAAAATATTTTGGGAGAAATAATTAGTGTCATGTTCTATAAAACTATATTTTAACATTTTAATAAGCAATCCTTCCGTTTCACCCCACATAAAAAAAAAGTAATATTTCACTAAGTTATAAAAATGTATAAAGTAAACAAATGTGTACTAGAATGTAAATGTACATGCAAAACAAATTCAATCAAAACAAGTTTATTTAATGATAAATAATGAATGCAGAGAAATGCGCAACTACAGTTTTGCATCGAAAGGTTTAATACATTTTGTCTCAAATTTAAAAAAAAAAAACAAAAGATGTATCTCAAACATACTTTTCAATTAACTAAGAGGGATTTCTAAAGGTTTCATGCATAAAAAAATTGATACATATCACATCATCGTAATAATTAATGAGAATTTAATGTGATTTCTGCTTTAATATACTATTGGTACGTGAAAGTTGAAAAAAGTGCAGGAGCTCGGAAAAATGTATAGAAAAGTTTCTATGATTTATTATAATTATATTTTTTTCTATCATTAGTGATAGGTTTTTGAGATACTATATAAATTAATTATATCACAAAAGACATCAAGAAAAATTACAGTTAGGAACTGCAATGGCACACTGTAAAACCCTTTCTTGAACAATTACGACTTCAAATAGCGTCTAAAGTGAGATTATAGTAAAGATTTTATGTTCGGTCCTTTTAAGTATCTTTTATGTTCATACCATCAATTTGGTTTCATATGCTTTTAAATACAATGGGGCTCAATTAAAAATTTCAATCAATGTCATCATACGATACAGATTCAGAATGTCAAATTTGAAAGTTCGGCTCATATCTGCACTCTCAGAAATGGATACTCAAATTTCACGAAATTTTCTTTAATTTTCACGAAACCGTTTCCAGGGAAATACTCCGAGCGAATATTTCGTCAAATTGAGAAAATTACTTTCGTCACTTGTTTGAACATACGAATTTTGTCAAAAGTAAAGATACATTTTTTCATCCTAGTTTCGTGATACAGAATAAAATACAAATTATAAAATTATAAAATTACCTGTAAGTTCGTTGCTTTAGATATTAAATCCTAATTATATTTAATGAAAATATAAATAAAACAGAGCAAACAAATAAAAGTCATTTGGACATTTATTTGACAGCTTTGAGACCTATAGTTACAATGCCTTATGTCTCAACTGATCCATATTCTTACAGAAACTCACAGAAGCAAGCGCACACAATATTTTGTAGACATAGGACATCACAAACATCGATGCCCGCACCGGTATTCGAAACCCAGAACTCGGAATCCAGAAGGCAGCGCCCTACCGACCGAACCATCAGCCCGGCAAATAAAAGTCCTTGTAACGTAAAGTCGAAACAACACAGGAAAAAAAAAAAAATATATATATATATATATATATATATATATATATATATATGGCGTTAAGGAAAGCTAGCACATGCTATTGTGAGTAAACAGTTTCGTCAAATATTTGAGAGTTCACGTTTCCACAAAAATCACGTGATCGCTTGACGAAATGGTTGTCAAAAACAACGAAATTAAGCCCGAGGATGTCTGAATCGTGAAAATTGAGTATATTATTTCTGAGAGTGTGTTCTTGAGTTGTACTGATAAAAAAGACTCACAAAGACACACAAAGACAGAAGCACAGCCTGCTGCTCATAAATTATGCACTTCAGATTTCAATGACCTCAAGGTATATAAGTATATCAAAAACTTATTTTCAAAAATTTGATTCCAAAATATTTTTTTTTTTACCATATATGGATAACAAAAGTAAATACTACGTAAGTGCAACTTGAAATACAAATTGAAATGCATAATCTTCCTTTTCTAATTATTCTTTATTTAATTATTGTAAATATTATGTACTGATTTCTTATTATTTAACTGTTTTCAGCATTTAAAAATTTAAGCTTTAATTAAAACAAACAACAACTAAAATATGATAAAAGCAATACCTGAAAATTCTAGTCAAATTTTGTTTTCTAGGACATATTATTATCGATTTATGAATTTTACATCGACATTTATTCTGTAAACTTGCATGTTTCATAAAAATTAATTAAATTTTCTATAACATGTTTTCCCCCTCGAGTCTCTTTTAATCGCAAATCCTACGTGTCTGCCACAACAGCTTTAATATTTTTCTGTTGTAATCAAAAATTCATATGCGAGAATAATTGTTTTTGTCAGAAAAAAAAGACGTATTTCTACTAACCAGATTAGATTATGATTAAAACTTCACACTTATTAGATTTGAACTGCATTAGGTAAAGGAATAATTCTACATTCTTATAAAATTTTATATAATAAAAAAAAAAAAATCTTTCATGTAAACTAAAACATTTAAACTTTATAAATTAAATCTTTCTTTTAGTTATATATAATGTTTTCGAAAATGTCAAGCATTTTTTAAAAAGTTATAGTTAAGATTCTAATATAAAATAAACATATGTTTTTGATACAACAACGACATAAAAACCTTTTAATAATTGTTCAGTTATTTTATAAAATTAACCTGCATAAACAATCTGGTGTGACAATCAGACTACTTTCTCTTACCCTACACCAAAAGAAAATTCTGCGACTAACATCTGAAAAATAAATTCTGGCTCTAGTAAGAATAATTCCGTGTTACCCTTATAAATTCTATTTCTTTTTTAATAGCGAGTTCTAGACACACCTGTTAAAATTCTAGAGCGTTTTCCTATATTATCTCTGTCAAACAAAAATTCTCTGCATCAAATAAATGCAACCACAAAAGGGAAGTTTTAGTAACTATAATTCTAGTTTATGAATCAATTCGAGAAATCAAAGCAAGAATGTCTAATAAAAAAAGGATTAAAAGTATAGTGTATCGTTTCCCCTTCTAGAAATGTATAGAGTAGAAATTTTCGATCATTTCGTCTATCCAGTTTATATTTTTTTAGCTTATTTGCATAACTCTGAAATCCATATTTTTAGTTTAGGTATTCAGAAAATTACTACATATTCATTCTAGGTGAAGGCGGTATATTTTTTTCTCGGTGTATATTTGTATAGATATATTATTACAGTTTAAAGTATATCATATAAAGTACTGTATTTGAATATTTCTAGTACATATGTTTTAAACAATAACTTAAAACAGTTTTATTTGGAAAAATTTCTGTGTGAGTTAAACCTTTTATTTAAATATTGTAGCGATAATCAATATACATTTAGGCTGGTATTGAATTTTAATATTTATTTCAAGATTTTCAGGGGAATGTCGACACGCCTTTCGGTGAAATTTATTAGACTGGTTTTGAGTATATGTAAAAATGACAAACGTGTATTAAAAACAATGTATTAAAAATAAGAACAAATAATAATAATAATAATAATAATAATAATAATAATAATAATGACACCACTAGAAATACATTTCCAGCCACTTTTATACATAGTATTAATATAACTTTTTTTTTTTGCGGGTCCTTATAAACGAAGGTTGAATATTTTTCGCATAATAGTCTACGTGAAACATGTTTTTGTGCATATAAAAAAATATGTGTCACTTTTATTTTATTTAGTGGAGCTAAATATGTTAATTTGTACTTAACAGAAATTTCGCCCATAAACGTAGTGTATTTAAATACTTTTTCAGGTCCCTGTACACGAAACATTCGCTGATTTAAATAGAAAATGTCAAGCAGCATCCTCATATTATAAGGATTAAGAATACTTAATTTGGGCATCTTAAGGTTTCTCATTCTTACGTTATGCTGATAACAGGCATACAGACAGATAGAGACACAGACCAGATTTTCGGATTCTGGTAAAACCTGGTTTTTCGGATTCAGGGAACCTCATATCTCTATGAGAAGGTAATCCTATGAGAAATTCATTTCAATTCCTGATCAGCTTTTTTGGTAATGGTAAAATATTATAGTAAAGCACATCCCCTAACAACAAAGAATGTTATCGCTTAAATATTTGCAGCCCAGAATATCTTTTGAAGATTATGTACAGACGACATGGTGCACCTAAATATACCCTATAGTTATGATACGTAGTCCAGCCTGAAGTACACTTCCTTCAATTTGCAATTACTGTCGCACTTTTATCTAGTTATTTTGTGTAGCCCTGTAAACGAACAGTGAACGATTTCCCTACCATATTCTACATAAGACATGTTTTTATGCATATAAAAAATATATATTCATTCCATTTGTTTTAGTGCAGTCTATAGCTGTTAAACTCTACTTACTTGCTATTTCTCCCACAGACGTAATGTATCTGAATTCTCTTCGGTGTCCCTGTACACAAACCATTAACTTGATCTCAACGAAAATTTTAGTGTAACATCCCACACATTTAGAATACCAAGTTTGGGCTTTCTCCTATAATTCGTTTTTGCGATATGCTGATAAGAAACACACAGACTGACTTTCTGCTATTGTTTGTTCTTGAGATATGCTGATAACAGACAGACACACACACACAGACACACAGACCAACCGCTAAAAACATGATTTTTGGATTCAGGGGCCTCAAAACGTGTAGATAAAACAAAAACTCACTTTCGAAAATTTGACCCAAAAACAATACTTCCTCTATCTTATGGATAAGAGAAAGTAAAAATGTAGCAGTTTATTAAAATTAAAAAATTACTATATATTCGACTTAATTCACTTACTAATATATAATTTAAATTAAAGCATCTTTTTCCTTATTTTAAGTAAAGATTATGAATTGGTAAAGCATATTTGTGTGGGGAAGGCTATTTTGTTTTTCCTTGAAGCCTACTAATTTTTTTTTTTTTTTTTTTTTTTTTTAAGTACTGTGAGATAAAACGTAACTTAATCGGTTCTTGTTATTTAGAAATCCAATTTTGTGCTTATCTCGTCTATTTTGTTTCTTTCTTTCGTTCCAATTACTTACAAGTTGATATAAGTGTTGAATTGAACCTCTTCTTTAAATGAATTACCAAGTGTTTAGTAAAATAAGCAAATCAGATCATTAACGCGTTCTAATGTTTAGATAAGCGATAAGCAACTTTAGTAACAAAAGTATGTGATAAAACGAGTGTCAACAATCAGATAATTCTTTATTATTTTAAATTTTGTAGATAAAATTATTTACACCATGAGATGAGAACATTTTTTCAAACCTGTGAATTGATGTTGCATGATTGAATTATCTATTTAATTATAGTATTATATTATATTGTAAGGTTGAAAAAAAATGACATTTATACATTTTTAAATACATATATATATATATTGTAAAAAGTACTCTTTATTTTTTAAAAGGTACTCTTTATTTTTAATTTCTTCTATTTAAAAGTACTCGTTATGTATTTATTTATTTATTGATACAGATATTTCAAAAAATATTTAATATATTTTTTATGTTTAACAGAATAAACTTAAAAGAGTTAGGGATGGAATTTGTAATATGTTAATAGAAAAAAATATTAAAAGTATAAATGTAACAAATATATATATATATATATATATATATATATATGTATATATATATATTGCAAATTTTTACATAAACATGCACTCTTTATTTATTTATTTTTTTTTTTTTTTCAAAAACTTATTAATAAATTTCAAAACCTATCCTTCATTCTTTTAAGTGGGTTCTATTAAGCATCTAAACAAATATGAAGTCTTTTCTTAAATATTTGTAGAAGTTTTAGCATTTTTAAGATCATAAATTCATGATTAAACGCAAACTGAGAAACTCAATTTAAATATTTCAAATCTGTAAAAAATATATGGGAAAACATATGAATTGTCGTCTGAATATATATTTTACTGAACAAAGCTAATATAGTTTAATTCTTAAGTATTAAATGGAAATATAGGCTTTTATATTTCTTCGTTTTATTTCAAAATCTTTTTATCATTTAACTAGTACGAATCTTTACTGTAAAAGAAAAAAAAATCTAAAATAGGTAAAAATTTGTAAGATATTTGGGTAAAGCAATGTTCCAAATCAGAAAGTTTTGTTTATAACCCAAAATTTCAACCTAAATTAGATACGAAACCAATTTTGGATAGAATTGTTTTTGGGTTTATTTTTTGCAGTGTACATACGTATACACACAAAATGTTTACATTTTGTTTAGATCATCTATGCATGTTAGATTTTTATTTATTTATTTATTTATTTTTTAATAAGAGGTGAGTGATACAATATTTTCTACAACGTCTTTATTTATCATATACAAAAATATAAAATAAGATAGTGAACCATACATAACAAGTTTGTAAACTCAAAATAGATAGATTTTCTGACCCATTTTGGGTTATAAACAGAACTTTCCAATTTGGAACATTGCTTTACCCAAATATCTTACAAATTTTTACCTATTTAAGAAATTTTTTTTTTTTTTTTTTTTTTTTTGAGTGTAGCAATGGAAAAAATCACCATGCGTTTAGTAAGATCATTAAGAAAAACAGAATTTTTTATGATGTATTTAAATTGATCAAGATGATCATTAGAAGGATCTTTTTTAAATTTCGAATAGGGACCTGAATTAAGCATGGACTCAACATGGGAAATATAATCGGACTTGTTGGGGAGAAGTATTTGTTCCCGTTTGTCAACATTAATGACAATTGTGTTTTCTTTCAACTTGAAACAATTGTTGCGAGTTCTACTATTTTATGGTGTTTATTCAAAGTTTTGTAACCATTAATATGAATAGAAATCTGAAAAGAAATAAAAATAGAAAATACACTTTAAACAAGCTTACTTTGAACAAATAATATTTTTTATACATTAATCCAAATTAACATATCGATATTTTTAAAAAACGATTTTTTTTTTTTTTTTATGGTAAATATCTTTTAGTTTTAAGATTAATGTAAAATTAGTATTGCAAAAAAATATATGTTAAAACATTTTAATATTATTTAGCATATTCTAATATGTTTTAGGTAAAAATCAATACTTTTTATTTTATTTTATTTATTATTATTATTACTATTATTATTATTTTGTACAAACTTGCTTCCGTAAAACCAATTTTTTCTTTCCCTGGTGAACTTTGTTACACCATTAACGTATATAAACATCAAACCATCTCAATTAGATATATTAAAAACAAAAAATATTTTAGTTACGAGACAAAATTTTAGTTAAATGCATTTAAAAACAAAAAATACATTTAAAAACAATTATAATTTAGACGTTTCGAAACCCGTCTGGGTTTCCTCATCAGTATCACTACAACATAATTTGCAATCATTACATGAATACGCAAGGAATTTATAGACATTTTTCTTGAGAGTTGGCACACCACCAGCCATCTCCACACTATCAGTGAAGCATGCGCAATAGCTCCTCAATATTCTGTACTTCTATAAATTCCTTGTGTATTCATGTAATGCTTGCAAATTATGTTGTAGTGATACTGATGAGGAAACCCGGACGGGTTTCGAAACATCTAAATTTTAATTGTTTTAAATGTGTTTTAACTAAAATTTTGTCTCGTAAATAAAATAGTTTTTCTTTATGTTAATTGACCGCAGTTAGGTCCTAGGTCTGAGTAGAATCCCTTCCGTGGGGTTTTTCAAGGAGTCCTAACCGTATTAACGCCAGAAGAAAAACACGAAATATTACAAATGGCTAGGTCAACGAGTGCGACCTGGGGTCAAACCGGCACTTCCCGTTCACTAGTTTCGAGAATAGAACCTCTCGGCCACTGGTGGTGGACTCTAATTTTAAGAGCAGAATATTTATATTTTATGCAAATCTCAATCTTGTTTTAAGTTTGATGTAATATTCGTAATGTAAAAATTATATATTAAAATATTTTTATCTTATAGACCATTTTTTAAAGTGTCACACAAAACGTAAAAATATTACTGATATTTTTTATCATATATATTTATTTATTTATTTTTTCGCAAAAACATATCTTGTATTTATTAAAATTTATATACGTATAATTTCTATTTTTAAGAACAATATATATATATATATATATATATATATATATATATATATATGTATATATATATATAAATTTTAACGAACTCTCCAACTTTATTTTCACGTTTTCCTTTATTTAGCGAAACTTTGGAAGAGGAAATACGTGTTTAATATTCATCTTATATCCTCCGTCTTTAGCCTGCAAGACGTTGTTGTATATTATATGCATTTATCCGAATTTCAATAAACTATTGGAATGTGCAAATTTAATTTGAAGTACACTGCATTGAAAAAAAATAATAAAATTTGAGATAAAAGGCAGATTTTCATTCTTCATCTTTCTTTTGGAAATACTCAGTACCACAAGAAATTCTCCCTGTTACAGTTGAAAAAGTTTCATAAACACGCAAAAAAGTGGATGTAGTGAAAGTTAATGAATAAATTGTAGCGAATATTAATAAAATTTTAATAAATGATAATGTTTTAAATAACAAGAACTCTATAAATGTTCAGATTAAATTTTGCAATTTTAGTTTTATATAATGAGTTAATAATTAGCTATTTTTTAATTTAAAAAATGAATATAAAGATTAAAAATGTGAGTTCGGAGAATTTCTAATTAAACAGGATTAGAAAATAATTATTAAATTATCTTCTTACATAAATTCTAAAGAGATTTCCTATTTGATTATCAAACTTCTTTTCTGATCATTACAGAATGTAAATGGAGATTAGGAGTGAATGATAATTCACGCTCAATTGGAATTAATTCTTCTAGAAACTTAATTGTTTTCGCATTTCAATTTAGCAGCAAGGGAATAAAAATTTTAAGGGAATACTTATGATAATTGTATTTTATCTTATCGTGGATGCCGAAATTTACTTTCTAATTATATGCAAATTGAATTTTCTGAACTTCTTGCAATCAATAAATATTTTTAAAATGCAAATAAAATAAAACATTTAATTTGATAAAAATTGCAGTAATACAATTTAAAAGTGATTTTTAATCATTAATGTGTTTATAAAAAAAAACTATTAATATTCTCAAACATAAACTATATGATGTATATTTTTACGATTTAAAAATGCCGATTAAAAGAAAGTTGATTAAAATGATTATTTTTCATTTTGTTTTCATTGAATGACTACTATTTTCAATAATGATATATGAGAAACTTAAATATGAGATACAGACCAGAATACCTAAATATGAGAAACATATATATTTTACTAGGAAGGACGGAGGAAAGAGGGGAGTCTCAGGGAGCTCAAGCTCCCCTCGCCCCTTCATCCTCGTTGCGCTTGTCGGCCTAGCCGTTCCGAGTGTTCCATAGTTTTCTCCGAAACTTACATAAATACGGGTTAGGATCCCTTAGGAAGACCCCCACAGGAGAAACTCCCTCTCAGGCCTAGGATCCCAGAGCAGTCAATCGGCTTTAATCCTCTTAACCCTCCTAACCCCATTGTATATTCTAAAATTACTTTCTGACGCCAAATGAAAAAAAAAAAAAAATCATCCTCTTAAAACCAAAATTTGAGTCTTGTAAATGTTCATTATTAGGATTTTTATGTAATTAATATGAATAGTTAGTGTATATTAATTAGTATTTAATTATTGATTTCATTTTTTTTTAAATAATTGCTAACCAATTTTTAAATGAAATTTTTTGAACCGCTCCCATGTTCATTTAGTTCTTACGCTCCTGCTTACAAGAACAGTCTTTTAAAATATTTACTGAGTATTATTTGAAAGTGGAGTACTTAAACGTATTTTAACCGTCTGTTTAAGTCTTACACTGGCTTAGGCTAACCTTTGGCTAAAGCTTGAAAGTTAATTGTACATTTGGTACTGTTTATTTTGGGATCGGAGTTTGGTCCGCACAATTGCACATGCGTCTGATCTGACGTGATTCAATTAATATAAGAGTTATAAGCGAGAATGTATTATTTATGTGTAATTAGCTGCATTTTTTTTTCTTCGTATCTTCAGTGGTCATCTCTTTTTGGAGTAAAATCCTTCCTGTTTGTTTAACAGTGGACTTAATGAACGAACAGTAGTACAGTTATTCCTATTTTTATTTCTTCAGTTACAAATATTTTTAATTTCTCTCTAGCGATGTCCCGAAAGTGATATATTATTTAAGGTCACAGTAGCTGGTTTCCTATTCAAAATGGTATCTATGTCGCTACTGCTTTACGCACATACACAAACAAAAAAAAAATTACTTTCTATGAGGCTTTGTGTCCTACAACCTTTATAGTCTAGAGACTATGAAGAACATACCCAGACAGCACATCGCCTCCCCAGGATATCGTCAAGATGTCTTCTGGATGGAAAGACATCCCAAAAACGTCCTTAAGATGTACTGTGGATAAGTTAAGCCTAACTGTGCTGTTAGGGTAATTTAAGCACTTTTTTGCTTCTCTTCAGGGCGCTAAATGTAACGAAATTAGCATAATTTTTTATATGAGCAAAAGCATCTTTTTCATTGAAAGTGATTAGATTAGCATTAATGTTTTGTTTACAGGTTCCCACAAGGGGTTTCGGATACATTTCGGGATAAAAGTGGAAATAGATGAAAGTAGATTTTTAGTAATATTAACCATTTTTAATACCTTGCTACATTGTTTGATGAATACTATTTTCGGTTTGACTTTCTGTCTGTATGCCTTCTCTTCGTCCGTAATAACATATCTCTGTCTATATATAATTGTCTTCTAAATTATCAGTATTTCATTTAATGGATTTTCTATTGCTTGCGTATGTGGAGCCTCTGAAACGTAAATACTAAAAAAAATTTGTATAGAAATAAATGCAACTTTTTGCAATTTCTTTTTCTCGGGAAACTAAGCAAAGCTTTCGTGCGGGACGAGTCGAATCCGAGTTTCAAAATTTTGGCCCGGCCGGCCCCGATAACATTTCAGGGACCTCTAGTTGAAATGTTAAAGTTGCCCTCGACTAACTTCCTCGAGGAGGCCAAAATGTTATTAGTTTCGGTACAATTGGATAGTTTTAAAAAAAAATATTGAATGCATATTTATTTTATTTTCGATTCGAAGTATATTTTTCGAGATAGCCGGTCCTGTCTTTCTAACATTTCCCAAGAAAGTTCAAAAATGTTTATGACTTCGTTTTGCTTGCCTGTCTTGTTTTGCTATGCATATGTCCGCGCTCTAATTCTTGTAAATATGCATGGAATTCCTTGAAACGGATATATGTCATTCAAGTTCACTATGGGATGTTCTTTATTGAAAACAGAGTAAATACCACCACTAGTTTGTAAGCAGGGACACCCCCAAAGAATGCAATATATTGCTTTTTATAAAAGGCATTTTTATAAGTTATATTTAAATAGCTTTGACTTCTCCAAAACATAATGAAATTCAAATTTATTATTCATATAGTAAAGATATGTTTTCTATAATTTATTTAACGTTTACACTGAAATATTCAGATACATTAAAGGCTACAATTGGAAATTGCTAGAATTGTATTTCCGTTTGTGTTAAGTGTTGCAAACACTTAGCAACAATATTTAAGAGTGATTATGAATTTAATTAATATATCTGTCTTTGTGTCTGTAGTATCCTCACGTAGGCAAAGTAGATTGAAGGTTAAACGAAGCAACGTATACGTACAGTTGAAAAGTGTTAATAATCTATGCGAATCGCTTGATTTTTTTCTTTCTTGTTTTTATTTACACTACGTTGCATAAGCTAAGAAATGAATAAATAAATAAATAAATGATAATAATCCCGTTTAATGTAGTGACAAATATTACTAAAAGTCTTGAATACTTAGGAAATGATACTTAGATGTGCTGAAGTTAAAAATTATAATCTAGCTAACACTTTCCAGCAAAATTAAAAAGTAGTTTAGAACTTTAGTTTGTCTGTCTGTCCTCGTTCTAAATTCCGCAAATATTCATGGAATTCCTTGAAACTGATATATGTTATACTAGTTCACTATAGGAGGATCCCTTTTGAAAATGGTGAAAATACCATCATTAATTTATGTATACAGGGACACCCGAAAGAATTCTAAAACATTGCATTCTATGAGAGGTATATTTTAATACACATATTTTGCACAAATCATAATAAAAGTGATATTTATATGGTTAAAAAAAAAATTACTATCCAATATCGTATGTGTGACGTTAAAATTTATTAGAACCATACTAAAATATGTAGAATCAATGAGTTTACAATGGGAAATGGCTGAAGGGCTAGAATGCCTACAATGGCTAAATAGCTACAACAGGAAATTATTAGAATTAAATTTCCTTTTGCGTTATGCATTTTTAACCCTTTTCAACAATGCTTAAGGGTGATTCTAAACACATTTAGCCTATCTGTCTATCTTTTTACCCGTCTGTCTGTTCGTTGTGTGACCACCTAGGAAAAACGTACATTGAAGGTTAAACATTGCAACGAGCACGGACAGTTGGAAAGTGTAAATATCCTATGCAAAGTGCATGATTTTTCGAACTTGTTTTAAAAGTTGAGGGGGAAAAATATATACGATATAAACAAATAATAAAATACATTTTAAAATTTTTACTACCATGCGCAAACCATTTGATAAATTCTACATGCAAGATGCTAGTATACGTACTACATAATTTTAAGCATACGGTAATAAAATTTTTTAATTGAATAAATTTGTTTTAACTAATTACCATATTAAAGAATCTTCTATTAATCCATTTTGTTAACAAAAGTAGATCCTTTTACAGAAGAAAAATTAATCGAAAATACCATATTTCAATAAAATGCTATGAAATTAATTACCTAATTATTTTTTAATGAATATCAATTCAATTATAGAATCAATAATTAGATTCTAAATTAAAGAACTTAATTTCATTTTAAAGTAGGCATAGGGAATGTTATTTTCTAAATTGTAGTAGTGTATAAACACCTAATTTAGTCAGGGATAAAATAGATTGGTAAACTAATGCTACTTTAATTAATTTTACAATTAAGGTTGTTAAATTAAAAAAAAAGTAAGAGATGATGTTCATATTCGTTTAATAAAGTAATATTGTCATATAATGGGAATGTAATTGTTTTTATTTGAATGATGTATTGTATTTTAAAAATTATAATATTTTAATGATTACTAGATAATACCAAATCTTATTTTTATTAGTGATGGAAAATTTTAAACTATTTTATACAAAAATTCTAAATTAAAAAAAAAAAAAAAAGTGAGAGATGTTGCTTATATTCGATAAATAAAGTAACATTAGGAAGTAAAATGTATGTTTTTTTTTTTTTTTTTTTTTTTTTTTTATGACAATCATTCATAATCTTTAATAATTAAAAATTTTAAACTTAGCATTTTGAATACACGATTAACATTCTTCCTCTTCCTATATACTATTTGCTTCAGACAGTATACAAAAGAAATAAAATTCAGTTGTTGGACGCTAGAAAAATGCAAAAAATTACGAAAAATTCCAGTTCTTTTTTTTAAGCATTAAAGAAAAGAGACAGTTGAGATATGGAAATATTGATTACGTCTATTAGGGAATAGAAATTGAATAATACTGACAAATAGGATTTTAAAGAAAATTTTAAGGAACTGAATTAAAATTTGAGATAACTACTTTGTATATCGTGAAATTTTGCTTTAACCCTTCAATTATATTGTTTGATAAATCTCTGTGTAGGTGTAGGTATAGGTAATAAAGCCGATTTATTGTACGTGGGTTCTAAGCCTAGGTGAAATGCCCTCCGTTGGGAGGGGGGGGTCTTTTTAAAGGGTCGGTCCTAGTTTGTGTTTCGGAGAAAACCACGAAAAACTCCGAACGGCTAAGTCGCAATTTAGTTTCGGACACAACACTCTCTGTCTGCTAGTTTCGAGATCAGAAGCTCTTGATCTCTGGGGCTACGATAAATCTCTATTTTTATTCAGCAGTTGATTTTCTTTTTCGAGCTAATAATAATAAATTTTATTTTATTAAAAACAGATTAGAGTTTTAGTTTCATTTTTTATGTTTTTATTATTATTATTATTATTATTGTTTCATAGTCTATTGGGATTCAGCGTCATTTGATTTCTATAAAAACTTTTCCGATATTATACACATATATATTTTAAAATGTGTATATAATACATAAGGCACTATGAAGAAAAAACGAAACACAATCAATATTCGCAGTTCCAAGTAACTGAAGTAACTTATTTTAAGAGGCTATGAGTACGGTTAATTCCTGGATTTATTACCTTTACATATATTCAAAAATACAATTCCTTTTTATTAAAAATGGTCAACAGTTATATTGTTATATAATGAAATGTTTCCACTCACTTGGGTGTGCAGAGGTATATAATGTCATTCAGAACTCCAAATCTAAAATACTGGATTGATAAAATCAGTAGCAGTAGCTTTTGCTATAAAACATAAGGTATATATTCTTCTGTAAAACAAAACTGATTAAATTGAAAAAATGGATCGTTAAAAGGCATACATTAACTGCGTAATAAATTCTTAGTCTAGGTTTTTAATATATAGGTGAGTTTACTACTTTAGATATAAAAAAAGAAGTAAGGACTAGCGATATTAACGTCCTACACAAAAGGTGTTACATGCTTAAACTGAAAATAAAATTCAAAACAGCAGAGTACCGCTGCATTAGTCACATGTCCTTTCTACACGTACATTCAGGCAGGTGCATCAAAGCTATTAGCTGGGAGTGAGAAAGATAATAAAAAGTTTCGGAACACAGAAAGTCAAAATAAAGTTTTTGTTCTGAGATTAAATATCTGACACCCCCCGTAAGCTAAGAAATTTTCAAATGTTCATCAGTGATTGTCTCAGTTTATTAAAAAGAATTTTTGGTAGGGCTTTGGTGAGGGTATCGGCAATCATTTCCTTTATTAGTTTATATTCTAGCTTTATGAGGCTTTCCTGTATCAAACTTCGGAGTAAATGAAAGCGTAATTGCAGATGTTTCGTTTTAGAATAAAATTTGTCGTTTTCGGCAATTTTATGGTCGATAGGTTATTTTGGAAGAATACAATTGGATGTTTTTGCGGCAATTTCAGATCATTTAGTAATATTTATAAGCCATTGTATTTAGAGTGCAGTACTTGCAGCTGCGACATACTCTGCCACTGCGGATGACATGGAAACGCAAGACGGCATTTTAGAGTTCTAAAAAATAAGGTTTTTTTCCCAACAGGAATAGGTTTCCTGTTATGGATTTTCTATCAAAGGAATCGTTGACCCAGTAAGAATCCGCATATGCCATAAGGACAGGTTAACCAGAATTACAAAATGTTAATTTAATGCCTTTTGTGATTTTTAAATATCTGATAAACCTTTTAACTGCCTTCCAGTCTTCCGTTCTAGGGTTTTTGTTTCTACGGCTTAAGATGCCTACCGCAACACTTATATCAGGTCGTGATACTGTAGAGATGTAAAGTAACGCGCCTATAGCCTGTCTGTTGTGTTGTTTGGTAAAAGGTTATTGTTATCAATCAATTTTATATCTCCCGCTTCCATTGGTGTGTAAGTGGGCCTTGCGTTATCTAGACCAAAAGTTTTACAATCTCCTGCATATTGTTACTTTGATCTAGAGAAATTACCCCTTTACATGGTCTTCCTATGTTTATGCCGAGGTAATATTTGGCGTCCCCTAAGTCCGTTAACGGGTAGTCATACCTGAGTTTACAAATTAGTACATCAATATAGTAATTTTTACCAGGTACGAGTAAATCGTCTACATTCTACATAAACAAGAATGTAAGTTTCTGTGTTATCTTTGTCACAAATATATAAACATTTGTCACGCTGACTTTGTTTAAATCCTAATTTAGATAACGATTCGTTAATTTTCAAATTCCACGCCCTAGCGGCTTGTTTTAAACCATAAATCACTTTCTTTAACGTTCGTACTTTGTTTTCTTCGCCTTGGACAATATAACCCTCGGGTTGGTGCATGTAGACAACTTCATACAAATTTCCATGTTTAAAGAAGGTTTTGATGTCTACATGTCTTAGATGCAAATTTTTATAAAGTGACATTGTTAAGAAATTTCTCAAAGTGGTATGAGATTCAACAGGTGCAAAATTTTTCGTCATTGTGCACTCCTTATTTTTGTGAAAAACCCTTGATGACTAGCCTGGCTTTATATTTCTTGACTTGTCCTTGGCTATTGTATTTGACTTTAAACGCCCACTTACACTCTACTACTTTGGTCCCTGGTTGAGCCTCTACAAGTTCCCAAGTATTGTTCTGTCTGAGTGAATTCATTTCGTCGAGTGTGGCGTTTAGCTAGTTTTCTTTTTCTATTGGGTTTTGAATTTTCATTATGCCGTTAAAGCACTTAGGTTCATGGATTTTTTTGTCATTTACTGCAAACGCAAATCTGTCGGGCGGAACTCCCTTATTTAATCGTTGCGATCGTCGTGTCAGAGTTTGCGTGTCATCGGGAATATCATTGTTGGTTACATCTATATCAGAATCAAATATTTGCAATTTTGATGCCGGAATTTCATCATTTGAATTTCCATTATGGTTTTGTGATGTCTCATTATTGTGAGATTCTCTGTTCTCGTCTTCCAAGAATTTCACAGTTCTGCTTATAACTATATTCTTATTATTCCTGTAAATTCTGTAGCCTTTGCTGCGATTATCATATCCCACGAAAATTTCCTCTTGTGCCGTGGTATCCAGTTTTCCCCTATGTACTTTGGATACATAAGGGTATGCACGACATCTGAATGTTTTTATATTAGATAGGTCAGGTTTACGGCCGGCCCATTTCTCGTAAGGAGTTGAATCGCACGAGGAGGTCGGGAGCCTGTTCAGTATGTAGTAATTTGCAGTATTTACGACTTTCCCCAAAAGAAGTTCAGATAAGTACTGTCTTAAAGCAACAGCGCACCATTTCGATCAGTGTACGATTTTTACGTTCTGTCACGCCGTTCTGAGCACTAAAGTAAGGAACCGTCAATTGGTGCTCAATGCCTTCTCTTTTCAAAAATTCATTTACCTCCATACTGGTGTATTATCTGAGCGAATCGCTTGCCCTTTTCTGCCAAATTTGTTTGCGGTCATAGGCACATATTCCTTCAATTTAGAAAATACCTTAAACTTATTTCTCAGTAAATACACAGTCCAGTCATATTAATGTGACCACTGTCTACTCTCTGCATCAACATGATATAAGAAAACTCTGATTTTTAGGAAAGATTTCTGTTCTTTATACCTAGGCCTAGATGCTTCAATGTGTCATTTGGTACGGACACTTTTTCTGTTGTTTATTAGTCTAAAAATGCCAATAACTTATATTTACATAACTTATGTTTTTAAACGATATTAAATATCGTTTAAAAGCATAAGCTATAAAAATAAGTTATTGGCATGTTTAGACTAATAAACAACAGAAAAAGTGTCTGTACCAAATGACACATTGAAGCATCTAGGCCTAGGTATAAAGAACAGAAATCTTTTCTAAAAATCAGAGTTTTCTTATCTCATGTTGATGCAGAAAGTAGACAGTGTCATTAGCATCAACAAAGCAAAGAAAGTAGCAAAGTGTCATTAGCATCGAAAGATGCTGTGGTCACATTAATATGGCTGGACTGTGTATATAGCAGTATAGCGACTAAAATCGTCGTAAGAAAACAATATTTTCCACCAACAGTGGGGGTTTTCATAGGTCCACAAAAGTCTGTGTGGACTAATTCGAGCTGTACAAAGGCTCTAAATTGTGCAATTTTGGGGTAAAACGAATCAACAAGTTTAGACATTATCCATGTTTTGCATACAATTTCATGTTTACAGCTCTTTAATTTAATACCCATAGCCATATCCCTGTTAACTAAATCTTTTATGTGATTAGTGTTTCGTTGGCCAAGTTTAACATGTCACTTGTTTATGCAATTTTTGTTGTCAGAGGTTTGCACAATATTTGCTGTGTGTTTGTTTTCAGAATAATTCAATTGACATTCGTATAAATTATTTTTTTACATATCCCTCAATGCAAGTATTATCCTGATTTATATTATTTTACAAGTTTTGTCATCAAATACGGCGATACAGGCATTTTCGGTTGCTCTTTTTATAGAAAATTAAGTTAATTTGTATTTCAAGGACATAAAGAACATTTTTCAGTGTTATTTTGTTTTGTGTGTTCTGAATTTATGGTATATACATCCACAGTACCGCAACCTAATGACTGCAGTACCATACCGTTCGCGATTGTCACGTTTGAAAAGCTATTTTTAAATTAACGAAATTTTAGTTTATCATTACGAATATGCGATGGTGATCCTGAATCTACCATCCAATTTACTGTTCTATTACCTACATAAAGAGTATGAAGTTTATCAGCTTTTGGTATATTGTTGCCCTCTGCAATATGAGCGCTATCTCGCTTCTCTTTGTCCTGAGAACATATATTGTATCTGAATTTTTTTTTTTCAATGTTTACTGCGGTTTGTACCATTGGAATTATTTCTGTTTTTCAATTTATAACATTCTTCGATGTTGTGGTTTGTCTTTCTACCGTACTTACAATATTTCACTCTTAGTTTGATATTTTACTTTAAGGGCTGAATTTTCTACAGCTTTGTTTTCTAATCTCTTTGCATATTCATCAGCCAACTTTTTACAAATAAATTCGGGAGTCAGCTGACCTACATCGCGAGGATCTAAACTGGTTATCAAGACGTCATAGGAACAAGGTGTAAGAGAACAGAGCATTGAGGTGCGAACCATCTATTATTTCTTCTGTTGCTGTTAGTCTGTCTCTTGTTTTGTAGATGTTTGCTATATGCTCATTTACATCGCCACCTTCGTTCAATTTTATGGAATATAATTTGCTTAACAGAAAAAGTTTACTACTTATCGTGGAGCATTCATGTACTTGGCACAGGGCATTCCAGCATTCTCGTGCAGTTTCTAAATTTATTTATTACATAAACTGTTTGATTATTATCAATCAACAAATTAATAATAGCTCTGGCCTTTCGACCTTTTGATCGCCACTGTTCTGTAACAGGATTAGGCGGATCGTCAGTAATGACTTTAAATAGATTCTCCTTCTGGAGATACATCTCCAGTTTAAACTTCCACACATTGTAGTTGGTGGAGTTCTCAGTTGCTCTATAATCGTGTTTTTAAGTGTAGGCATATTTAGATTCAATTTTCGTAACTATTGTCAAAATAAGTTTTGAAGAAAAAAATACGTAATTGTTTATTTCATATTTTTAAGTCAACAATCATAATAGTTAATTGAAGTTCAGAAAATACAGTGCGAGAAATAGTATTTTGATATCGCAGTTGAAGAAAAAAAAATTAATAGCTTTATTGGTATTTTCTTCATATGCTTAACTTTTTCACTTATTTATCTTATTCAGCCTCAGAATCTAATAGAAGTAACTTCTTTTAAGAGGTTATGAGTACGGTTAATTCCTGGATTTATTACCTTTATATATATTCAAAAATACAATTCTTTTTTATTAAAATTGGTCAACAGTTATGTTAATAAGTCATATAATAAAATATTTCCACTCATCTGAATATGCACAGGTATATAATATTATCATTCAGAACTCCAAATCTAAAATTCTGGATTGATAAAATCAGCAGAAGTAGCCTTTGCTAGAACATAAGATGTGTATTCTTCTGTAAAACAAAACTGATTAATTTGCGTGTTAAAATGTAGACATTAACTAATAATAAATTCTTAGTCTAAACTTTTAATATATAGGTGAGTTTAATATCTTACGAGGAAACATTCAAAAGGTGTCGTCTTCAAAAAGTATTGAAAAACAATGAATGAGATTCTACTCTTCATAAAACACCAGAAAGTGAAAAAATTATCGGCTGCAACGAATTACAGCGACCATAAAAAAATATCAAAATTAAGCATTTTTGGTATTTAGGCGGTAAGTTCGTTAGCACCGAGATTGCTGTGTACGAACAGAACCGCGCTTTGCTTCTCCGCCAAGTACTCAAAATCAATCGCCTAACAGTGTGAAATCGCCAAATATGCTTAATTTTGATATTTTTTTTGTGGTCGCTGTAATTCATTTAAGCCGATAATTTTTTCACTTTCTGGTGTTTTATGAAGAGTAGAATCACATACATTTTTTTTTTCTTTCAATATTTTTTGAAGATGACACCTTTTGAATGTTTCCTTGTTAGACAAAAAAAAAAAAAAAAAAAAAAAAAAAGGAGTATGCTTCAACCAAAAGGAGTATGCTTCAACTAGGTTATGCTTCAACTAAAAACAAAATTCAAAACACTGCAGTACCTCTACATTAATCACGTGTCCATTCTACACGTACTTTCAGGCAGGTGCATCAAAGCTATTAGCTGAAAGAGAAAAGTAGGATAAATGTTCCGGAACACAGAAAGTCAAAATAAAGTTTTGTTCTGATTTTAAATATCTAACACTAAATGCCTCAAAATTAAAGCTGTATGTAAAAATATAACTTGTTAATGATAATCCAAATTTCAAATAGACATTTCTAGTTAGGAGACAATTTAGAATATTGTTAGTGCATATAAATCAATATTTTTATTCTTTCATTGGATTTCTTATGTTTAGTAACTATAATATGTAAATTATAATAGTTTGAAGTAGAAAGTTTGGGTACAAAGTTACAGGTTGGTCCACAACTGGATTTGGTGATTTTTTTTTGGCGCCGTTTTGAACGATAACGGTGTCGTTCTGGATTCTTTGCAATATGATATAGCAACCAGCGTTCTGTTTATTTTTTATTACCATGACAACCAGCATTGCAAGTAATTTTAAATTAGATAAATTTAATTATTCATTATTCTATTCTATTTCAGCTGGTGAAGCTTAATTTCATAAAACGGTTATATTTTCACTATTTATTATTGATTTATTTTGTTTATTTAATTTATTATTATTTTATTTTGTATGGCTTCTAGTAGTAGTGAATTAGTGAAAGAAATTGTTGAAGATTATAAAAATTTGTAGAAATAGAATGATTGAGACCACTGAGCAGATAGACCTATTTTTGGAAAAGAAGGTGAATGTAGTAGAATTTGGTTGAGCGGATTATTTAAAGAAAGAGAAATGTTTTTCGAAATTTAAAAAAAAAAAAAAGTGGATTATTGTAAAGTATTAGGATTTGTGAAAATCGAGGAAATGATGTGGTTTTGAGAAATAAAAAGAAATGTGACGGACGGATTCGCATGGAGATGTGATGATTATGTTGTTGTGGATGATAGAAGGTGTTTAAAAAAAATAGATTAGGATGTTATATCATGCATCGAAAGGTAAGTTAATTTACAATATTTGTTTCTTTAATAATAAAAATAGGCTTAATTAATTTTGTACATTACAAATGACGCCATTTTGAAAACCGCGTTTTCACTTTGTTTACGTTTGGGATCCATGGCAACCACTTCCAAAAATGGCCTTTCGCCATAATCACCAAAGAAAAATTGCCAAATCCAGCTGTGGTCCAACCTCTGCAATTTGTTCCAAAGCTAGTATGTCGCGACTATCGCAAAACTTTCTTATATATCCTTCTATATAACAGCGCCATTCACTGTTAACATGCACGAGATAAATCATTGTTTCTCACAATAAATATTTCATACTAGCAGGCTTTGCCCGCTTCGCTGGACATTAAACTTAAATGAGTTGTCAAAATGCCATATCTTTATTAATAACCTAAGTTCTCGCTGTGATTGGTAGAGGTTTTTCTCGCTCCCAATGTGAGGAGTCTGGGTCCCCACTGACTTCGGCACAACTTACCCACTTCTTACTTCCCCACCTCAGCGGGTGAGTTCGAAGTTTTGCAAAATCCCACTAATGTATATAATGCGTATACTTAATCAATATCCACACACACAAATTCGCCATTCTCAAAGCGAATTCAAACGGACAAACATGTTTTTACACATGTTTATTGCCCTCCGACTCCGAGAAGAGGGGGGGGGATTTCGAATTTCGTGAAATGCAGTTACAATAAATGCCGGATGCATACAAACAATTTACGCACCAAATTTCGTGACCACAGAAGTCTTTAATAGACAGTATTATAAATAAATAAATACAAAAAGCACAGCTTAAGTATCGGAACCCTTTGGTGACTTTAAATATTTGAAGCCATTTTTGCGATGAACTGAATTGGCTATCTCAATTGTGCAGTTAAAGATCTTGGCGAGAAACGTCCCAGCTACATCGGTGCCGAATTTCAAGTTTTGCCAAAGGGATCCAATACTAAAGCTGTTCCATATCGAATCTGGGTTGAAAACGGAAAAAAGGTAAAATAAATTAGAAATATCAGACCTATATTTATAAATTTGATACCGAATGAAAGGGGCGATTTTGCTGAATCCAGGGGTTCAAACAGTTTTTCGATGCGACAATTAGATTTTTAAAAAATAACTAAAGTATGAAATTTAAGTGGCAACGGAAAAACGGATAAAGGGAAAAATAAATTAGAAATATCAGACCTATCATTACAAATTCAGTACCAAATGAAAGAGGTGATTTTTCTGAATCCTGGGGTGTAAACAGTTTTTCGATACGACAATTAGATTTTTTTAAAATTAACTAAAGTATGAAACTTAGATGGCAACACTTCATTTCAATCTTTTCATAATTTGTAGTGCGAATCACGCGAATACAAAAGTCTTTAACTTAAAAAATTATTTTTATATTTTATTTTTCCATTCAAAGCATTTTAGTGAAAAAATATTTATGGCGCATGCTCAGGCGTTTCTTACCCACAATTTAAACACTAATCATAATTTTGAAAATTTCTATATATATAATTTCAAGTTGGGTGAAGACCTAAGTTTCTGCCAAGCGCCGTTGAATTCCGTCCAGTCGTTCTCGAGTGATGCCCGGACAAACGTGTTTTAGTCTTTTACCGCCTAGGGGGGGAGGGAACGGGGAGGAATTTCTGAAAAGTTGATAGATATAATTTTAAGTTGGGTGAAGACCTAAATTCCTGCCAAGCACCGTTGAATTCCGTCCAGCCGTTCTCAAGTGATGCCCGGACAAAAAAAGCGACATTCGGACACGATGACACACACACACACACACACAGGCAAAATTTTCTGAAGTCATTTTTGGCTTTCATGGGGTGTAAAACGTGAAGATATCGCAAAATTTTTTGATTCCAACAAATTTACAGACAAAAGTCTGATTTTATTAATATAGATATGGAGTTTGGTTCAATCTTAATCAACAGATGCTGGGATGCATAGATATAGTAATAAGACATAGATTGATCATGGGGGGGGGGGGGGAGTTGATGCCTTTTTTCTCGGGAAAAGTCACTCTAATGGCTGTCTTTTCCCGAGTAAATTACACACAAGTATACACACGGATAATTTAGTAAATAAAATTTATGAATGATTTATTTACTAAAGGTGAATAAAAAACTGCAGATACAGTTTCAAATTCATCTTTCATTTTTTTTTTTTTTTCAGTATCAACCTACCCTTCCGAATAAGCCGGAAGGACTTTTTTTTTTTTTTTTTTTTTTTTAATTGACAATTTTACATTAAAACTATTTTTTCTATTTAAAACAGTAAACTTCGCCTATTTAGGTAATTTTTTCTTCTAGTGTTCGTTTAAAAGATTCAAAATTTATCACAAATAATCGATGAAGTAAATACCACTTGTGCTTATTTTTGTCAACATAAGATAAGGGGTTTAACACGAAATCATCACTCAATTTCACATTTACTTTTTTTTCTGTATTGTTTTGTTTTGAAGAACGATGAAGGCGGGGTTTGTCATCTTTAGAAAACAGGATATCTTGATGCTAACACTAATGTCTAAAAATTATCATTTTCGTTTCATTTCTTTGCGTTTGAAGTTGTTGTTATATAATTTGACCCGTAAATAAAAAATAAAAATATTTTGTTTTATTTTCTTTGTTATTTTTTAACATTTGATTCGTTAT
This sequence comes from Salticus scenicus, assembly GCA_963930645.1. NCBI lineage: Eukaryota > Metazoa > Arthropoda > Arachnida > Araneae > Salticidae > Salticus > Salticus scenicus. The sequence continues at coordinate 188,414,069 of OZ005652.1, forward strand.
CTCATGTAAAACTTTAAAATATACAGCCCCCTAAACCACTCCAAAAAAAAATTTATTTATACCTCGAAAACTAATAACTGGAATGAGCTGCAAATTTGCACACCCATATTTTTCAGCATTGAGATTTATTTTATGTAAAAATTAACATAGGTCATAATTCAAAATTTTTATTAATAGGAATTTATTAATATTTTTCAGAATTAAAAATATTTTTCAGAATCAAAAGTAATGATGGATTATGTTTGGGTTTCTTCACTGTATCTCGTAAAAAAAAATTATATCGATCAAGTTATTTTTTGTGAAGATTGTTAAAGCTAATTAAGAAAATCACCGTTTCCTTCTGCTTTCTAAAAACTAGTGTTATCTACGGACGCCAGTAAATGAAATATTCACACTTTTATCTTCAAAGCGGCTACTCAATTGAATAACACGTACTGCGTTTCTTCTACAAATTCAAATATCAGTAAAAAAGAACACAGCTACGTTGAATATTATTTACAAAAAGAAATCATTTAAAAAAATACAAAAAAACTTTATTCCCAATGGAAAAAACCTACTGCTCCAAAACAGTAAATTACTTATTCTAAAAATTTTAATACACACGAGCTCTCGATTAAACGAGACCAAGTATCATATTTTTTTTAACTAACGTTGCCATCCAATAATAATAATATTCATAAAATAAATAATAGATATAATAATACATTTTCAACATCCTCCCACCTTTTGATTATAAATAATAATCAAAACATAAAAACTATTAGTCAAACAACTTTGGTACAAAGATGGCAACATTACATTTAAAAAATATAAAAATGAAAAAGTAAAATAAATAGAAGAATGATCAACAATATCTAATATAATCTACAAGTTCAGTCTTTCCGGCACCTTAATTCTTCGGCCAACTCTACTAAACTTCATTTGCTCATTAGTAGTACTGTCTGAAACTTTGGAGATGTTAGCTGAATCTTTAACTTTACTGAGAGTCATCGGTGTGGGAAGATCTTCAGACGATGTTATCTCTAGGGGATAAACTCTTTGAATCGGGCGTAAGAGCTCCTTTTGGGAAGTTTGCACTTTAACAAGTCGTACTTGTCCGTCTTTACCTGGTATAATCTCAGTGATACGACCTAAAGGCCAGTAGATTCTCTTTTTATTATCGGCTCCCACCATAACAATTTCGCCAACAGTAACAGTATGTTTGTCTGACTTTTTGCTTTTACTTTTACGTAGAATAAGAGCACCAAGATAATCAGATCTAAAACGGCTTCGTAAATCTTTGAGAATGGTTTGTCTGTATTTGAGCCTTTTGCACAAAAAATTTTGCTCAACAGCATCCAAATCAGGAAGACTGCATTCATGCATATCTTGGATGAACATCGATGGCGAAATTGGTTTTACAGCTTCCTCTTCACAGATGTAAGTAAGAGGTCTTGAGTTGACTACCTTCTCACACTCAGCTAAAACCGTCATCATTTCTTCGTAATCGAGACGTGCCAGCCCTAACACTCTTTTCAAGAGATCTTTTAGAATTCGAATTAATCTCTCCCACCAACCACCCCACCAAGCAGCAGTTGGGGGATTGAACTTCCAATCAATAGAGTTGATAGCTCCATGTTTTCGTATGCGTTCCCAGTCTAGTTTCTTGAAATAGTTAGCTGCTCCTACAAAATTTGAACCATTGTCACAGTATACAGTAGAGCATCTTCCTCTGCGAGCTATAAATCTTCTAATAGCCATTAAGAACGCATCTGTTGAAGCAGCAGTAACAAGCTCCAAATGGACCGCTCTGTATACTGCGCAAGTAAAAATTAAAACCCAGCTTTTCTTGTTATCCTTGAGAAATAATGGCCCAGCCATATCAACACCAATTATCTGAAAAGCTGCAGCATCTTTAACTCTGTTTTCTGGAAGTGGAGGACTGATTACTTCTAAGTTCTTTGACCGAAATCTTTTGCATGCAGTGCAGCTGGCTACAACATTTTTCACCGCCTTTCTGCCGTTTAGGATCCAATACTTTTCTCGAAGTATATTTAATAGTATCTGGACACCAGCATGGCAGTTCTCAACATGTGCTTTATAAATTAGCCGTTTTACCACTTCATGTTTTGATGGAAGAACAATAGGTTTAAGAAAATCTTCATTATCCTTTCGATAAATAATTTTGGTCTTCAAACGAATGACACCAAACTCGTCTTTAAACGTTTGCAAAGTTTTCAATCTCTTTTCGTCTTCTTGAGAAAAAAACTCATTCTGAATTAAAAGTAAAACCTTCATTTCTGCTTCATGAATTTCTGAGGCGGTCAATTCACCATGCTTCTTCCAATTTAAATTCTTGCAGTTGTGCTTGAAACGAAGGATCCATGCAACAAGGCGAATAATTCTGTCATAACTAGAAAAGTATCTATAGTACCAGTCTTCATCAACAATAGCTTCAGTATTTGTCAGTATACAAGTCTTTCTAGGTTTTTCCTTTTCAATTTCTTCCTCATTCCAATCGCGATTGGAGAAATCCATCATTGTTCGAAATTCAGAAACATCTTTCATCCATTGTGGACCCTCCCACCATTTTGTTGAGACTAGATGCTTTGCTTTGCATCCTCTGGAGGGCAAGTCTGCAGCATTCTTCTCCCCCGTTATATGTCTCCACGATGAAGGATCACTCAGTTTTCTGATCTCCTGCACTCTATTTCTTACAAAAACGGACCAATTTTCTTCTCGCTGTATCCAGGCAAGAACCGTTGTAGAATCACTCCAGTAATGAGTCATAACATTTCTCCAACCAAGAGCTTCAATAACCGAATTCGTCAGTCTCGCTCCAATTACAGCAGCTAGAAGTTCCATTCTAGGTATAGTTACACCTCTTAACGGAGCCACTCGAGACTTTGCTGCAAGCAAAAATAAATTAACTTGATTAGCATCCTCTACTCTAAGGAATGTAACTGCACCATAGGCATCTTTGCTTCCGTCAACAAATGTGTGAATAGTGCAGTTGCTTAAATCTTCGGAAGATACTCGAATAAACACTAGGTATCTGTATATCAGACAAATACTTCAGTTCTTGAAACCACTGCATAAACTCTTTATGAAGCTCACCAGTTATCTCTTCATCCCAACTCGTTCCTAGTTTCCATGCTTTTTGTAACATTATTTTTGGACAAAGCATGACTGGTGAGGTGAAGCGTGTTGTGTTATGTGTTAGGGATTAAGGCCGATTGACAACACTGGGGTCCTAGGCCTGAGGGGGAGGGCCTTCCGTGGAGGTCTTTCTAAGGGGTCCTAGCCCGTATTTACGGTGAGGTGAAGCCAAAAGGATCAAAAACTTTGTGGACGACAGACAACATAGTTCTTTTTGTTAATTTTTCCATATTAATGTTGTCTAACCATTTCATGTTAATTTTCAATGTGTCTAGCTCTTTATTCCAAATAAGACCTAATACTTGAGTCTCTTTCTTAGAACTAGTCTCATTACAGTCGCCAGACCATTCCCATTCTCTAAGATCAAAACAACCTTTGGCCATTAAAGCTTTAGAATTAACGATAAACTTATCTAATTCTTCTTTGTTATTAACACTGGTAACAACATTATCTACGTAGAAACTCTCTAAAAGCCTTTTCTTTAAAGATTCTTCAAATCCGTTACAACGCCGAATATGATACTCAATTACCGCAGCCAAAAGGAAAGGACTGCATTTAACACCAAAAACAACTCTTGTATGGCGAAATACTTTTAATTTCTTACCTTCTAAGTTTTCCCACCATAAAAAACGCAGGAAATCTCTGTCGTCTTTACGAATGCTTATTTGCAGAAAAGCTTTTCTAATGTCAGCGATAACGCCAAATTCTTTTTCCCTGAATCGAAGTAAAATATCTGGGATAAGTTCCATTTGATTAGGACCACATTCCAAGCATTGGTTTAAAGAAGGATAATTTGCTAATCTAGCTGAAGCATCAAACACTGGGCGAATTGGAGTAGTGCTGCTACTAGGTTTTATTATAGCACGATGAGGTAAGTAATTGCCATAAGAGTTTACTTCGTTCTTGGGAACTTCCTCAATTATGCCTTCATTAATCCAGCTCAGAAGAACATCTTCATATTTTTCATACATGTTCATCGCTATAAGCTTCGCTGTTGTGTATTCGAGCCGTTTCTTCGCCAAACTCAAGTTGTCGGGTAAAGGCGACTTATCATCAGCCCATGGCAAACAAACTTCATAGCGGCCCTCTCTATTAACTGCCACTGTTTCTAAAAAATGCTCTTTAGTCTGAATATCAGACTCGTGTTTGGACTTCTTCTCAATAGGATCATAGATTCCAATTAAATCCAACTTCCATAGATTTGAGATTTCAGCTTCATTTACATATAGCGATAACACTGACATCGCCAAGTTTTCTTCCGAGGCTTTTCCCGGCGGTACTTTTCCCATTAAGGTCCAACCTAAGTATGTTTCTAAAGCCACGAGACCCGATGATAAGACTTTTCTTTTTCCTGTCAACATTTTTCCCATGACGTCAGCTCCGACGAGAATATCGATTGCTTCACATTTGTCGCCAATGTCCGTTAAATTAATCTCATTTTCTTCTAACTCTTTTATCCAAGGGCCTTTAAAAACCGGTCTAATATTTTCACATATTATAGACTGATCCAAAACTTCGAAATTGCAGCCAAAATTTTCTTTCAAATGTTTCAATGTCACTTTATAGCAGTTATGCTTGACCTCGCTAGTGATAACGCCGCCAAAAAGGGAATGAACCATTTTCTCTTGGCGAATAGGTATATAATCCATTTCTTTGGCTACACTTTCCAGAATATATGACTTATGCGATGCGGAATCAAAGAGCAATCTCACAGTTTTCTGTTTATTGCCAGAGACCAATTTGGCTTTCACGGTTTGGAGAAATATCTTTGGACTTCGTTTGTTGAAATTGGACATACTAACATCATTTTCTGCAGGTTTTTCTTCTTTCTTTTCTACAGCCCTTTTTTGTGAATCAAGTACATCACACATTAGAGGAAAATGCTTTTTAGAACAGATCACACACTTTAGAACTGTTCGACATTTCTTAACAGTGTGAGTTGGCGATAAACAGGCAAAACAACAACGCTTATCTTTAATTATTTTTTGTTTTTCTGCTAAACTCATTTTCTGAGCTGAAAAACAATCTGAACTTGAATGTTTGCCATCACAAAAAACGCAAGATTTCTTCACCTCTCTATTTGAAGTGGCCGTTAATAAACCCGCAGCAGTAGGTACTTTACTTTTCAAATTTTCAAAATTGCACTGCTTCCTTTTTAAAGGTTTGTTCTCTTGGCTCTTTCCTAAACCGAAACCAGCTACTGCCAAAGATATCCTTTCTTCACCTTCAACTTCTTTTTTGAGAAATTGCATTAAGTTATTTAACTTCTCCTTAGCATCAGTATTTGAATGAGAAATGTTACGATTCCAAGCCTTTAAAAAATCAGCTGGGAAACAAGATTCAACCATGGGATACAATATAGATGCACATTTATCCGTGGTTACACCTAATGTTTCCAATGCACGTAGATACGATTCAAGTCTGTCATATAGAGAAGTTAATGAAAACATTTCCTTAATTTGAACAGAAATAATTAATTTTAGTAACTGTCTAACGTATACTTCGACTAAGAGGTCCTCTCTTCCAAAGCGTGATTTCAGGCTTTCAATCGCTCTTTCATAATTGGCGCCAGTTGGCGGAAAACTTTCAACTACTTCTCTGGCACGGGAACCAGCAACCGTGGCTTGCACTAAATACTGAAATTTATCTTCCGGTGCGATATCTTCATCTTTATGCACCTGCTCAAATTGACTCCAAAAAGGAAGCCAATCTTTTAAGTCATCGCCAAATTGTCTAAATTCCAATCTTGGCAACGTAAATTTCCTTTTTGAATTGCTTAAATCAGGTACATAATTTAGTGGAACAGATTCACCTCGACTTTGAGCTTGAATTCTAGCGAGCTCGATTTCTTTTTCAGCTTCAAGTTTCATTTTTTCAGATTCAAACTTCATTTTTTCAAATTCATTATCTTGTTTCATTTTTTCCTTTTTATCTTCTCTTTCTCTTTCTTCTTGCTCTTGCAATTTTCGCTCGGCAACAGCATTTCCCAATAGTACTTGAACAAATTCAGCATCTTTCTTGTATTCTTCACTGTTCAATATAATATTTTTTAAACCTGAAATAGTAACATTGGCTGGTACTTCTTCGCCAATTTCAGACGCCACATATATCAAATCATCTTTCTTAAATCCTTTTATTGCTTGAAACATGTTGCTACTTCCTGTCGCTCAGACGCCACAAATGTTAAAGCTAATTAAGAAAATCACCGTTTCCTTCTGCTTTCTAAAAACTAGTGTTATCTACGGACGCCAGTAAATGAAATATTCACACTTTTATCTTCAAAGCGGCTACTCAATTGAATAACACGTACTGCGTTTCTTCTACAAATTCAAATATCAGTAAAAAAGAACACAGCTACGTTGAATATTATTTACAAAAAGAAATCATTTAAAAAAATACAAAAAAACTTTATTCCCAATGGAAAAAACCTACTGCTCCAAAACAGCAAATTACTTATTCTAAAAATTTTAATACACACGAGCTCTCGATTAAACGAGACCAAGTATCATATTTTTTTTAACTAACGTTGCCATCCAATAATAATAATATTCATAAAATAAATAATAGATATAATAATACATTTTCAACAAAGATATTAATAAAAGTTTGAAATATGAATTTAACATTAGCACCTTCAAACTTTGAACGCTTATAACTCTGTGAAAAAATAAGTGAAATATACAATCAATATACTTTTTCGCGTTGTCGCGATCCCTGGAATTCAAATATAAAATAAAAATGGGGCATTGCCATTGAAAAAAATCAAAATTAATGCGTGTTTTAATATGTAGACGACCCCCAATTCAAATTTTCAGTTCATTTTCTGAAACTACTTTCAATTCCCCGTCGAATGATACCTATTACATTTTTCTACATCGATTAGCAGCGAAGTTACGTTGAGTGTTGCGTTTTTCTTTTTCCCCGACTGTACAATTGCATATAAATTTATATGAAATTTTGTGCCGTAGTTCCTGAGATACAGTTGCCACAATATTTTTGCTTCTCACATACACAAGGCTCAGACCGGCAGACATTTTCTAAAGATGTGTTCAAATCGTGTTCTGCATCTCTAAAAACGTGCAAATCCATCGAAAAACAGAACTCAGAAATTTTTACCAATCTAATACTTTCTTCTATTGAATGCAGAAGAAAATAAAGTTAAACAATGCTTGGAGATATTTATCAACAGTAATGTAAGGTCTTATGAACAATAATTAAAGCTTTTTTTTTTTTTTAATAAGAAAATATAGTTACAACTATTAATGTTCATATAATTATTGAATGTATTAGTAATAAAATCTCTGACCAAAATTTCATAATTTTACTTTTTTTTTTTTTTTTTTTTTTGATAATTAATAAAGGAGAAATACATTCTTAGTTTAAATTACTTTTCTATTAATTTGCAGCTTAAATTTTATTTCATTCTTTAACTTATTAATTATTTGAATATAATGGGATCATCAAAATTTGAAAATAAAAGTAAGAAAATGCTTTGAAGGATTTCACCATATTGATTCCTAATTTAACGACCACATTATTTCTATTAACAACAAATATAATTTATTGTAAATTTATTCAGAAAACAAAAAATTAAATATTAACCAAACTGTGATTGGGGACTAACTCAATAATAATTTAAAGATTTTTAAAAGTTTAATAAGAAAAAAGTCCTAATTTTTAACCAATCTTGTTATTACAGTTTTCAGTAGTAGAGTTTCTATTTAAAAATACATAATCTTACAATTTTTTATTCGTAAAAAAACAATTTAAAATGAAATTAAACGGATTTTTATTTTCAATAAAGTGTTTTTTATATCGATATTATATAATTATTGGTACTATTGATTCTATATTCTTCTATGAATTCGCAATATTCTTCTAATAATGCACTTTATTCTCTTTGTGCAATTACTCATAATTTGATAATCAAGTTTGGAAATAAAACAAATTTATTTTAAAGGATTTCGCTGAACTCATTCTATTAGTGACCAAATAAATGAATATTTTCTAGAACTGTAATAGAGAATAATGAGGCTGCTCTTAAATTTCTAAAATTTAAGCTCACTTTACATATTTCGATAGAGAGGATTTTTCTTTTTTTTTTTTTTTTTTTTTGGGGGGGGGGGGGTATTTCGCCATGCTGATTTAAATGAGGATTCAAATGTACATGTTTCCAAGTATGACATCTCTTTTTTTTATTCCTTTTTTGTTTCTGAAGAGCAGTAACAATGCTAACACCCCCCCACCTCCACCCCCCAAAAAAACATGGTTTCTCTTATATAATATGGATAGATATATTTTTTGCTCTATATTGTATATTTTTCAATATGTATCTATTCAAAACTAATAAATAAATATACTACTTGCACTTTTTTTTTTTTTACATGCTGAAATTAAATATGTAATATAATTCTAAACTATTATTTACTATTCAAGACTTAAACACAGCTTTACTATGTCTAGTACATTAAGACAAAATTATAAATGTATATTTATAACCTCGTAGCAGAAACGCAGAAACTAATTGTTTCACTAACCAGAAAATGTACACAGTTAGAATAGCATCTGAAATTTACATTATATTTCTCCTTTTCTACCCATGTCTAGATTCACTCATGTCTTAATTCTTCATTTAAAGGTAACTAAAGAATTTAATCTGATTTTATGAAATTAAACAAAATACGTACTTAAGGACTAGTATATTTTTAAACGATAATTATGTACTGAAAAAATGTAATTTACATTAAGATTTTATTTTTTAATAATAATAATAATAATGATAATAATAATAATAATAATAATATAGGCAAATTGAGGGGTGGGGGGTATTTGGATTCAATGGATATATGCACGTATTTTATATAAATGGAAAAGAAATTTAAATAATAGAACTACAAACAAATTGTTTTGAGTTACTTCGCTTAAATAAATAAATAAACATATAAAATAGGTTTAAAAAAATTCTCTAATACAATTCAGTTTTTATTTCACTTGTCAAATATCTTATTATTAAAAGATAGCATATAAAAGTATAAAGCACTTTTGCATTTCACCACGTAATATCTACTTAAATTCTACTTAATAGAAATGATAAATGAAAAGTAATTACTTTGATATATTTTATAAACTAAGAAAAATATATAAAGCATCCAACTACTTTTGACTAATTTAAACTTTTTTTTTTTTTTTTTTCTTATGAAGGACTTGTGAATATTTTCTCTTTTGTAATGCCAAAATTATACTATTAAGAATAATAAACATTATAAATGAAAGTTTCATCATCAACAGTTCTGCCGATTATATTTTTTAACATGAAAAATATTAATCCTAAGAAAATTAATTACTTTTACAGACTTTAGTAATAAAGATCAGAAATGCAATTTAATTTATTTTTTTAATTAACAGATTTTGCAAATTCATAAATGCGGTTTTATTGATTAATTTTTTTTAAAAATAATATTAGTTATGAGTAATGCTGCTTCTAAGTAGTATTATTAGAAAATACTCTAATCCTTATTGAATGAATAATTTCTAGATTTTTTTAAAATGAAATTCCCAATTTAAATTATTAATAATCTATCCGATTAAAGTGATAAATACTATAAAACCAATCTTATTCAAATATGTCTGTCTTTTAAGAGTCCCCCCCCCCCCTTCCTCCAAATCAACTTAATATTTTCTCATATGAAAGTAGACTAAAATACACTTAACAAGGAATGGAGAAAAAATTACGTACTCTTAAAAAAAAACGCTTTATATTAATAAAATACACTAAGTAAAGTAAATGCATTCTTTAAAAAAATAATGAAATTTTCATTTACTAGTAATTATGTCATCTCACGGTTTTCAAATAAATAATCACAGTTGATAAAAGCATTTATAAAATAAATTACGAATTTAAGTATTTCCTAGAAAATATTGAATTCAAATATTTTTAACCATAATTATTTTTTAATGTATATCAATTTAGAATTGCATATATTTGGATATTCATATATGAAGATAATTTAATATTACATTAAAAATAGCATCTTCATATATATATATTATTTTCCTTTATTGATTTCTGGTAGAATATTTGTTGCGATGTCGTCATGAATGATGATGATGCATTATAGGGATAACCATATTTTAAAGGAAATATTTTGAGAGCAGGATATGCATTTTTATGGCCCATTAGAGGGAGGATAAATGAGTATCACATAAAAGGATAAAATGACTTGAGTGAAAATCGAGAAATAATGCCTTGTTTCATAAATTAAATCGGAAGTAATTGTTTGGCTTCGCGGTTCATGATTGAGTGTAGGCTTAAACATAAATAATCGTAAGTAGTTCTCTTATAAATTTTATGAAATTGGTGTATTTTAATTAAATTTTAAGATCTAAGTCCATATGGTAGAAAACTGATTAGCACTCTAATCATCACTTGTCAAGTGCAGGGTTTGAATCCCGACTTAGACATAGATTTTTAGCAACATTACGCATTTAATTACTCTGCTAATTTTAAAAACATTTTGTGGCACGTATACAATTTATAGTCAATATACACGGTTACTTAAAATTAGTAGTATAAATTTCAAAGAGTGGTTTAGGCGAAAATTCTCTGAATATATATATATATATATATACAGGGTGGTCCGAAAAACATGATAGAAAGTATTTTAAGTTCCTGATTTCAAATTTATCGATATAAGTATAATTCTTCCATATTGCAATAGCACACATATTGACATTAAGGTGAATGCTTGATTACCGGAAATAATGAATAACCAATATGGAATCACTGACCTTGGAAAAACGATTATTTATTGTAAGAATATTTTTTGAGGCGCCATTGAGGTGCGGAAAATCCTCATCTCAGTGTCGTCTCACGACTGTATCCACAAAGGGTCACGGTGTGGTGTGCCATACCGTCGAAGTGGATGAGTGGTCCGATATTCATTGACGGTATGGTCACGAAAGTGAATTATCGAGAGCTTCTAGAGCATCACTTTGGCACTGAAGCGGGCTGTCTCAACATGATACGCCAGTACTGGTTCATGCAAGATGGGGCTGGTCCCCATAGAACTGCTGATGTCTTCCTGTGGCTTAAAACGTGAGCGTTTGATTGCTTTGGATGAAGAAAAATTCACGGGGCACGGGATAGAGGGGTCCCCATACAGTCCGGACCTAAATCCGTGCGACTTCTTCTTGTGGGTTTACACCAAGGACAGAATCTATAGGAATCCCCCTGATTCACTTGAGGATCTGAAATCGACCATCAGAATCGAGATTGATGCACTTGATTCTGACACACTCCAGCGCTTTATGACAGAGTTTCGGAACTGGCTTTACAACACTATAGTCGGGGACGGTAGACATTTCGAGCACCTTGTATATTAAATGTCATTCATATCTTTATTGAATAACATAGGTTTCATGTTCTTGCATATTTTATTTTTTCCACAACAATCGCTTACTTTCTATCATGTTTTTCGGACCACCCTGTACTAGCAGACCCGGCCACGTGTTACTGTGGCTAAGTTATACGTTGAATTATATTGTAGTAAACTATTCAATGCAGTCAAATTATTATTTACGAATAAAGACGAAACGTTGTAGCCGATGAAAAAACCCACGGGATTGAGATTTGAACCTTAGGTCAAAATTTGGAAGCGATTGATAAAAATTTTCATAGAGTTGATATTAAGCACAAAAAAAAAAAAAAAAAAAACATAAAATTTTAAATTTTATGTTTTATTCATCTCATATATTCAAGTACAGTTTGTAATAAATGTGTACTTTATAAAGTTCTTAGTTGGTAACATATAACAATTAAATTATAAATGAGGTAGGTAGCGTAGATTATTCATTATTTATAATAATTATATTCATCATTTTGAATTATAAAAATTTTCAATTTTAATTTAATTCAGCGCTAATCGGTACACAATATTCTTGGTTGACCTGTCTCTTGCTAACACAAATGGATTCGATGGTTTTCCTCACGTGAGCATGCAACATATAATTGCCCATGGAAAAAGCATGGATTTTCCAAGTCTAAGCCGCAAATGGACATCGTCTGGCCTTGAGACTTATTTACGGTCATAAGCTATTTTCGATTAAAATGCTAAAATGGCTAATATGTAATTTAATTTTTATTAAAATTCTATTAAAATAAAAGTATAAAAGAAGCAGATGATTTTAAAATCATTTTTTATGGAGGAGGGAAATATATTGCTATTATGGATAATTTTATTATAAAATGATCTCATCATTTTAAATACTTTAAAGATGGAAACAGCTGTAGTTATAAAAAGGAAAACAATATGGCTAAGCCAGAAAAATTAGTAAATTTGATAAATATTTTAAACCTTTAATTATAGGATATCTTATGAAATATTGGGCATTTAAAGTAAATAAAGATATTTTAAATACAAAAGGATTTTGGAAAAGATTAATATATTTTAATGAAGTGATGAGAAGGTTTTGATTATGTTAAAATTTTAATAGTAAATTCAAGTTAATCAAGATGGGAAACATTGAGGATTAAGATAAGAAAATAGCAAGATTTTAAGATAATTTTTTAGCCAGAAATATGAGACAAATTTTAAAGTTAAATACATGTTTAAATCACAAACTTAATAAGGAACAGTAAATTGATAAGTTATTAAAGAAAAGTGAAAGAAGATCAAGAGAAATAATTATTTAAAGTTTTGAACATCGATCATATAGATTAGCGTTACAAAACAAATAAACAGACTTAAAATCTTTCAGACTTTTAAATAGGTTTTAAATTAAATTTTAAAATTTAATGTTAAATAAAACAGACTTTTAAATAAGTTTTAAATTAAGTTTTAAAATTTAATGTTAAATAAAACAGACTTTTAAATAAGTTTTAAAATATTGAAATGGTTACTTTTTATTTAGAACATTATATGTACAGATCACGAATTTCTTAAAGAAAACGAAGTGATACAGATTACAATAATGCAACAAAACTGGAAAAAACAATGTTATGTCGTAAGTAAATTTTTAACACACGTTTCACGTGAAATAAATTGTAACATATACATAATGTATCTGATATAAGATATTAACATGTTGCAGCGGAATAAATTTCATATTTGTCATTCTTGGCGGAAAAAAAATGTATGCTAAATTATCTGGCGAACATACTTAATTCCTTTCAAAAATCATGGTTATTTTAACAACTTATATTAAGAGAGTTATGAATAATATGAAACAATATTTCGCACAATACATATTACGAAAATATACATCTGGCTTGTATATTTTCGAGTTACGTCTTTGATCGCCAAATACAAAAAAACTCCAAGGACGACAGAGTTTTGAAATTTAAAATTAAATTTTTGTCAATTTGACAGCAAAAAACTCAATCTAACGTATGCACATGATAACTAATACATATCTATACAAAAATATGGGGATTAAAATCGGGAAATAATTTTCCTCGATTTCTAATAATATTTTACAAAAAATCCAGTGGGCGATTGACATAAGAAATCTTTTTCTTGACTTCACAGACGGTAATGATGTCACACTTCGCTTGTGTACTACATTAGCACTACATTAGCACTTTATCAATGTGCATAAAATCTTTGGAGTGATTATGACGTCAATTTTCATAAGATGCATAATTTAATTTTTTATGAATTTTTAACGTTCACGTTTGATTAAATGTATTTATTTTTATGTCGAAAGAAAATGAACTCGTAATATATATATATATATATATATTCAACAATTAAACTTATGGAACTCGCAAATATTTTGGAGCAACTATAACCACGGCCCTACTAGATCACTCCTCTCCTCGGTGCCAACGTCGTGAAAGCGGCCGTAACAATTGACGATTTTTCCGGAATCAAATGCATTGGAAATTAGGGTCGGCGCACAGCGCCGCCACGGCCCGTTTGCAGAGCATTTAAATTGGTTTAATTAGATTTAAAATGCAGTCTTCCGATACGCAAAAATATATGAATCATAAAAATAATTGTGGCAATAATTTTAAACCAATTCATTGAAAAATAATAAATGATATTAGCCGTTTTCCCCTAAATAAAATGTACTCTTCAAATTTTTGTTTTGCATGAAGGAAATGAAGCAAGGACTAGAAAGAAAAGGAAAAAAAAAAAAAAAAAGGAAACAATAATTTAAGAATTTTTTTAAAGGAAAATAAAAATTAAGAGGAGACAGATCCCTACTCCTTCTTGATGAATAGCAAGGTATACAATAGTACACCATTTTACAAGATGCAATGCTTATTTTCACGTTTGTTTACAATTGGAATCGATAACACAAACTGATTTTCAGGGTTGGCAGCGAGCACCATCTACTTTATTCCGCGGCATGCATTGATCTTTGCAGTTTTGTTACGGCCGCTTACGACATTGGCGCGTTGGCGCCGAGGAGTGATCTAGTAGGGCCGTGCTATAACAAAGGGCTATAATTAACAAATAATTTGCAATAAAAAAATATTGTGACTATAAATTGAGATAAAAACTATCCTATCTCTCAAGTTGGACCAAACTTACACAGTGTGCATAATTTTGCTAAAATCGGATCATTAGTTTAGGAGTTTATCGCGGACGAACATCGTGACACGAAATTTTTATATATATACAGATATATATTGTCAATAATTTATTTAATAACAACTTCCATAAAATTATTAATGTAGATAAAACGTTTAAACAGAGGGGTTGAAGGGAGTAATAGCCTGTCACACAAAAATGTATGAAAAAAAAAAGTTCTTAAAACAGTTAGTGTTTACTTTTTAAGCATTTTAGTAATGTTCAAAGACAATACCTCCTATTTTTAACTTAAATGTTAATAAAATGTCTTTTACATAAATACAGAGTAAGTAATGTGCGTGTCACATCATATTATTTGTATCTTGAAGTATACTTTTAGTAAATTTACGAGACTGCCAATATTTATCTTTTTTTTTTTTTTTTCTACTTCGAACGTTGAAATTTTTATTGGGAATTTTTAATATAATTTGTTTTATTTTTCAGTTAAACTTGCATGCTTTAGTTACATTAAATAGAAATTTGTATTATTCTAGTACAAAGAACACACAAACACACACACATATAGATAAATAGGTAGATAGATAAAGATAAAGATATATATGGGTATGTACAGGGTGGGGCAATTGAAGTGTAACACTGTTATTTTTAATAAAATCTAATTTATATTTTTCCTTTAATAGGATAATCTTAATTTACATTAAAGCGGCACTCTTTTACAGCAAGAAAAATTGTTTGAAAGCAATTCTTTTGCAGTATAACAACACATTTGAAAGATGAATGAAAAAAAGGAAAAGATGATAATGCTTTATTCTTTGGGAAAAAGACCATATAATTTATTTAAAAAGTTAAAACATGAAATCGTCAACAAACAAAACATTGATACATAGAACAAGAAAATATATACAGAATCTGGATCTTTAAGAAAAAGACATAGTGGCGGCCGCAGACTTATAGTTGTGACTGCAGTGAACGTGAAGAAAGTGCGAGAAAAATTGAAAAGAAATCGATGCTGGAGTGCAAAGAAAACGTCTGCTGAAATGGGCATTTTACCTAGAAGAGTTAGACGGATCCTTAAAAAAAAAAAAAATGTTGAAGGCACAATCATATAAAAAATATACAGCTAATTTTCAAACATACAAGAAAAGAAAATTAGAGTTATAAGAGCAAGAACGCTGAAGCAGAGTCTTGGGAATGGCAAATTGAAAAACATTTTGTTCTCCTATGAGAAATTATTCACTGTTGAACAACATCTCAACAAAGGAAACGATAGAGTTTGGTCAAGAACAAAATCTTCTGCGGATCCAGACTTGTTAAGAGTCAGTAGAAGGCAAAAAACTGCTTCAGATATGGTATGGGCCGGAGTAACTGCCACTGGTCGTATCCCTACCGTTTTTGTTCTTGAAGGTACAAAAATTAATGCTCAAAAGTACCAAGAATTAATCTAGGAAGGTTATTTAATGCTATGAGCGCAATCTCATTTCTGAAAAATGACTTTCACCTTTCAAAAGGATTCTGCACCCTCGCATAAACCCAAGTGCGGTTCGAGAAAAATGTTCCTTCGTTTATAAAGGCAACCGAAGCGCTGATATCAATCAATTAGAGTATTCACTGCGGGATATATTGGAGAACAAAGTCTGTTCTTCTAGATACAACAGTTTAGATTCATTTAGAAAAGCTTTAACAAAAGTATGAAATGGAATTCCACAAGATGTGAAGCTTATCGCAGTAGAAAGTATGAATGAGCGTTTTAAGCTATTTATTAAAAGTAAAAAAGGTTATTTTGAAAATTCTGCATAATGTAGCTATTCTTCAAGTGTAAGGTCATTTTATATGAAAAAGGTTTCCAATACTTTTTTTCTTTGTATACAACATTAATTTATATGTTACACTTGAATTGACCTACCCTGTATATATATATATATATATATATATATATATATATATATATATATATATGGGTATAATAAAGCAGGCCCAATAAAGTCCGTTCTCACTCCCTTAATTGCTGAACAGCTGAAGTATTATTCATAAAAATGGTGACTAGGTATAATAAAGTAGCTATACGCCACAAAATGTGACCACTTACAGCGCCACCTGGTAAAAAATGACAGAGTTAGGATTCCTATCCCGAAAACGGTGAGAGATAAGAGAAAAGATGAATTACAAAGTTGTAGAGTGTCATCTATTTAGCAAGGAAAGACAGCTTGTAGACATGAATCATAAAAACAAAACTCTTTAAACGTGTAATTGTTTGTTCGGGATTTCTTACTTTGTGACGTGAGAAAACGATCTTAGAAAGTAAAACATCTACAAAGTTTCGTACTAAATCGATGATGATCTACAACTTTCTAAATTCCGTTTATTTTCTGTCTTCGTTTTCAAACTAGGAACACGTTTACCAAGAGATAGTACTGTAAGTTACATCTTGTAGTGCATAGCCACTTTACTATAGACACCTAGATTTGTGAATACGTGTATTATATATATGCATATTAATAATGAATATTATGAATAATGAATTTATTAATAATGAATATATATATTAATATATATTATACCTAGACACCACTTTTATGAATATAGTTCCAGACGATCAGCAATTAAAGTGGTAAAAACAGACTCTAGTGGGCGTCCTGTATATATATCAGCTGAAGTGTGTTTAAGCCCGTATCTATACATTACATTAAAAATCGAAAAGTGAATGAAGGCATCGCTATAATTATTAAAATAAAAATTGTTATAATTACAAAAAATTAACTATTTAAAAATTAAATCATCTATTTTAAATGGAATTTAAAATTTAGACATATACTTAAAAAGACATAAAAAAAAAAAAAAAAAAAAAAATTATAAATCGATCTACAATATCATAGACTGAAATGTGCATTTATAATCGAATCAATTGAAGCTAACAACAATTTTTACAGATCAAACTATCTTCAGTAACTCGAGAAAGTATGACATTAACATCTACTCCATTCAAGTTTCAAATAAAAAGAAAATTTTGATTTATGGTCCTTTTCAACATTTTAAATTCGATTATTTCAGATTAATCAATCATGACGTTGTTCATATGTATGTCAGTAGACGGCTGAAAAAAGAATAAAACAGTCAGGTAACACTTAGAAGGAGTCTTTCGTCTGAAATTCTACAAAAATCTGATCTAGTTTTTTTTTTTTTTTTTTTTTTTTTGAGAAAGAGAAATTTTCTTTGACAATAGAGTGTTAAACTAAGCTTATACAGTCGAACCTCGTTTGCATGAATCTCAAGAGAATAAAAAAAAATTTCATGTTATCAGAAGTTCGTGCTATCAGTAAGTAATTTACATATAACTAAACTAATTATTTTGATGGGGATTGTAGAAACAGTTCATATTAAAAGTAATTCGCATTAAGCGTGTTCACGTTAACGAGGTTCGACTGCATTCCTAGTTAATTTATTATTTTTATCGTTATTATAGCAAAAAAATTTAGTTAAAAATACGATTTTGTTCATAATTGTGTGTAATGATAAAAATTTTTAAATTTGAATTTATATTTCTATAAATCGCTATTTCAATAAGTACACTTAAATTTTCTGTAAGGTGCACGAACATGTACGGAGCGCTTGTTTTTATATTTTCAAAATAAGATTTGATGACATATCATATGTTTTTGATTCAAATTTTGGAAATTCAGTTTTTGCTATAATTACACGTTTGAAGTCTTTCTGAATCCAAAAATCAAACTTTTAACTGTTAATATGTGTGTGTCTGTGTGTCTGTCATTATAACAACTCTGAAGGACAAAACGTAATCGGAAGTGTAAACTCGGTGTTCAAAACATGTACCATATAGGAATGCTACTTGAAATTTTTTTTATTAAAATCAAGCAATGAGTTCGTGTATAAGAACATCCAAGAAAATTCAAATACATTATGTCAATAGGCAAAATTTCTGTTTGGTACAGTTTAAAAACCTTTAGACTGCACTAAATAAAATGAAATTAACATATATTTTTTATATGTATAAAAGCATGTTTATTATAGCACATGATATGAAAATCGCTTACAAAAGACGTTTACAGCGTCACACACACACATACACACACAAAAAAAAAAAAAAAAAAAAAAAAAAAAAAAAATAGATATATTAGGAATATATTTTGGAATTGCTGAGAGTGCCTTTCAAGTTATATTATGTGTTTTTCATACTGCGTTACATTTGAATACTTTATGTTCAGGGTATATAAAATTTAACCCCTTAACGATCTCATATAATTTTCAAGAAAACGGTAAAAAAATGCCTTTTTTTTTTTTTTTCTTTAGCAACACACTTAAATTTTTAGAAATGTTCAATCGAGAGGTTGAGGAGGGCGATAGCATCGCACACAGAAATATGTGTCTAATAAAACAGTTTCGAAAACAATTCTGGATTGTTTTTAAAGTATATTCTTATTCATCACTTGTTATCTTATCTTACCTCTTAATCTGTAATTTGTCTGTATAGTATTTAAATGCAAAGGAACGAAAAAGTCGTAGAAGTGCATACTAGATTTCTTGTTCTTTATATATTAAAATATCATTAAAAGGTTAAAATAACATTTTAAAAAATTACACATTATTGCGTATGATGAGTGTTATATTTCTAAAATATTCCATCCAAAAGAGTCAAAATTTGCTTGTTGAAGGGAAAGTTGTAAAAGCTTCAACTCGATTTTTTCAATGATTTTTTGGAGACGAACTATCTCCACTTTTATGACTACAACAAACTATCTCATTCAGTGGCGAATAAAAGAATATCTGTATCATGACGCTTGATATAAATTCAGTGACACTGCTAACTAGAAAATACTTACAAGGAAACATTCAAAAGGTGTCATCTTCAAAAAGTATTGAAAAAAATATATGTGATTCTACTCTTCATAAAACACCAGAAAATGAAAAAAATATCGGCTGAAATTAATTACAGCGACCACAAAAAATTATCAAAATTAAGCATATTTGGCAGTTTAGCGCTGTTAGGCGATACGTTTGCTAGCACTGAGATTGCCGTGTACGAACAGAACTGTGTTTTGCTTTTCTGCCAAGTACTCAAAATCAATCGCCTAGCAGTGTAAAATCGCCAAATATGCTTAATTTTGATAATTTTTTGTGGTCGCTGCAATTAATTTCAGCCGATAATTTTTTCATTTTCTGGTGTTTTACGAAGAGTAGAATCAAATATATTTTTTTCAATACTTTTTGAAGATGACACCTTTTGAATGTTTCCTTGTTATATATATATATATATTTTAAATCTAATTATGTGTTTGTAACATGCTACTTCAGTTTTTTTCCGATTTGGTTATTTCCCTACAAAATATCAATCATAATTAGACCTGTGTATAAAATTTTTATTGTCATTACTTTATTAAAAAGGTGTTTCTCTCTAAGAAAATTTCGGTAGTTTTCAACCATGTTTAATAATTCCCTTTTTATGAACGATTATATTATTTCAGAATAATATTATTTAAATCCAGTATATTTAATTTGTAATGTTAGAAGTTTGAATGATAAAATTAAGCGTCTCATATGACACAAAATATATTCAAATAAATCAGTTTAATTAATGAATAACACAAATCCATATATTATAAAGATTTCAAAACAGTTAAGCTATGTACGTTGATTGAGATTATAAATTTACGTTTCACATTTAACCATACCTTGGCTAATCTCTTATTTTTAATATACATATAAATATAGATAGATAGATAGACAGACAGACAGATGAGCATGTATGTGTGTGCGTCGACTTGCGAAAACACGGCCAGTTCTCGTGAAGTTGTGCTGCTAATGCCATGAAGGTAGAGGGGATTGTACTGCCATGGCTAATGCAAAGGCATTGAGATTTAAGTGGGATAAGGAGATAGCCGTGTGTTGCGTAGGGGGAGAGAGGTGCGTTTTAATCTTCGGGTGTATTGTCAAAAGAAATTGGAAACAGTTTATACATTTCATTCGGATTACACTATATAAAAATAAAATTGTGAATTGTCCTTTGGCAGGTTAGTGTTTGTAACGGTGTATTGTGTGGGACAACTTATTTTCACATCGAAACGACCAAGCAGCTTCATTTATTTTAAATTTTGGAATGTCTCTTTTCTGATGGAGAATCTGTGCTTGTTGCAACACTGTTATATAAATGCATATTGTAACAAAATACTAGAATGGAAGAAAACAATGATGAAATTTCACCAAAATTCGCAAGAACCAAAAACTAGTTGGCATAGGTGGACTCTGCTCAGTTCCCCATCATAAGTATGTTCTCATAAATTTCTAGTTTGAGAGATATAAACATGTTAAAAAAATGAATTTGACGTAAGCTTAATACAGTGACAGAATGAAAACCCCGCCTAATAGGCTATCCACCGTTCACTTCGATATATTTATCTTATTCTAATCTATTAATTTATTTTATCTCGGTCAATTCCGTTGTTTAGTTTTCATGCTACTATTTCCAATGCAATAATCCTCAAAATTCATATTTATATGAAAAATTTACAATTTCACTATGTTGGTAAAATCGTAAATTACGAATAATTTACGAAATTTTCCTATTAGAATATTTGTATTCAATCATGTTCAAACAAATATCATAAATGTAATTTTGAAGTTTTCTAATGTATTTATGAGCCTCAAAATGAAAGTTTATGCTCAATTTTACCTTATTCTGGCATGTTAAGTAAATCGTAAATTCAAAATAACTTACAAATTTTTTTAAATTGGAAAAATCATAGTCTATGATATTCATGCCAGTATCCTAAATAATATTTCGAAAGTGGTTTAACATCTTTACGATGAAAATATCCCTCAAGATTGACGTTTATGTGAAATTTTGCCCTATACTGCCATGTTAAGAAATTCGTAAATTTCCAATAAGTTGCGAAATTTTCAAAGTAGAATATTTATACTTACTGATGTTCCTTTCGGCATCAAAACTGATATTTTAAAACTGGTCTGACATTTTTACAGTAAAAAGTTTCCATTTAATGCACGTTTAAGTGAATTTTTGTCCTATTCTCCCATGTTAAAGAAAATCATAAATTTCTAATAACTTACGAAGTTTTTTAATTAGAATGTTGCAAATGAATAGGGTTCTTGCCAGTGTCGAAAGTAATATTTTAAAACTCATCTGACCTCTCTGCAACAATTTGTTCTTGAGATATCGTGTACACAGACTAACAAACTAACGGACTTACACACTAACAGACTAACAGACTAACAGACACCCTACAGACAGACACCATAGAAATTTTGTCATTTTCGGATTCCTCACACCTGAAAACGTGTAAAAAAGTCAAAAAACTGAGGTCGAAAATTTTCATGATTACCTAAGTTCCCCATACCTATAGTATGATGGGAAACTAAAAAATTAAATAAATAACTGAAATCAAAAATAACTAGTAATAATGTTAATAAAGATACGAAAAAACTGTAATAGTTTTAATAAAGATATGAAAAACTAGTATGTTGTGGCCTCCACAAGACTTTCTTCTATATTTTCCTATATACATATTCAATCAGTAACAATATTTAAAAAAAAAAAAAAAAAAAAAAAAACGATTTTTTTCTAATTTTTTTTTTTTTTTTTTTTTTTTTGTTAAAAGTACCTAATACATATTCAACCAGTAACAATATTTAAAAAAAAAAAAAAAAAAAAAACGATTTTGTTTTTGTTAGTTATTTTTTTGTTAAAAGTAAAAAAAAAAAAATCGATAACTTTGTTTTAAATTATCACAGATTTATAGTTCAACCATTCGTTTTAAAGGTATTGACGAGATCTTTCGAAAGATACCCATCTTGAAAATTTACCCCCCCCCCCGGGGGTTACTTCCCCCCCAGGGGGGGAACCGGTGCCCCCACATGCACAAAATTTTTTTCGTAGTTAACTACTACTATTATCAATAATTCATATTAATTTTACAATCGCAAGTTTAAAATAATGCTCATTATGTACATTTATACGAAATTTTGTCCTATATTGCCATGTTAAAAATTTAGAAAAAATGCGATCACAGCGCCACCTGTTGAGCTATTGATCCCTAAATGTAATCAGCACCAAATTATGTCGGGGACCAACTAAATACCAAGTTTGGTTATGTTTCGTTAAAAAAAAAAAAAAAAAAAAAAAATACGATTTTTTTTTCGTAGTTTTTTTTTGTTAAAAGTAAAAAAGTCGATAACTTTGTTTCAAATTGTCACAGATTTATAGTTCAACCATTCTTTTTAAAGGTATTGACGAGATCTTTCGAAAGATACCCATCTTGAAAATTTACCCACCCCCCCGGGGGGTACTTCCCCCCAGGGGGGGAACCGGTGCCTACACATGCACAAAATTTTTTTCATAGTTAACTACTACTATTATCAATAATTCATATTAATTTTACAATCACAAGTTTAAAATAACGCTCATTATGTACATTTATACGAAATTTTGTACTATGCTGCTATGTTAAAAGTTTACATAAAATGCGATCACAGCGCCATCTTCTGGGCGATTGATCCCAAAATCTAATCAGACCCTTTCCATGTCAGGGTCCAACTATACACCAAGTTTGGTTCAATTTCATTCATCGGTTCGTGAGATACGGTGAAACATACGAAATTTTGCGAGCACAGCGCCACCTGCTGGACGATTGATCCCCAAATCTAATCAGCACCATGCCCCGTCAGGTTACTATATACCAAGTTTGGTTGAATTTCATTCATTGGTTCTTGAGATACGGTGAAAAATACGAAAATTTGTCCTATACTGCCATGTTAAAAATTTACATAAAATACGATCACAGCGCCACCTGATGAGCTATTGATCCCCAAATCTAATCAGCACAATGCCCCGCCAGGGTCCAACTATATACCAAGTTTGGTTGAATTTCATTCATCGGTTCGTGAGATACGGTGAAAACACTAAACCACAGACACACAGACACACAGACAGACAGGCAGACAGACAGACATTTTCTAAAAACTATCAATTCGTGTTCAGGACATCCCAAAACGTGTAGATCCGTCAAAAAACGGAGGTCGAAAATTTTCGCGAATCCAATACTTTCTCTATATTACATATAGAAGAAAGTAAAAAAAGTACTCACTGAAATATTAGACCCAAAAACCCGTAAAACAATTATGGATGTCCACTTCGACAAATTAGTTGGCATAGGTGAACTCTGCTCAGTTCCCCATCATATTTATGTTCTCATAAATTTCTAGTGCGAGACGTATTATAATCATGTTAAAAGAAATGAATTTGACCAAAACTTGATACAGTGACAGAAAGAAATCCCCGCCTAATGGGCTATCCAGCGTTCACTTCGATATATTTATCTTATCCTAATCTATTAATTTATTTTATCAGGGCCAATTCCGTTGTTTAGTTTTCATGCCACCATTTCCAATGCAATAATCCTCAAAATTAAAAATTTACAATTTCGCTATGTTGATAAAATCGTAAATTTCGAATAGTTTACGAAATTTTCCTATTAGAATATTTGTATTCAATCATGTTATAACCAATATCATAACTGTAATTTTTAAGTTTTCTAAAGTATTTATGAAATGATCTTCAAAATGGAAGTTTATGCTCAATTTTGCCTTATTCTGACATGTTAAGTAAATCGTAAATTTCAAATAACTTACGAATTTTTAAATTGAAAAAAATCATAGTCTATGATATTCATGCCAGTATCCTAAATAATATTTCGAAAGTGGTTTGACATCTTTACGATGAAAATATCCCTCAAGATTGACGTTTATGTGAAATTTTGCCCTATACTGCCATGTTAAGAAGTTGGTAAATTTCCAATAACTTGCGAAATTTTCAAAGTAGCATATTCATAGTTACTGATGCCGGCATAGTTACTGATGCTCATTCCGGCATCAAAACTGATATTTTAAAACTGGTCTGACATTTTTACAGTAAAAAGTTTCCATTTAATGCACGTTTAAGTGAATTTTTGTCCTATTCTCCCATGTTAAGAAAATCGTAAATTTCTAACTTACGAAGTTTTTAAATTCGAATGTTGCAAATGAATAGGGTTCTTGCCAGTGTCGAAAGTAATATTTTAAACCTGATCTGACCTCTCTGTGACAATTTGTTCTTGAGATATCGTGTACACAGACTAACAAACTAACGGACTTACACACTAACAGACTAACAGACACCCTACAGACAGACACCATAGAAATTTTGTCATTTTCGGATTCCTCACACCTGAAAACGTGTAAAAAAGTCAAAAAACTGAGGTCGAAAATTTTCATGATTACCTAAGTTCCCCATACCTATAGTATCATGGGAAACTAAAAAATTAAATAAATAACTGAAATCAAAAATAACTAGTAATAATGTTAATAAAGATACGAAAAAACAGTAATAGTTTTAATAAAGATATGAAAAACTAGTATGTTGTGGCCTCCACAAGACTTTCTTCTATATTTTCCTATATACATATTCAATCAGTAACAATATTTAAAAAAAAAAAAAAAAAACGATTTTTTTCTAATTTTTTTTTACTTTCTTCTATATGTAATATAGAGAAAGTATTGGATTCGCGAAAATTTTCGAAGTCCACTTTTTGATGGATTTACATGTTTTGGGATATGGAGAACACGAATCAATAGTTTTTAGAAAATGTCTGTCTGTCTGTCTGTCTGTCTGTCTGTCTGTATCATTTTTTTTTGGACGCTGTATCTCACGAACCAATGAATGAAATTTAACCAAACTTGGTATTTAGTTGCACCCTGACATAAACTGGTGCTGATTAGATTTTGGGATCACTCGCTCAATAGGTGGCGTTGTGATCGCATTTTATGCAAATTTTTAACATGGCAGCATAGGACAAAATTCCGTATAAATGGGCATAAAGAGAGTTATTTTACACTTGTGATTGTAAAATTAATATGAAATATTGATAATAGTAGTAGTTAGCTAGGAAAAAAATTTTGTGCATGGGGGGGCATCGGTTCCCCCCCTGGGGGGGGAAAATCCCCCCCCCCCGGGGAAGTAAATTTTCAAGATGGGTATCTTTCGAAAGGTCTCGTTGATAATAGTAATAGTTAACTTGGAAAAAATTTTTGTGCATGTGGGGGCATCGGTTGCCCCCCCACCGGGGGGGGGAGTTCCCACCCGGGGGGGCAAAATTTCAAGATGGGTATCTTTCGAAAGATCTCGTCAATACCTTTAAAACGAATGGTTGAACGATAAATCTGTGATAATTTAAACCAAAGTTATCGATTTTTTTTACTTTTAACAAAAAAAAACAGAAAAATATCGCAATTTTTTTTTTATTTTTTTTTTTTAACGAAATTTAACCAAACTTGGTATTTAGTTGGTCCCCGATATGAACTGGTGCTGATTATGTTTGGGGATCAATAGCTCAACAGGTGGCGCTGTGATAGCATTTTATCTAAATTTTTAACATGGCAGCATAGGACAAAAATTCGTATAAATGTGCATAGTTAGAGTTGTTTTAAACTTGTGATTGTAAAATTAATATGAATTATTGATAATAGTAGTATGTAACTAGGAAAAAAAATTTCTGCATGGGGGGGCATCGCTTCCCCCCTGGGGGGAAAGTACCCCCCCGGGGGGGATAAATTTTCAAGATGGGTATCTTTCGAAAGGTCTCGTCAATACCTTTAAAACGAATGGTTGAACTATAAATCTGTGATAATTTAAAACAAAGTTATCGATTTTTTTCACTTTTAACGAAAAAAAAAAAAAAAAAAAAAAAATCGTACTTTTTTTTTTTTTTAATATTGTTACTGATTGAATATGTATAGGTAAATATAGAAGAAAGTCTTGTGGTGGCCACAACATACTAGTTTTGTTAAAAGTAATACATATTCAACCAGTAACAATATTTAAAAAAAAAAAAAAAAAAAAACGATTTTGTTTTTGTTAGTTATTTTTTTGTTAAAAGTAAAAAAAAAAATCGATAACTTTGTTTTAAATTATCACAGATTTATAGTTCAACCATTCGTTTTAAAGGTATTGACGAGATCTTTCGAAAGATACCCATCTTGAAAATTTACTTCCACAGGGGGGAACCGGTGCCCCCACATGCACAAAATTTTTTTCGTAGTTAACTACTACTATTATCAATAATTCATATTAATTTTACAATCACAAGTTTAAAATAATGCTCATTATGTACATTTATACGAAATTTTCTCCTATATTGCCATGTTAAAAATTTAGAAAAAATGCGATCACAGCGCCACCTGTTGAGCTATTGATCCCTAAATGTAATCAGCACCAAATTATGTCGGGGACCAACTAAATATCAACTTTGGTTATGTTTCGTTAAAAAAAAAAAAAAAAAAAAAAAAAAAATACGATTTTTTTTTCTAAGTTTTTTTTGTTAAAAGTAAAAAAATCGATAACTTTGTTTCAAATTGTCGCAGATTTATAGTTCAACCATTATTTTTAAAGGTATTCACGAGATCTTTCGAAAGATACCCAACTTGAAAATTTACCCACCTCCCCGGGGGGTACTTCCCCCCAGGGGGGGAACCGGTGCCCACAAAGGCACAAAATTTTTTTCATAGTTAACTACTACTATTATCAATAATTCATATTAATTTTACAATCACAAGTTTAAAATAACGCTCATTATGTACATTTATACGAAATTTTGTCCTATGCTGCCATGTTAAAAGGTTACATAAAATGCGATCACAGCGCCATCTTCTGGGCGATTGATCCCAAAATCTAATCAGACCCTTTCCATGTCAGGGTCCAACTATACACCAAGTTTGCTTCAATTTCATTCATCGGTTCGTGAGATACGGTGAAACATACGAAATTTTGCGAGCATAGCGCCACCTGCTGGACGATTGATCCCCAAATCTAATCAGCACCATGCCCCGTCAGGTTCCAACTATATACCAAGTTTGGTTGAATTTCATTCATTGGTTCGTGAGATACGGTGAAAAATACGAAAATTTGTCCTATACTGCCATGTTAAAAATTTACATAAAATACGATCACAGCGCCACCTGATGAGCTATTGATCCCCAAATCTAATCAGCACAATGCCCCGCCAGGGTTCAACTATATACCAAGTTTATTTGAATTTCATTCATCGGTTCGTGAGATACGGTGAAAACACTAAACCACAGACACACAGACACACAGACAGATAGGCAGACAGACAGACATTTTCTAAAAACTATCAATTCGTGTTCAGGACATCCCAAAACGTGTAGATCCGTCAAAAAACGGAGGTCGAAAATTTTCGCGAATCCAATACTTTCTCTATATTACATATAGAAGAAAGTAAAAAAAGTACTCACTGAAATATTAGACCCAAAAACCCGTAAAACAATTATGGATGTCCACTTCGACAAATTAGTTGGCATAGGTGGACTCTGCTCAGTTCCCCATCATATTTATGTTCTCATAAATTTCTAGTGCGAGACATATTATAATCATGTTAAAAGAAATGAATTTGACCAAAACTTGATACAGTGACAGAAAGAAATCCCCGCCTAATGGGCTATCCACCGTTCACTTCGATATATTTATGTTATCCTAATCTATTAATTTATTTTATCAGGGTCAATTCCGTTGTTTAGTTTTCATGCCACCATTTCCAATGCAATAATCCTCAAAATTAAAAATTTACAATTTCGCTATGTTGATAAAATCGTAAATTTCGAATAGTTTACGAAATTTTCCTATTAGAATATTTGTATTCAATCATGTTATAACCAATATCATAACTGTAATTTTTAAGTTTTCTAAAGTATTTATGAAATGATCTTCAAAATGGAAGTTTATGCTCAATTTTGCCTTATTCTGACATGTTAAGTAAATCGTAAATTTCAAATAACTTACGAATTTTTAAATTGAAAAAAATCATAGTCTATGATATTCATGCCAGTATCCTAAATAATATTTCGAAAGTGGTTTGACATCTTTACGATGAAAATATCCCTCAAGATTGACGTTTATGTGAAATTTTGCCCTATACTGCCATGTTAAGAAGTTGGTAAATTTCCAATAACTTGCGAAATTTTCAAAGTAGCATATTCATAGTTACTGATGCCGGCATAGTTACTGATGCTCATTCCGGCATCAAAACTGATATTTTAAAACTGGTCTGACATTTTTACAGTAAAAAGTTTCCATTTAATGCACGTTTAAGTGAATTTTTGTCCTATTCTCCCATGTTAAGAAAATCGTAAATTTCTAACTTACGAAGTTTTTAAATTCGAATGTTGCAAATGAATAGGGTTCTTGCCAGTGTCGAAAGTAATATTTTAAACCTGATCTGACCTCTCTGCGACAATTTGTTCTTGAGATATCGTGTACACAGACTAACAAACTAACGGACTTACACACTAACAGACTAACAGACTAACAGACACCCTACAGACAGACACCATAGAAATTTTGTCATTTTCGGATTCCTCACACCTGAAAACGTGTAAAAAAGTCAAAAAACTGAGGTCGAAAATTTTCATGATTACCTAAGTTCCCCATACCTATAGTATCATGGGAAACTAAAAAATTAAATAAATAACTGAAATCAAAAATAACTAGTAATAATGTTAATAAAGATACGAAAAAACTGTAATAGTTTTAATAAAGATATGAAAAACTAGTATGTTGTGGCCTCCACAAGACTTTCTTCTATATTTTCCTATATACATATTCAATCAGTAACAATATTTAAAAAAAAAAAAAAAACGATTTTTTTCTAATTTTTTTTTTTTTCGTTAAAAGTAATACATATTCAACCAGTAACAATATTTAAAAAAAAAAAAAAAAAAAAAAACGATTTTGTTTTTGTTAGTTATTTTTTTGTTAAAAGTAAAAAAAAAATCGATAACTTTGTTTTAAATTATCACAGATTTATAGTTCAACCATTCGTTTTAAAGGTATTGACGAGATCTTTCGAAAGATACCCATCTTGAAAATTTACTTCCACAGGGGGGAACCGGTGCCCCCACATGCACAAAATTTTTTTCGTAGTTAACTACTACTATTATCAATAATTCATATTAATTTTACAATCACAAGTTTAAAATAATGCTCATTATGTACATTTATACGAAATTTTCTCCTATATTGCCATGTTAAAAATTTAGAAAAAATGCGATCACAGCGCCACCTGTTGAGCTATTGATCCCTAAATGTAATCAGCACCAAATTATCTCGGGGACCAACTAAATACCAACTTTGGTTATGTTTCGTTAAAAAAAAAAAAAGAAATATATATATATACGATTTTTTTTTCGAAGTTTTTTTTTGTTAAAAGTAAAAAAATCGATAACTTTGTTTCAAATTGTCACAGATTTATAGTTCAACCATTCTTTTTAAAGGTATTCACGAGATCTTTCGAAAGATACCCATTTTGAAAATTTACCCACCCCCCCGGGGGGTACTTCCCCCCAGGGGGGGAACCTGTGCCCACACATGCACAAAATTTTTTTCATAGTTAACTACTACTATTATCAATAATTGATATTAATTTTACAATCACAAGTTTAAAATAACGCTCATTATGTACATTTATACGAAATTTTGTCCTATGCTGCCATGTTAAAAGTTTACATAAAATGCGATCACAGTGCCATCTTCTGGGCGATTGATCCCAAAATCTAATCAGACCCTTTCCATGTCAGGGTCCAACTATACACCAAGTTTGCTTCAATTTCATTCATCGGTTCGTGAGATACGGTGAAACATACGAAATTTTGCGAGCATAGCGCCACCTGCAGGACGATTGATCCCCAAATCTAATCAGCACCATGCCCCGTCAGGTTCCAACTATATACCAAGTTTGGTTGAATTTCATTCATTGGTTCGTGAGATACGGTGAAAAATACGGAAATTTGTCCTATACTGCCATGTTAAAAATTTACATAAAATACGATCACAGCGCCACCTGATAAGCTATTGATCCCCAAATCTAATCAGCACAATGCCCCGCCAGGGTCAAACTATATACCAAGTTTGGTTGAATTTCATTCATCGGTTCGTGAGATACGGTGAAAATACTAAACCACAGACACACAGACACACAGACAGACAGACAGACATCTTCTAAAAACTATCAATTCGTGTTCAGGACATCCCAAAACGTGTAGATCCGTCAAAAAACGGAGGTCGAAAATTTTCGCGAATCCAATACTTTCTCTATATTACATATAAAAGAAAGTAAAAAAAGTACTCACTGAAATATTAGACCCAAAAACCCGTAAAACAATTAAGGATGTCCACTTCGACAAATTAGTTGGCATAGGTGGACTCTGCTCAGTTCCCCATCATGTTTATGTTCTCATAAATTTCTAGTGCGAGACATATTATAATCATGTTAAAAGAAATGAATTTGACCAAAACTTGATACAGTGACAGAAAGAAATCCCCGCCTAATGGGCTATCCACCGTTCACTTCGATATATTTATCTTATCCTAATCTATTAATTTATTTTATCAGGGTCAATTCCGTTGTTTAGTTTTCATGCCACCATTTCCAATGCAGTAATCCTCAAAATTAAAAATTTACAATTTCGCTATGTTGATAAAATCGTAAATTTCGAATAGTTTACGAAATTTTCCTATTAGAATATTTGTATTCAATCATGTTATAATCAATATCATAACTGTAATTTTTAAGTTTTCTAAAGTATTTATGAAATGATCTTCGAAATGGAAGTTTATGCTCAATTTTGCCTTATTCTGACATGTTAAGTAAATCGTAAATTTCAAATAACTTACGAATTTTTAAATTGAAAAAAATCATAGTCTATGATATTCATGCCAGTGTCCTAAATAATATTTCGAAAGTGGTTTGACATCTTTACGATGAAAATATCCCTCAAGAATGACGTTTATGTGAAATTTTGCCCTATACTGCCATGTTAGGAAGTTGGTAAATTTCCAATAACTTGCGAAATTTTCAAAGTAGCATATTCATAGTTACTGATGCTCATTCCGGCATCAAAACTGATATTTTAAAACTGGTCTGACATTTTTACAGTAAAAAGTTTCCATTTAATGCACGTTTAAGTGAATTTTTGTCCTATTCTTCCATGTTAAGAAAATCGTAAATTTCTAATAACTTACGAAGTTTTTAAATTCGAATGTTGCAAATGAATAGGGATCTTGCCAGTGTCGAAAGTAATATTTTAAACCTGATCTGACCTCTCTGCGACAATTTGTTCTTGAGATATCGTGTACACAGACTAACAAACTAACGGACTTACACACTAACAGACTAACAGACTAACAGACAAACAGACACCCTACAGACAGACACCATAGAAATTTTGTCATTTTCGGATTCCTCACACCTGAAAACGTGTAAAAAAGTCAAAAAACTGAGGTCGAAATTTTCATGATTACCTAAGTTCCCCATACCTATAGTATCATGGGAAACTAAAAATTTAAATAAATAACTGAAATCAAAAATAACTAGTAATAATGTTAATAAAGATACGAAAAAACTGTAATAGTTTTAATAAAGATATGAAAAACTAGCATGTTGTGGCCTCCACAAGACTTTCTTCTATATTTTCCTATATACATATTCAATCAGTAACAATATTTAAAAAAAAAAAAAAAAAAAAAAAAAAAAAAAAAAAAACGATTTTTTTTCTAATTTTTTTTTTTTTTTTTTTGTTAAAAGTAATACATATTCAACCAGTAACAATATTTAAAAAAAAAAAAAAAAAAACGATTTTGTTTTTGTTAGTTATTTTTTTGTTAAAAGTAAAAAAAAAAATCGATAACTTTGTTTTAAATTATCACAGATTTATAGTTCAACCATTCGTTTTAAAGGTATTGACGAGATCTTTCGAAAGATACCCATCTTGAAAATTTACTTCCACAGGGGGGAACCGGTGCCCCCACATGCACAAAATTTTTTTCGTAGTTAACTACTACTATTATCAATAATTCATATTAATTTTACAATCACAAGTTTAAAATAATGCTCATTATGTACATTTATACGAAATTTTGTCCTATATTGCCATGTTAAAAATTTAGAAAAAATGCGATCACAGCGCCACCTGTTGAGCTATTGATCCCTAAATGTAATCAGCACCAAATTATGTCGGGGACCAACTAAATACCAAGTTTGGTTATGTTTCGTTAGAAAAAAAAAAGAAATATATATATATACGATTTTTTTTTCGAAGTTTTTTTTTGTTAAAAGTAAAAAAATCGATAACTTTGTTTCAAATTGTCACAGATTTATAGTTCAACCATTCTTTTTAAAGGTATTGACGAGATCTTTCGAAAGATACCCATCTTGAAAATTTACCCTCCCCCCAGGGGTGGAACCGGTGCCCACACATGCACAAATTTTTTTTCATAGTTAACTACTACTATTATCAATAATTCATATTAATTTTACAATCACAAGTTTAAAATAACGCTCATTATGTACATTTATACGAAATTTTGTACTATGCTGCCATGTTAAAAGGTTACATAAAATGCGATCACAGCGCCATCTTCTGGGCGATTGATCCCAAAATCTAATCAGACCCTTTCCATGTCAGGGTCCAACTATACACCAAGTTTGGTTCAATTTCATTCATCGGTTCGTGAGATACGGTGAAACATACGAAATTTTGCGAGCACAGCGCCACCTGCTGGACGATTGATCCCCAAATCTAATCAGCACCATGCCCCGTCAGGTTCCAACTATATACCAAGTTTGGTTGAATTTCATTCATTGGTTCGTGAGATACTGTGAAAAATACGAAAATTTGTCCTATACTGCCATGTTAAAAATTTACATAAAATACGATCACAGCGCCACCTGATAAGCTATTGATCCCCAAATCTAATCAGCACAATGCCCCGCCAGGGTCCAACTATATACTAAATTTGGTTGAATTTCATTCATCGGTTCGTGAGATACGGTGAAAACACTAAACCACAGACACACAGACAGACAGACAGACATTTTCTAAAAACTATCAATTCGTGTTCAGGACATCCCAAAACGTTTAGATCCGTCAAAAAACGGAGTCGAAAATTTTCGCGAATCCAATACTTTCTCTATATTACATATAGAAGAAAGTAAAAAAAGTACTCACTGAAATATTAGACCCAAAAACCCGTAAAACAATTAAGGATGTCCACTTCGACAAATTAGTTGGCATAGGTGGACTCTGCTCAGTTCCCCATCATATTTATGTTCTCATAAATTTCTAGTGCGAGACATATTATAATCATGTTAAAAGAAATGAATTTGACCAAAACTTGATACAGTGACAGAAAGAAATCCCCGCCTAATGGGCTATCCACCGTTCACTTCGATATATTTATCTTATCCTAATCTATTAATTTATTTTATCAGGGTCAATTCCGTTGTTTAGTTTTCATGCCACCATTTCCAATGCAATAATCCTCAAAATTAAAAATTTACAATTTCGCTATGTTGATAAAATCGTAAATTTCGAATAGTTTACGAAATTTTCCTATTAGAATATTTGTATTCAATCATGTTATAACCAATATCATAACTGTAATTTTTAAGTTTTCTAAAGTATTTATGAAATGATCTTCAAAATGGAAGTTTATGCTCAATTTTGCCTTATTCTGACATGTTAAGTAAATCGTAAATTTCAAATAACTTACGAATTTTTAAATTGAAAAAAATCATAGTCTATGATATTCATGCCAGTATCCTAAATAATATTTCGAAAGTGGTTTGACATCTTTACGATGAAAATATCCCTCAAGATTGACGTTTATGTGAAATTTTGCCCTATACTGCCATGTTAAGAAGTTGGTAAATTTCCAATAACTTGCGAAATTTTCAAAGTAGCATATTCATAGTTACTGATGCTCATTCCGGCATCAAAACTGATATTTTAAAACTGGTCTGACATTTTTACAGTAAAAAGTTTCCATTTAATGCACGTTTAAGTGAATTTTTGTCCTATTCTTCCATGTTAAGAAAATCGTAAATTTCTAATAACTTACGAAGTTTTTAAATTCGAATGTTGCAAATGAATAGGGTTCTTGCCAGTGTCGAAAGTAATATTTTAAACCTGATCAGACCTCTCTGCGACAATTTGTTCTTGAGATATCGTGTACACAGACTAACAAACTAACGGACTAACGGACTAACACACTAACAGACACCCTACAGACAGACACCATACAAATTTTGTCATTTTTTGATTCCTCACACCTGAAAACGAGTAAAAAAGTCAAAAAACCGAGGTCGAAAATTTTCACGATTACCTAAGTTCCCAATACCTATAGTATGATGGGGAACTAAAAGGAAGAATAAAAACTATTATGTCAGTATCTGTATGTTATGTGTATATATATATACATATAAATTTGTTATATTACAGCCAGTTTATATATATATATATATAAATGCATAAAATTTCAAATAATAAATATATTATTATATAAGCTTATTTGGATTTTAGTTCATTTTAGTAAACCTTTCTCTTGTAGGTTACTTTATTTTATTTTTATTTATTTTTTTTAAGCTATTGCATAGCTTTTATCGCGGACTCTGAGCGCGGCGACCGAATCGAAAAATTCCGTAACGAAAAAAAAACCTAACACAGTTCAGCAGACTTCGGCAGACTTCGGCAGATTTCGGCAGACTGTACGAAGCTCGCACGGATCGAGACGAGCTGCTCCGAAATCGGACGAATACGTAAGCAGCTGTTTGTGAGAAAGTATATAGGTGTATAGGTATCTATCATCTATGTACAACAGTGAATAGCTGTACGCGTAAAATTTGTGTATAAAGTAGATCAAATAAAACTTGAATATCCCCATTCGACTTGCAGGCCTTTAAAATCTATTAAATACCTTTTCTCTATTAAAATTTGTTTTCTTATCGGTCACCACGCTCAAAAAGTGTAACTTGAATTAATATCAAAGAAATAACTTGAATATCCCCATTCGACTTGCAGGCCTTTAAAACCTATTAAAATACATTTTCTCTATTAAAATTTGTTTTCTTATCGGTCACCACGCTCAAAAAAGGTAACTTGAATTAATATCAAAGAAAAAACTTGAATATCCCCATTCGACTTACAGGCCTTTAAAACCTATTAAATACCTTTTCTCTATTAAAATTTGTTTTCTTATCATTATTGTTATCTTATTCATTAATATCAAAGAAAAACCTTGAATATCCCCATTCGACTTGTAGGCTTTTAAAACCTATTAAATACCTTTTCTCTATTAAAATTTGTTTTTATCGTTCACCACGCTCAAAAAGTGTAACTTGAATTAATATCAAAGAAAAAACTTGAATATCCCCATTCGACTTGCAGGCCTTTAAAATCTATTAAATACCTTTTCTCTATTAAAATTCGTTTTCTTATCGGTCACCACGCTCAAAAAGTGTAACTTGAATTAATATCAAAGAAAAAACTTGAATATCCCCATTCGACTTGCAGGCCTTTTAAACCTATTAAAATACCTTTTCTCTATTAAAATTTGTTTTCTTATTATTATTGTTATCTTATCATTATTGTTATCTTATTCATTAATGTCAAAGAAAAAACTAGAATATCCTCATTCGACTTGCAGGCCTTAAAAACCTATTAAATGCCTTTTCTCTATTAAAATTCGTTTTCTTATCGGTCACCACGCTCAAAAAGGGTAACTTGAATTAATATCAAAGAAAAAAACTTGAATATCCCCATTCGACTTTCAGGCCTTTAAAACCTATTAAATACCTTTTCTCTATTAAAATTCGTTTTCTTATCGGTCACCACGCTCAAAAAGTGTAACTTGAATTAATATCAAAGAAAAAACTTGAATATCCCCATTCGACTTGCAGGCCTTTAAAACCTATTAAATACCTTTTCTCTATTAAAATTTGTTTTCTTATCGGTCACCACGCTCAAAAAGTGTAACTTGAATTAATATCAAAGAAAAAACTTGGATATCCCCATTCGACTTGCAGGCCTTTAAAACCTATTAAAATGCCTTTTCTCTATTAAAATTTGTTTTCTTATCATTATTGTTATCTTATCATTATTGTTATCTTATTCATTAATATCAAAGAAAAAACTTGAATATCCCCATTCGACTTGCAGGCCTTTAAAACCTATTATATACATTTTCTCTATTAAAATTTGTTTTCTTATCGGTCACCACGCTCAAAAAGTGTAACTTGAATTAATATCAAAGAAAAAACTTGAATATCCCTATTCGACTTGCAGGCCTTTAAAACCTATTATATACATTTTCTCTATTAAAATTTGTTTTCTTATCGGTCACCACGCTCAAAAAGTGTAACTTGAATTAATATCAAAGAAAAAACTTGAATATCCCTATTCGACTTGCAGGCCTTTAAAACCTATTATATACATTTTCTCTATTAAAATTTGTTTTCTTATCGGTCACCACGCTCAAAAAGTGTAACTTGAATTAATATCAAAGAAAAAACTTGAATATCCCTATTCGACTTGCAGGCCTTTAAAACCTATTAAATACCTTTTCTCTATTAAAATTTGTTTTCTTATCAGTCACCACGCTCAAAAAGTGTAACTTGAAATTATATCAAAGAAAAAACTTGAATATCCCCATTCGACTTGCAGGCCTTTAAAAACCTATTAAAATACCTTTTCTCAAAAAATAGAGTTAGATCATTCAAATGTGGTACATCGAGGTTTTCGATAACTACAAATCGATTGCGGATATTTTTGATATATTCTCATTGCGGATATATTCTCATTTATTCAATAAAAGAAAAAAAATTGTTTTCTTATCGGTCACCACGCTCAAAAAGTGTAACTTGAATTAATATCTAAGAAAAAACTAGAATTAATATCAAAGAAAAAAATGTAAATAAAATAAATAAATAATTATAATTGCATAAGTTGATGAAAAATGCTATGCAATAGCTTTACCGCGGCAGTCCCCGAGTGCCACACGTATTTTTATTTTTATTTATTTATTTTTATTTATTTGTTTTTTCTTATGAATAGAGTAAATATTAACTCTGTACATTATGACAGAATTTAATTAATTATTGCATAGCTTTTATCGCGGACTCTGAGCGCGGCGACCGAATCGAAAAATTCCGTAACGAAAAAAAAACCTAACACAGTTCAGCAGACTTCGGCAGACTTCGGCAGATTTCGGCAGACTGTACGAAGCTCGCACGGATCGAGACGAGCTGCTCCGAAATCGGACGAATACGTAAGCAGCTGTTTGTGAGAAAGTATATAGGTGTATAGGTATCTATCATCTATGTACAACAGTGAATAGCTGTACGCGTAAAATTTGTGTATAAAGTAGATCAAATAAAACTTGAATATCCCCATTCGACTTGCAGGCCTTTAAAATCTATTAAATACCTTTTCTCTATTAAAATTTGTTTTCTTATCGGTCACCACGCTCAAAAAGTGTAACTTGAATTAATATCAAAGAAATAACTTGAATATCCCCATTCGACTTGCAGGCCTTTAAAACCTATTAAAATACATTTTCTCTATTAAAATTTGTTTTCTTATCGGTCACCACGCTCAAAAAAGGTAACTTGAATTAATATCAAAGAAAAAACTTGAATATCCCCATTCGACTTACAGGCCTTTAAAACCTATTAAATACCTTTTCTCTATTAAAATTTGTTTTCTTATCATTATTGTTATCTTATTCATTAATATCAAAGAAAAACCTTGAATATCCCCATTCGACTTGTAGGCTTTTAAAACCTATTAAATACCTTTTCTCTATTAAAATTTGTTTTTATCGTTCACCACGCTCAAAAAGTGTAACTTGAATTAATATCAAAGAAAAAACTTGAATATCCCCATTCGACTTGCAGGCCTTTAAAATCTATTAAATACCTTTTCTCTATTAAAATTCGTTTTCTTATCGGTCACCACGCTCAAAAAGTGTAACTTGAATTAATATCAAAGAAAAAACTTGAATATCCCCATTCGACTTGCAGGCCTTTTAAACCTATTAAAATACCTTTTCTCTATTAAAATTTGTTTTCTTATTATTATTGTTATCTTATCATTATTGTTATCTTATTCATTAATGTCAAAGAAAAAACTAGAATATCCTCATTCGACTTGCAGGCCTTAAAAACCTATTAAATGCCTTTTCTCTATTAAAATTCGTTTTCTTATCGGTCACCACGCTCAAAAAGGGTAACTTGAATTAATATCAAAGAAAAAAACTTGAATATCCCCATTCGACTTTCAGGCCTTTAAAACCTATTAAATACCTTTTCTCTATTAAAATTCGTTTTCTTATCGGTCACCACGCTCAAAAAGTGTAACTTGAATTAATATCAAAGAAAAAACTTGAATATCCCCATTCGACTTGCAGGCCTTTAAAACCTATTAAATACCTTTTCTCTATTAAAATTTGTTTTCTTATCGGTCACCACGCTCAAAAAGTGTAACTTGAATTAATATCAAAGAAAAAACTTGGATATCCCCATTCGACTTGCAGGCCTTTAAAACCTATTAAAATGCCTTTTCTCTATTAAAATTTGTTTTCTTATCATTATTGTTATCTTATCATTATTGTTATCTTATTCATTAATATCAAAGAAAAAACTTGAATATCCCCATTCGACTTGCAGGCCTTTAAAACCTATTATATACATTTTCTCTATTAAAATTTGTTTTCTTATCGGTCACCACGCTCAAAAAGTGTAACTTGAATTAATATCAAAGAAAAAACTTGAATATCCCTATTCGACTTGCAGGCTTTTAAAACCTATTAAATACCTTTTCTCTATTAAAATTTGTTTTCTTATCAGTCACCACGCTCAAAAAGTGTAACTTGAAATTATATCAAAGAAAAAACTTGAATATCCCCATTCGACTTGCAGGCCTTTAAAAACCTATTAAAATACCTTTTCTCAAAAAATAGAGTTAGATCATTCAAATGTGGTACATCGAGGTTTTCGATAACTACAAATCGATTGCGGATATTTTTGATATATTCTCATTGCGGATATATTCTCATTTATTCAATAAAAGAAAAAAAATTGTTTTCTTATCGGTCACCACGCTCAAAAAGTGTAACTTGAATTAATATCTAAGAAAAAACTAGAATTAATATCAAAGAAAAAAATGTAAATAAAATAAATAAATAATTATAATTGCATAAGTTGATGAAAAATGCTATGCAATAGCTTTACCGCGGCAGTCCCCGAGTGCCACACGTATTTTTATTTTTATTTATTTATTTTTATTTATTTGTTTTTTCTTATGAATAGAGTAAATATTAACTCTGTACATTATGACAGAATTTAATCCGTTCACATCTCACATTTATGTTTAATATATCTGTAATAATCTTGCTACGGATTTAGGTTGAGATAGAATCATACATCATAATTCATCATATGATTAAAAAAGACTTCATAGCGAGATTTTTTTTATTTATTTATTTTTTCTTATGAATAGAGTAAATATTAACTCTGTACATTATGACAGAATTTAATCCGTTCACATCTCACATTTATGTTTAATATATCTGTAATAATCTTGCTACGGATTTAGGTTGAGATAGAATCATACATCATAATTCATCATATGATTAAAAAAGACTTCATAGCGAGATTTTTTTCCCCTACTGTCTGCTTTCAGATTTAGTAGTTTGATATATGTTGACGGAGATTTATATTTTCTTTTCGAAGTAATGCATTTTTCGAAACAGACAATGTTTTATTATCTTACCTCCGGCTGATTTAATTTAAGTTTTATAAAGAAATGCACTTCAATGATTGATAATTTATTTTAAAAAATAAGAATAGTGTATTATGAAGTTGAATAGCATTGTTTCAGTTCTAAACATGTTATTAAAGAACTTAAGTACTTTAATAATAACGAATTTGCATAA
The DNA here is from genome assembly GCA_963930645.1 of Salticus scenicus. Classification (NCBI taxonomy): domain Eukaryota; kingdom Metazoa; phylum Arthropoda; class Arachnida; order Araneae; family Salticidae; genus Salticus; species Salticus scenicus. The sequence continues at coordinate 188,454,584 of OZ005652.1, forward strand.
CTATTTAAATTATTAGAAATAAGAGAGAGAAAAGAAAAGAAAGGAAGGGGGAAAAAATAACAACAGGCTTTTCTTAAAAATAACGTAACTTCTTTTTAGTTCCTCATCATACTATAGGTATGGGGAACTTAGGTAATCGTGAAAATTTTTAGTTCCTCATCATACTATAGGTATGGGGAACTTAGGTAATCGTGAAAATTTTTAGTTCCCCATCATACTATAGGTATGCGGAACTTAGGTAATCATGAAAATTTTCGACCTTGGTTTTTTGACATTTTTACACGTTTTCAGGTTGAGGAATCCGAAAATGACAAAATTTGTATGGTGTCTGTCTGTAGGGTGTCTGTTAGTGTGTTAGTGTGTTAGTCCGTTAGTCCGTTAGTTTGTTAGTCTGTGTACACGATATCTCACGAACAAATTGTCGCAGAGAGGTCAGATTAGTTTTAAAATATTACTTTCGACACTGGAAAAAACCCTATTCATTTGCAACATTCTAATTAAAAAACTTCGTAAGTTATGAGAAATTTACGATTTTCTTAACGTGGGAGAATAGGACAAAAATTCACTTAAACGTGCATTAAATGGAAACTTTTTACTGTAAAAATATCAGACCAGTTTTAAAATATCAGTTTTGATGCCGGAATGAACATCGGTAACTATAAATATGCTACTTTGAAAATTTCGCAAGTTACTGGAAATTTACGAATTTCTTAACATGGCAGTATAGGGCGAAATTTCACATAAACGTCAATTTTGAGAGATATTTTCATCGTAAAGATGTCAGAGCGCTTTTGAAATATTATTCAGGACACTGGCATGAATATTTATGACTATGAATTTTCCAATATAAAAATTGCGTAAGTTATTGGAAATTTACGAATTTTTTAACATGGCAGAATAGAGCAAAATTTCTCATAAACGTCAATCTTGAGGGATGTATTCATCGTAAAGATGTCAAACCACTTTTGAAATATTATTTAGGATATTGCCATGAATATCATAGACTATGATTTTTTTCAATTAAAAAAATTCGTAAGTTATTTGGAATTTACGATTTACTTAACATGTCAGAATAAGGCAAAATTGAGCATAAACTTCCATTTTGAGGATCATAAATACATTACACAACTTGAAAATTACATTTATGATATTTGTTTGAACATGATTGAATACAAATATTCTAATAGGAAAATTTCGTAAATTATTCGTAATTTACGATTTTATCAACATAGCGAAATTGTAAGTTTTTCATATAAATATGAATTTTGAGGATTATTGCATTGGAAATAGTAGCATGAAAACTAAACAACGGAATTGACCCCGATAAAATAAATTTATAGGTTAGAATAAGATAAATATATCGAAGTGAACGGTGGATAGCCTATTAGGCGGGGATTTCATTCTGTCACTGTATCAAGCTTTGGTCAAATTCATTTCTTTTAACATGATTATAATTTGTCTCGCACTAGAAGTTTACGTGAACATAAATATGATGGGGAACTGAGCAGAGTCCACCTATGCCAACTAGTTAAGTTGTGAAAACAATTTATCTAAATGTAGAAACACAAATTTTCTTCGAATAATAGTTATTCTTGAATTTAATGTCCAGTGCTGATGTCTGGGACTTTAACTCGTATTATTATGTATTAAAAATTCTTCAAAAACGGGTGTTATTACACTATCTACCAATAAGTATTTGGACGCTTTCGAATTGAGACGTTTTGTCAAATATCTAAGAGAGTTCTTCTGGAATCATCTTGAAACATTAGAAGTGCAAAGAACCTGTTATGCCTCATATATTTAAATAAAAGTTGTGTCTTGAAGAGGAAAAGGAGACCAGTAAAAAATTTAACAAAAATCAAAATATTTTGGATCACCTTGTAAAAACTAATGCTTTAAATGAGTTTTGGTTGCAGAATGTGATTAAGAGGATTCTCCTCATTATCAGTATAATATTTTTATGACGCTACCACATATATAAATAAACATATAACTTTTTTTTTTATTGCAAATATAACACTTAGGGTATTTGACACAGTGCGAAGACATTTTTTGGAAAATTTGGCATATTACATTAGACACAGCATACTGCAATCAGAATGCAAAAATATTAAATATCTTACGAAATATAGACATATTTACTAAATAATTTTTAACTACGCATGCACTAGCTTTTAAAAAATTTCATTTGCATAATTGAATAGCCAAAAGTATTAAATAACTTATATGAAAACCCCAATCAAGTATCGTGCAAATTCAAAAGGTTATGAGAGATAGAAAGAACCGAATTTCAGTTCTCTCAAAATAACAGCTAAACGATAAGGGGTTTTACTCACATTTTCATTTTGATTCAGTCAATGCCCAATGGTAATACAGTGTTCGCTGATTGTAAATAAGTATTGATAAAATACCCTACATCCTTCCCCCCCCCCTTTTCTTTGTCTTTTTTTTTTTTTTTTTTTGAGAGAGGAACTGAAATTTTCTTCATTCCATACCTCTAATAACTTTTTGAATTTACACGATATTTGTTTGAGGCTTTCATATAAGTTGTTCCATACTTTTGGCTATTAAATTATGCACATGAATTTTTTTAAAAAGCTAGCGCATGAGTAACTAAAAAATATTTAGTAAAAATGCTCATATTTTATGAGATATTTACATTTTTGCATTCTGATTGCAGTATGCTCTGTCTAATGTAATATGCCAAATTACCTAAAATGGCTTTGCACTGGGTCTAATACCCTGCATGTTATAATTTAAAAAGTAGAATTTATTCAATCTTTGCAATTTTTTTTACAAAAGTTATATCTTCATGAATATATGTGGTAGCCTCATACAAATTTATACAGATAATTAGAAAAATCCTCATAATCACATGCTACAGCCAAAACGCATTTAAAGCATTCCTTTTACATGGTGATCCAAAACATTTTGACATTTGTCTAATTTTTTACTAGTCTCTTTTTCCTTTTCAGGCACAAGTTTTACTAAAATATATGGGGTATAACATGTTATTTACACTACAAAAGTTTCAAGATGATTCCTAAAGTACTTTTCTAGACATTTGAAACAACGTCTAATATACTTAACAGAAAAACGTCTGGCGAAACGTCTAATATACTGGCAGATAGTGTATAATTTAGAAAATAATATCAGAGCGATGAATTGTTTTGTTTTCTTTATAAAAATTTTAAAAAAATTAGGAGGAATGTGAGGATAAATTATTTTAACAAATGCTGACATAAAATTGTAAGAAGAACACAAAAATTGAAAGTACAAATAAACACATAATTTATAAGTAGTTAAGTCAAACGTAAGAATAACGCGATTTTATTTTGTTTGAAATACATAAAAATTGCCCAAAGAACTTTACCTGTATGATCCGCATTTTTCGAGAAAAATGGGTGGATATGAAAGTCCGGGCTACCGTATTGGGTCGAATTTTATGATCACCGAGGTTTCCAGTTCTGAATTCTTTGAATTCTTTCGTATAGAGATCATCTGAAGGAATTAGTCTATGGAAACCTATTTATGACATAAAATGATTAATTACTCGTCTTTAAGCTGTGTGTTCCTCGGTGGACACAACACTGCTGCAACGTGTAAAATTAGCACTCCTACGTCCCATGCATGCATGCCTCGATATGTGTATTGAACATATTTCTGTCTAAACAAATACAAACACTGATGTTTAGGTTTGTATTATTATTTTTTTTTTCCAATTGACAGGGGTGCAGTCTTTTGGTTACTTTTTATGTATTAAAAGCGAGGGTTCTGATTGTGCAAAGTTTGGACAGTTTTGATGGGATACAGTGTGTATTTATGTTTTAGAAAGAACAAATATAACAAACTAGCTGAAGCTTCGATTTTTGGTCTTCTTTTATGATTTTTTTATTGCAGTGCAGTTCTCATGAGTAGGTTTTCTACGATTTATGTGAACGAAGTGGTTGAGTTTTAAAAAGGTCTTTACAGCATGCAAGTTAAGAATTTTGAATTTAATTTGACTGCATAAATAGTTTTTTCATCATAACAATGTTTCCGAAGCTTTTTCATAATCAGCATTTCAAGGAGAAAAAAAAAAAACATGTAATTGTGTATTCCAAATGTTACAAAAATCAGTTTTTACTTCCTTATACAAAGTATAAGGAAGTATAGTAATCCCGATTTGCGAAATGGATTTTGTATTTCACATTGCTCGAAAACGAATGATCGCTGAATGTTGCCAATTTATACGTGTGACAGTCATGATGTCTAGTTACACACCTGCAAGTTTCGTCTTAACACGAGCTCTCGTTTTAGAAATATAAGCAATTATACACGATTTTTCGTGACGTCTGTATGTATGTGTGTCTGTGTGTGTGGGGGGGGGGGGTGTATGTCGCATAACTCAAAAACGGTTGGACGTAGAAAGTTGCGAATTGGTACATAGGTTTGTTATAACATCTAGTTGTGCACCTCCCTTTTTGGACTTTATATGATTTTCCGTTTTGAAGATATTTAGGAAAATTAGGTTCATAATGGGCAAAATGTATCAAAAAACGGTAATAGTTCAAAAACGGTTTGGACAAATCTTGCAATTTAACTGACTTCTCGACTAGCTAGACATTTGAAACTTTCAGAAAAGTTCAGAACACATTGACATGAGTCCCCCCCAAGGCACAACTTTGACATGAGTCCCCCCCAAGGCACAACTTTGACATGAGTCCCCCCCAAGACACAACTTTGACATGAGTCCCCTCCCCAAGGCACGACTTTGACATGAGTCCCCCCCAAGGTACAACTTTGACATGAGTTCCCCCAAGGCACAACTTTGACATGAGTGCCCCCCAAGGCAGAACTTTGACATGAGTCCCCTCCCCAAGGTAAAACTTTGACATTAGTCCCCCCAAGGCACAACTTTGACATGAGTCCCCCCCAAGGTACAACTTTGACATGAGTCCCCCAAGGCCCAACTTTGACATGAGTCCTCCCCAGGCCCAACTTTGACATATGACATGAGTCCCCCCAAGGTCCAACTTTGACATGAGTCCCCCCCCCAAGGTACAACTTTGACATGAGTCCCCCCCAAGGCCCAACTTTGACATGAGTCCCCCCCTAGGCACAACTTTGACATGAGTCCCCCCCCCCAAGGCACAACTTTGACATGAGTCCCCTCAAGGCACAATTTTATTTTATTTATTTTTTTTTTTTTACGTATGCATACATTTTTTTAAAATATTTTTAGCCAAATGTTTCGGGTCCAGTGACAATGTTTCTTAACATTATGTATATTTCTAAAAGTGTATAAGGAAGTTATGTGGTGCCCACATCAGATTTTTTAAAAGTTGAATTTGGAAAATACATGAAAAGTTACGTAAACAACGTACTAATTATCTAAATCCATCAACGCCAGCGATTTATTTTTTGTCTTTTTAAAAAATAGCATGTAGAATCTTTATAGTTTTTTGAAAAAGATTTTTTTTTCTCTTTAGTTTTAGTAGAAGACAGTTTTATAAGCGATCTTACAAGATTTCATTCAATTGCTCTTAATTAATATCGTGATTTGATCGCCGTTTTATGATTTTTCCATTTTTCTACCTATATTTGCTTTTTGAGTAGATATACCAGCTAAAAACTAGACGAATAATAACATGTATTATATACTTTTCTTTAGAAGTCTACTTAATGATGTAGTAACAATCAAATATCTCGCAGCTGACACTCTAAAAAAAATTTCTGTTGCATTGCAGGAAATTCCTAGCAGCAAAGCTGCCATAAAATATACTATCGGAAAAAATATGCATTAACAGAAATTTTCTTTAACAGAACAATACAGGAAATATCCGTACACAACATTTTTTTTCCCCATAAGGCACTCTATAAAAATATCTGGATTAAAATTCTCCAGTTTGACCAGTCGGGATTGAATCAGAGACCACCGTACTCTACTATGTAGAAAACGAGGGAAAAAAGTTAAAAATCCATAGAAAAAGCATGGGTTGAAAAAGAAAAAAACTCACAATGTTAAGAGTGTTAAAAAAAAAAGAAAAAAAAGAAAGTCTAACACCAAAAGCGATAAAAGGACAAAATTGACTAGAAAGAGACATCGAAGAGCTGTAATGAGTGGGTTGGGGCAATAAAGCTATCGGCGAGGGTTTAATATTCCTCGCTTATTATGTCACTCGTCGGTGGCAGGGGTGGGTGGTAGTCACCGCACTTTAGAGTGTAAAAAACGAGGGGGAAAAGGCTAAAAATCCATAGAAAATCATGGGATAAAACGAAAAAAACTTACAACGTCAAGTGCGTAAGAAAGAAAAAAAAATGCGAACACTGGAAAGAATAAAAGAACAAAACTGTCTAGAAAAAGACATCGAAGAGCGTCAACGAGTGGGTTGGGGTATTAAAACTATCGTCCAGAGTTTAATACGACTCGCCTAGTATGCCTAAATCGCTTTGTAACGATGTTACCCCTTAGCCACAGAACCATATTTCGATGCCCTTACTCAGTCCTTCTCAATCTTGTTTTGGTTCCAAGTTCTCCACAGACATTTACCTGGTTACAAAAAAATGTGCCTTTTGACAGATTGAGATATAATTCCATACACTGTTAAATGTAACAATTCACTTTTCACCAGAAAAATGGTTCCGATTTGCTGCAACCAATATTTTGGTACAATGATTCACCATTTTAGTGATGCCATTCAAGTAGTAAATCGCCACTGAAATGGAAAAACTTAGCACTAAAATAGTGGTTGCGGTTAAAAATGCTAATTTAGCATCATTCCTTTGGTGAAATGTTGAACTATTATTTTTAATTGTTGACTAAATTTCTTCAGTTTTAAACAGTAGAAATTTTCTGTAGGAAAGTTACATAAAGTTTCTTATTTTTAATAGAATTTTTTTACAGTCAACGCCTTCAAATGAGGAAAGGCTGCAATTTTAAATCTAATTACACAATTTATCTGAATTTTATATTCTTTTACACCTAATAGTCCTTATTAATTTTGATTTAACCTATTACCTGCCATTAACTTTTTTTTTTTAGGGCATTACATTTTTTATTGTTTTAGACAATATTTTAGGCAATGCATTCGGCCACTGTCCCAAAAATGAGACGATCTGTAGCAATGCACTTCATGGCTTCAAATGTATTAAAATACAACAAAAAACCTCATTTCATTGCTTCACTACTTCGCTGGAGGGCCCTCCGCTTCATCAGTGCATTGTCACGTGGAATGTGCTGCAAGTGTTTGGTGTTTTCTTCTGTCTTCCCCTCTCTTCTCGAGTAGGTGGCGCCACTGCATTTTCAATCCAGCCTTTGACTCGTGGTCGTTACAGGAGGTATGGATAATTTCAATTGTTTCTCGGAAAAAAGTGTAGGTCGGATTCGGATTATTGTAATTCGCGATTTTCGTGGTCTAACTAAACTGGATATCTACGTTTTTACTTTGATGAATTTTAGCTAGGGCGGTAGTGCTTTTACCGTATTTAATATCATTTTGATGTTCATTCAATCTAGTTTTAATACCAATTACCAAATTTAACGAGTTTGTGGACTTTATCAATAAGTTTTTATTTGGGTCACTTTTAACAATGGTCAATGTAGTTTTAATTTTGCGTTTAGGCATTCCTACATAATAACCTGTTTCTTGATTTTGATACTTAAACGGAATCCAATAGATGCCAGCAGTTTAAAGGGGGTGAATGGGTGTCTTTATCACTTCTTATAATTTGATAGATAATAGGATTAGATTTGATGGGAATATTAACAAATTTACTAGTCCACGAGGCAATGCACTGATGAACAGGAGGGCCCTCCAGCGAAAGCAGCTATGCAGCCAGTAGTGAAGCAATGAAGTAAGATTTTTTGTTGTACGACCACGAGACAAAGGCTGGCTTGGACCTGCAGTGGCGCCACCTAGAGAAGAGACGTGAAGAGAGAAGTAAACACAAAGAACTCACCAACTAAATTGTTTAATAACCATCAAAAATCCCCATTAAAATTTACCTATTCAATACTCTATGATCAAGGAGCATCAACCAAAATTAAAAATACAACTAGTAAATTTAATGTTAATATTCCCATTAAATCCAATCCTAACATCTACCAAATTATAAGCAGTTATAAAGACTCCATCCCCTTCCCCCTACCCCCTAAAACTGCTGGCATCTATAAAAATCCGTTTAAGTATCAAAATCAAGAAACAGGCTGTTACATAGGAATCTTGAAACGCAAAATTAAAACTAGATTGACCATTGTTAAAAATGACACAAACAAAAAACTTATTGATAAAGTCTCCAAACTCGTTGAATTTGGTAATTGGACCGAAAATCATTCCACCCCCCCCCCCCCATTAATAATCATGCGCCTAACACCGCCCATTTATTTGACCGTTTCAAAGAACATACCCCCTCCCTAAACTCTGCCCAATTGTTTGTAAAAAGGAAGGAACCACTTATCTTCTAGAAAAATATGACTGAAATTTATCGTAAGTTAGCTCCTAATGTACCCCCTCCTAATGTAGCCTTAATTTAACTGAGGATTTTGTTAAACGTTTGAAAGATTTAAAAATTAATAAAGATGATCGTTTTGTTAGTTTTGACGTAGTAAACCTTTTTCCCTCCATCGATATAAATGAAATTTCTGAAATTATTAACTATTCAATTAAAGAAAGATATAAAACTCCTGTATCAGATACATTAATAGCCACTAGCAACTTAACACTTCGCGAAAGTTACTTTAAGTTTAACGGTAAAATTTATAAACAAAATATTTGAGTCTTAATGGGATCACCTATACCTCGGATTATAGCAGAATATAAATTAAGATTACTTGAAAATACTATTTTTAAATTATTGTAGAATAAAATTTTCTTTTGGGTTAGATATGTAGATGACGTATTTGCAATAGTTCAAAAAATCCAGAACATCGACAAAATCCTTAATACCTTAATTAATCAGCTTGGCAATAGTATTAAATTTACATGTGAAACTGAATTAAATAATAAAATTAACCATTTAGATGTTACAATAAAACGCGAGAATGGCGGTATAAAAACTACAGTTGCTAGGAAACCAATGTTAAGCAAAAAAATTATAAATAATCGCAGTAAGACCCCTTTCAAATACAAAATAAATTCTTTCCAAAGTTACATTAATTACATAATTCTAATTTGCACCGATAAAACGGATTCAAAAAACGAACTCAGTTTTATCAAAAGACTAACTATAGAGGCAGGTTTCCCAAAAATATTGTAAATAAATTGTATAGGAAAAGAACTCGCCTTGTATAGGAAAAGAACTTAAATTGTATTCAAAACCGTCAAAAATCCCTGTTAAAATTTACCTATTCAATACCCTATGATCAAGGAGCATTAATAAAAATTAAAAATACAGGTAGTAAATTTAATGTTAATATTCCCATCAAACCTAATCCTAACATCTATCAAATTATAAGAAGTGATAAAGACCCCATTCACCCCCATTAAACTTCTGGCATATATAAAAATCCGTTTAAGTATCAAAATCAAGAAACAGGCTGTTACATAGGAATGTCGAAAAGCAAAATTAAAACTAGATTGAATGAACATCAAAATGACATTAAACAAGGCAAAATCACTACCGCCCTAGCTCAAACTCATCAAAGTAAAAACATAAATATCCAGTTTAGTCAGACCACAAAAATCGCGAATTATAACAATACGACCAACACTTTTTTCCACGAAATAATTGAAATTATCCATAACTTTAACTCCTGTAACGACCACGAGTCAAAGTCTGGCTTGGACATGCAGTGGAGCCACCTACTCGAGAAGAGAGAAGTAAGCGCCAAACACTTACGGCACATTCCACGAGGCAATGAAACTGATGAAGCGGAGGGCTCTCCGGCGAAAGCAGCTATGCAGCCAGTATTGAAGCAATGAAGTAAGGGTTTTTTGTTGTATTTTAATTAATTAAAGATGCTTCATTTTATAAAGTTTAAATAATGCTTCAAATTTGTTGTTATTCTTTAATATTCTTTTTCAAAACTTATAAATTTCAATAATTAAGAGAAAATTAGATATGAAACTTTTCTCAGATAATGAGTTAAATTATTCACCAAAATTAACAGAAATAATTCAGGCGTTAGCAGGTTAAGTTTAACACTCTTGTAATAAAGAAAAGGCAAAGACATTTTTTGACATTCTAAAAATGATTTCAACAATATAAAACAAAGTTAGCTCATAAAGTGGAACGACATTATCATTAGCAAAATCCCAAGATATTAATTAAGTATCAAGCTCAGTTAATCTTTATGAATAACACAAGGATAAATTTTATGACAAAGCATGCGATGGAAAAAAAAAAAAAAAAAAAAAACTGTGTACTAAACTTTTATTACTTTCTTGAATCATAAAACTGCAAAAGATTTGCGAAAAAGTATAACTATAGCTATTAAAAATAGCAGCGAACACAATCAACGGGTCTCAAAATTTACTTAGACAAAAGCTTAAATTCCGAATTAATATTCATTTAAAAAATCTTGATAAGAAGACTTTTATTACCTTTTCTCTTTTATTATTTTTAGCCAAAATATATTGTGATAGGCTCTTCTAATAAACATTAAGAAATGATGTTATCTATGTTTTTTATCCGTTAATGAAAAAATGTAAGTATGTTAATTAGGATTTCTTATACATTTTTTTACATGAATGAAGAAATGTAAAACTGGCGTTATTATTATTATTTTTTTAATCGTGCGTGTAAATGTATGTGCATGGCCTGTTGGGCTGAAATACTTATTTTGTGTCATAATATTTTACTGTAATTAAGAATTATTATTATTATTATTATTTAGTATAATTTTGGTTTACCACATTAATCATTTGATATGTTTCGCCATTTCTAACTCTAGATTAATTTCTTATCAATCCTTATAATGGAATCTAAATGCACAGCTTAATTGCAAAAAATATCTTATGCTTACATTTAAGTTGAAAATATAATAATCTATGGCACTACCTTAAAAAGTAATATGCAATAACTATATTACATTGCTGCTAAATGTGTATATTTTATCTTTTCATGAAAATTGCTGTTAATAAGGGAGCAAATGGTAGTACATTTACCTTCCGTGTAATATTTGTGATAGTGAAATCGAAGTTCATTTTCCAAAAAGATATTAGCACAGAGAAAACAAATAGTGATATTGATAAAGCTAAAAATTGTGCAGTGCGGTGGGAGAGTATTCAAAATGGGCTAAAACATCTTTCACCAAAACTGCATTGTCTTCATTATTTATAAAACTTTTATCAAATTTTAAAAGCTTAATATAATTTTCGATGCAGTTTAGGTACTCTGTCAGTAGCTGACCACTTGAGCACAAATATCTTAAAAACATATATGTTCATAGAATGCATAACTAGTATCTAATAAAATGCTCTGTTACAGTTTCCAAAAGGTAACCAATGTTTTGATTCCATATGAATATTGCCTTCCACTAAACTTAAAATACGTAGCTGTTAGTATTAGGTAAATACATAGTCGAACCTCATTAACGTGAACACTGCTCTTAAGGTGAATTACTTTTAACATTAACTGTTTCCACAGTCCCCGTCAAAATGAAGATTAGTTTAGTTATATGAAAATTAGTGTTAGTTACTGATAGCAGGAACAAAATTTTTATCTCCCTTGAGATTCACGTTAACCAGGTTCGACTGTATCATGAAATGTTTAATTCAACCTTAAAATATTAAGCTGAATTTCCCTCCAAAGGTTTATTTATTGTAGATCATTTACAGTTGTTTTAATATATATATTTCTTAATAAACTAATTATTTTTACTTGAGTTAAGAAGTGGTCAATACTAGGTATCTATATAAATAAAGCAATGAGTTTGTCCGCGGACCACTCCTATTTTTGATTGCTCTAGATTAGTAGAAATTGGTGATTTTTTTAAAAAGATGCTGCATAGGTGTCATACTTTCTTAAAAGAGCATTAAAAACTGTTCATTTTTTTTTTTTTTTTTTTGAGGATAATACATACATCAAGTTATTAGATTTAAAGGTATTACGCAGCAAAGTTTCACTAAGCGATAACATTCGATTGTTTTTATCTTAAAATAAGAGTCTAATATTAAAAAATAATGAATAGCTTTTAAAAAGTTATCAGTTTTGAAATTCTAAGAGCTACAATTTTTAAATTACAGTGTACTTATTTCCCATACATAATCCATTAAATTTGTAAACAATTGTTCATTCATTCTTGAGAATCATTCACATAAGACCACAGAGCGTTGTTGCAAGATGAATGCAAAACGGAAGAAATATTTAATTTAATTTAATTTTTAATATGTTATTTTGACTTTTTGACCTTAAAATTTTTTTTAAATTATGTTACAAAGCCCAAAATGTGATATAAAAAATAAATAGTGATTCAATTCTTTTGAAAATTTATTTAAATTTAGTGACCAGTGAAGCGGGCGTAGCCCGCTAGTTTAAAATATTATCAGTACTAGTAAATGGCAAATTGGTCGTATACTGCTTGTTTTCAACTTTTACAGTATTTGTCCAAGGCGATGTCTCACTTAAGTTTACGCAGCGGATTTCTGAATTTGCAAAGATTTCTAGCGTTCGATTTGGCTAGTGTAGTTAGATCCGATAGTTTAAGTGGTTTAAGAAGGAGTTGAAGTCATTTTCTGACAAAAATCGTCGAAGCAGGAAACAGTTTACTGCAATTAAAGATAGATGGATGAATGAATTTTAACATCGCGCTAGACCTACGCTATGGGCAATTGTCAACGGTCTGTGATTCACAACTAATGGGTCGCAAGAAAAATGTTTATTACCAAGTCGATTGGGGTTAATTATCAGTTTACATTAATATATTTTACATATTTATATTGAATTATAATTTAAGTATATATGCTAACAACTAACTTTTAATTTAAACAATTAATAAATTGAAAATTGAAATGGTCAATTAATATGACTATGGTCATTTGCTGGATGTAAATGACATCAACAAAATACTTTTTTAAAATTAATAACTTTCTTTTAAGTCGAGTCTAAAACTGATTTTATTTCAAATGCTTTTAATTATTTCAGTCCCATTAATGCCCAGTGGAACAATAATATTTAGATTTTTTTTTTTCTTTTCCATCTAAAACTCCCACTTATTCCAAACGAACACTATTATGGTCTACTACTTACATTTCCTTTCCGAAATACGAGGGTTATTTTTTTTTTTTTCAACCTTCGATAGGCTATAAAAGAAAAACGAGTAAATATAAAAAAATGATTTTATTGCCAAAAGTAAAGTAGATTAAAGGTTACTTCACTACATAATCACTTTGACGATTGAGGCATTTGTCATATCTGTAAACAAGCTTTGAAATACCCTCATCATAAAATGTTGCCGCCAGTGAAGTGAGTTATGACGGTTTCTTTGAGCTCCTCGTCAGTTTGGAAGCGTTGCCCTCCAAGCCACTTCTTTAGTTCCGTGAATAGATGCTAATCACTGTGCGCTAGGACGGGACTATATGGGGGATGTTCGAAAATGTCCCATTTAAATTCCTCAAGGAGCCATTGGGTTACACGAGGTTTGTGAGGACGGGCATTGTCATGGATCAGACAATTCCGGAAGTTAGCAAGCCTCTTCTTTTGTTTTGAATAGTCCTCCGTAAGCGTCGCAAAGTCTCACAATAAGAATCTGCAGTAATTGTTGTCCCCGGCTGCATAAACTCCACAAGCAACACACCTTTTTGGTCCCAAAAAGCAGTTGCCATAATCTTACGGTTGTTGAAGGATTGTTTGAATTTTTTAGGCCTGTTTGGAGAATTTGTGTCCATCCATTGCTGAGATTGTCGTTTCGTTTCGGGCGTGTCATATTGAATCCATGTCTCATCACCGGTAACAATGGATTTCAAAAAATTTTCTCCACCAATATTGAAACGGTCAAGAAACGACAAAGCTGCTGCCATTCGGCAAGTTTTGTGTGTGACCGTTAAAATCTTTGGAACCCAGCGAGCACAAATTTTTCTGTTGCTCAACTCTTCAGTATGTATAGAGTACAAGGCAGATCTTGAAACTTCCGGAAATTTCATCGATAATTCACTTAAGGTGAACCTACGCCTTTCTTTAACCACTTGGTCAACTCGTTGAACAAGATCGTCTGTAGCGACAGACGCGTCCTTGACCTCCTTCATCATGCACATCAGTTCGGCCCTCTTTAAATTTTCGACACCATTCACTAACAACACCCTCACTCATAAAGCTGTATCCATACACTCGACTCATTATTCAATAAATTCCCGCTGTACTATTCCCTTCTGCCTGCAAGAAACGAATAACACTTCGCAATTCACATTTGGCGGGAGAATCAATAAATACAACCATGTTTACTTGACTGCAGCTGAAAACGAATTTGTTGCACTCGGCAGTGAAAGAGCGTGTAGAAGAGGAGATGCGCAGTCACATACTGCGCACGCCAGTCACCTGCCGCATGTCTGGCCTTCATACCGTGCGATCGAAGGTTGAAAAAAAAACAGCCCTCGTATATATATCTTCAGACAAGTGAAGTATCACTATAAAGATGTTTTACTTTGTTGTGACAAAAATCCCAAAATCAATTTCTTTCTTCTTTTTTTTTTTTTTTTTTTTCCGTGGTTTGGGGGGGGGGGGGTCAATTTCGATGCATTAGCGATTTGAAATATTTATTTTATTTTATTTTTTAGTACTTATAAATTGTATTTTTACCACCGTTAAATATTTATTTCAAAATTTTTATATTTTTATTTATTGATAAGTTATTGTTCCAAACAACGAGATATATAAAGTAGAGTGATAAATGGTAACCCTTGAGAAGGTCCAAGATGAGTCATGTGACATGCTCTCCTTGCACATGCATATTCGGTGATTCCCTTGGTAACAGCTTATTTTCAGTAAATTTCTATAGCAACGGTTTGGAGATTGTTCTTCGCACAAGTCGTAAACGCCAATGTTTTTGTTTACTTACGTAGTTTAATATTCTTTTGTTCTAAATCATTTTGATTTTGATTTTACTTCTCTTTTATTTCGTGTAGTTGAACTTTAACCGACAAAATGCTTAAAAATAGTTGAAAATTTATTATTTGTTGTTAAATTTAGCTCTTTAAAAGTTTAAATTTTCTTTTATAAACACTTTTAAACTTTGTTGGGAAACGATGAAAAAAAGGTATTTTATTATTTATTAAAATGTGAAATATGTGTAAAATTATTTTAAAAACAATTTATTTAGGTCATAGGACTGTCATGTTACGTAATAATAATGATAATTTGTCGAACTGATATTTTAAATTCCAAAATAGCGATAAAGGGCCAAACACAGCAACCTGTTCGAGCATGTCACGTGATTCATCTTGAACCACGGAAAGTTAATCCTTCATCCATTGAATGAGCACTCTAATTTATATATCTCGTTGGTTCAAATGGCATCAATGGCAATTGAATAGAACTTTGGTCTTTTGTTTGCTGAGTTGTTTACTATTCTTTCTTACTTTGGAGGAATGATGTACGAGAAGATGACAGGTCCGGAAAATAATGAAGCCAAAACTGTAATCTCAGAAGCCATTAATTAACACGGTTAATATAGGAAAATCTGCATTGTTATTGTGAAATTGTGTTATAGGGATAATTTGAGACAAAAGTCATTGTAAATATAGGTCTAAAAGCTGTCAAATAAATAAAATAACACAGTAATAGCCAACGTTTCAGTAGACTCAATATGGCTCCTGTGATAGCCTTGGCAGCTATTGCGGCAGCCATATTGAGTACACTATAATTAACTTCATTTATCCTGCATGCTGATACACCGTATACCAACTCCTCTTATATTATTCCTCAAAGATACGTACTTTTATTATTCTTGTTTGGCGTGGTTGGTAAGGAGCTACCTTCTGGAACTTCTGGTCTCGGATTCAAATCTCGGTTCGTGATTGGTTGGTTGGTTGGGTTTAATGTCGCACTAGTACTGCGCTATGGGTAGCTGGTGACGGTCTGAGGCGTACTCTTAAGGATGGTCCGGAGACATGGTATCATAATTTTGATCCTCTATGGAGAGGATCCTGGTTAAGTAAGTAGGTTTTATTTCGCACTAGTACTACGCTATGGGCAACTATCGATGGTCTGGGACTCACACCTAAGGATGGTCCGGAGACATGTCATCCCAATTTTGGTTTTCTACGTGGCATGGATGTTTGTGGTGTCCTTATATGTGTAAAATCTGAAAAAATATGCATTGTTATTATGAATATAGGCAATATGGAACGTTCGAGACAAAAGTCATTGTAACTATGAGTCTGAAAGCTGTCAGATATATACTAAATACCAAATACTCTTACTTACAAACAATAGTTTCCCACTTTTGAGATATATTTTTGGTTAAATGTAGGATTTTATAATTTATGTGAAAAAAGAATAAATATTTGAAACTGAACTGGTTAAATAATGAGGCTACCGAACATCTTGTTTTTAATGTTTGTGTGTGATATTTTTTACAAACAATTTCTCATATTTTTGACCAAAAAATAACGCCAAATATGTGTTAGCTAATACGTCAAATTACAATTTGTATTGCTTCGAGCAGTATTTCAATAATTTTATAATTAGAATTTTACAAAGTCTGTATGCGGTTCATAAAGATTGAAAAATGCGTCTTTTTCATATTTGCTTCAATTTAAAAAAATGTCGTGTCAATACTAAATAATTCATGATGATTTCATTAAAAATGTTTAATCTTCTTTATCTTTCTTGCAACCGAAAAACATTCTTTTTCTGGTAAAAATTTCTGATTTCTGTTTACATAAGCATTGTTATTTGATTTCGTATCACGTATGTTTTTGTCATTTGTATTTTGTTATTCTCTGACAAATGTTTTCCACAAACAAAGTTTATTGAAATTTTATTATACGTTCCATGGTGATGTCTCTCCAGCTAGGTACAGAAATTTTTTATTGTTATCCAAAATAATATTGGAAAATCTCATAGGACAAATATTTATTCAAGGGATGTTTTCTTGTTATAAAAATCAAGATCGAAACAAAGAAATTTTTTGTGATATTAAACATTTTAGTAAAAAAAAAAAGTCTTTTTTTTTTTTTTTTTTTTTTCATAAATGTTTATTTGAGTTCATATGCTTAAAATAATATTTTCTTTAAAATGTACAATAGTTCAAAAATATTATTTCAAATATTTTTTCCATGAAAAGTGGTGTAGCTTCATATAAATAAATAAATAAATAAAAACAGCATAGGCTATTACTTACAAATTTTTAAATTATCGATTTTACGACGTTAGTTCGAGAATGAAAAAGTTTTTAATTCAACGCAGTCTTTAGAAAGAAATTGCTTTACATTATTCTCTTATTACAAAAAAATCGGCCAAATATCTATATTTTTACAACGTGTAAGGTTTGAAAAATATTCAAAAGAAAATGTATATCCTGAAATCGAAGAAAAAAAAAAAAGAAAAAACGATTTTACACAATACACCTGCCTACATCTTTTGCCTGATGAAGTGTTTAGTTAAATCTACGTAAGATAATTATTATGTGCTTTTAAAAATGACGTTTGTTTGCAGAGTTATTCTTCATATCCAACATTAATTTTTCAGTATTTTACACAGCAATATTTGCATATATCACTTTGTTTATAATAGGATAGACTTTATATTAGTTCCCCTCAGTTCAAAATATTCTCTTTTTGCAAATATATAATTATAATTTTTATTTATTTATGCATACTTTTATTTTTCCACGTTTAATTAATTTCAACATGATTCCACAAAGCCTTATTTTAGCATTCCAAGTGTAAGAGATGGGTGTCGTACTTTTCCTTTTTTTTTTTTTTTTTTTTTTTTTTTTTTCATATTATGCGTTGAACAGGTTGTATAATCCACACTTATTAACATACACTCATTTTACATAGTTAATGCGATCTTATGATATTGAATTGAAAATGTATGATAAGAATGTTTTCAGAAGGCCTAAAATATGAGGTCTACAGGCAAAAAATTGTATTGGTTTATTCATAAAAATACACTGGATGTTAATACGTAAATCTCAGGTATAAAAATAAACTACCATGAGGCTATCAAATTCTAGTATTAAAGCGCTGTAATTCAAAAATTAAAAGACAGTGACGTGCAAACAGTAAGGACAAGACTGTTTATATAATGCAATATAATACACAAAATGCAATATAATACACAAAAATGTTCGACATCGATCATAACCATACTCTAGGATCTTTAAGATATTAGAAATAATTACTCTGAGGTTAGAAATCATTGATAAAAACAAAGAAATAAAAGAATACAAAGGTTCTTTATTTTTTAAAAAGTTGAGTAGAAGACAGAAACTTGATGTTACAAGCAACTTGACAAAGGAATTTATTTTTTATGGGAGGATATATAATCACACCTGACGGTAATAGTGGATTTGCTACGTCTATCCATACTAAAGACAAATTTTTCAAGAATCTTTAGAGACATGGTAGCTCACTCACCTTGTAGCGCCTCTCAAAGCGGCGGAATCATTATTATAAGATTAATTATGTACTGCCAAACGCCTCTCAAGAAAGTCTGAAATACGTTTTATGAAACCAGCATGGTTTCTGCAAACCAATCCCTTCGTTAACATTCTTAACATTACAAGAAGTCTATGGCAGAAAATAATGATGAAGGGCAACGTTGTCGTTGATAAAGAAAAAGGCAGAACCTACAGCACCTCTAAACAGGCGTACATGAAGCGCGAGAACTTTTGTGCAATAAATAAGCCTATACTGGGTTACAAAATGATATGAACACCTAGTAATTTTGTGATATTAAGACAAAAGTTCGTAAATGTTGTCCAGAAAATGCTATTCTGGGGACAAGTACTATAATGTCACCTAATCATAACGATAAAATCAATATAAAACTTTAAACATTTTTGAAAATATAAATTATCTAAAAAAATAGTGTCTTCATTTGCTTGGAAACTTTCAAACGAGTCCGCAAACTGAATTCTAGGAGTATGGTCGTGAAAGCGCTTTAAGCGGTTTTGAGAAAAGCAAAATTCTGGCTTTTCATGATCAAGGACTTTCAGCAAAAGATATCGCAAAATGATTGGAAAGATCCTCATGTGCAATATTAAATTTCCTTCGATTACAAGAGGATTACGGAGCAAAGAAATTTCCGTGATGTCCGCCAAAGTTTTCGAAAAAGGAAAAAAAAAAAAAAAAGAGGCATAAAAATAATTTGCGATGGAAAACAATTTTAGGTGAACTTACAAGAGATTAAGCAATAACAATGTCAAAAAGTACTTTGTCCAGAATAATCAATAGTTTTAAGGTGCTGAACTACAAGAAAATCCCAACCATGTATGATTAAAAAGAACCACCAGAATCGCCTGGATTGGCCAAAAAATCACATGTTCTGGACGATAGAATATGAAAGAATAATATTTTCCAATGAAAAAAATTCAATTTACATGGTTCCAATGGTTTTCTTATTATTGGTCCGATCTGCGTAAAGAACCTGAAACATTTTCAAAACAGCAAGTTTGTGGGTCACTCATGGTTTGGACTGCGTCTAGATTTTGTGGTAAAGTCGACATTCCGTTTGCCTTTGACAAAATGAATGCAATAACCTACCAAGATCTACTTGAAGAAAATTTATTGCCTGTTGCCGAGGAAATTTGCGGACCTTTCTGAATGTTCCAACAGGAGAATGCATCCATACGCACGGCAAATATCATTCAGGAATTGTTCCTAAATAATGGTGTACATGTAATTCCATGGCCATCTGTTTCTCATGATTTAAACCAGATGGAAAACGTTTGGACCCTGCTGATTAAAGCAATTTATGTAACTGGAAAGCAATATGCCACAATTTCAGAATTAAAAGCTTTTGATAAGTAGACAATAAGACTTCTTCACACACCATAAGTTTTAAGCCAGCACAACCGGTTTCGAAAGGACATAGCCTTCCTTCATCAGGTGCAAAAAACACGTGCTACTGCCTTTTTGCACCTGATGAAGGAAGGCTACGTCCTTTCGAAACCGGTTGTGCTGGCTTAAAACTTATGGTGTGTGAAGAAGTCTTATTGTCTACTTATCGTTTGTACACCAGTTTTCCATTTAGTTTTGGTAAAAGCTTTTGTTATCTCCATTTGGAAAAAAAAAAAAAAAAAAAAATCGACCTAAATACATTAAAAGGCTTGGTCCGCTCCATGCCTGACCGCATTTTTACATTAACTAGAAAATCTGGTGCATATACTGACTACTAATCAGTATTTTTGGTCCGTGTTCATATCATTATGCAACAGCTCAAAAAGGAAATGTGCACTTTTCTTTATATAAAAATGTCTGTTTGAATTACATTTTGTTTTAAAATAAAAATATTTGTTCTATTTCTAATATTTATAAGTCTTATTATTATTATTATTATTATTTTGTAGCATTGCTTTCATTTTTATGCTTATATCATTTTGAAAACCCAGTGTCTGAATCTCCTTGTAAAGCACCATCCGTAAATGCTCATTAGTATTTATTTATCTTTCTGTAAATAGTTCAAATAAAACATTAATTTGAAGGTAATACACAATCCACTTTAGACTCTCTATTTATTCAACTCATACGAGTTGTATATTTTGTATCTATACGATTACCCTCCTCGCATATTAATCCCCTTCTGAGTAGCGCCATTAGGAAAATAAATGCCATAGTTTAACTATACAATTTTATTAAATTTTAAGATTACTTTTTAAATAATAAAATTCACATAATTTGTTTAATTAACAAAAGAATGATAACTATCTTTCTAAATATCATTTTCTAGAGAATATCAAATCTTTACTGTAGTCTATTGAAAGTACTATATGAAAGAATAAATTTATTAATTTTTGTCTTTTTCCATTTTATCCGTTTTCCCATGAATAATGCTGTGAACGAGTTTATCCAGTACAGATATGTAGAAAAGCTTTTGTAGGTAACCAGAATGTAAGTAGTGAAGTTTCCATTCGGCAGTTTCCACTTCGCCATCATATTACCGTAAAGTGAGCGGTCTCATTTTTTCTTACGTTGATTGCCACTAGACACACAATTTACAATTCTCCCATTAAAATAACCAAGTATCGACCCAGTGGTGTTAAAAGAGCAAAATCCAGAAATCAATAAAGATCGACACAAAATTGTGCACAAAGTTTTTTTTTTTTTCATTAACTTGCTGCATATAATAAGAAGAGAAGGTGACCCTAACGGATAAATTTTCGATAACTAACTACATTCGTAGATGTTCTAAGCAGGAGCGATCCGAGAAGAATGATAAAGTTCCAGCCAAATTCAAATTATCATTACATATTGGCATTTAATTTCATCGCCAGCAAGAACACATATTTTTTTTTTTTTTTTTTTTTAAGATGCGTTATACTCTAATCAAGATAATAATTTTGAATACGCAGAGCAGGAGTGCCTAAAAAAATAATTTAAAAAAAAATAACCCTTAAATTTCGCCAAACATTCGTCATGAAAAATGAGAAACCACAACGTACAGATACATAAAATGTACAGTCGGTAACAAAAGTGTCCGAACGCTAGAAAAAATTCCTATATGAAAAAAGTACGCTTAATACAGTTTTGTTAAATAAATCCTTGTCGAATCCTGTTTTTGGACTGACTAAGAACAGGATTCAACAAGTATTTATTTAACAAAACAGTATTCAGTGTACTTTTTTATATAGGAATTTTCGCTAGTGTTCGGACATTTTTGTTACCGACTATAGCTATAATTTACAAGGATAATTTTGAACTAACTGAATAAATTACGTTAGAAATTAGACTACTATGATTTAAGAGGAACATAAATAAAATGAGCCATGTGTTATCTATATTAATAAAATCAGACTTTTGTCTGTAAATTTGTCGGAATCAAAAAATTTTGCGATATCTTCACGTTTTACACCCCATGAAAGCCGAAAATGACTTCAGAAAATTTTGCCTGTGTGTGTGTGTGTGTGTGTGTGTCATCGTGTCCGAATGTCGCTTTTTTTGTCCGGGCATCACTTGAGAACGGCTGGACGGAATTCAACGGCGCTTGGCAGGAATTTAGGTCTTCACCCAACTTAAAATTATATCGATCAACTTTTCAGAAATTCCCCCCCGTACCCCCCTGGGGGGGGGGGGGTAAAAGACTAAAACACGTTTGTCCGGGCATCACTCGAGAATGGCTGGACGGAATTTAACGGCGCTTGGCAGAAACTTAGGTCTTCACCCAACTTGAAATTATATCTATAGAAATTTTCAAAATTATGATTAGTGTTTAAATTGTGGGTAAAAAACGCCTGCGCATGCGCCATAAATATTTTTTCACTAAAATGCTTTGAATGGAAAAATAAAATATAAATAATTACAAGATAAAAAGATCTTTTTATATACCATGTTTTTAAATTTTCTGTTCAATCATATAAACGCTACCGAAGGCAGCGGGAACCCGGAGCAATTGGATAAATTTTTAAAAAAATTCATTACTCTCGTGTTTTGAGCTATTATAAAAGTTTCAAATGTCTAGCCAGTTGGGAAGTTAGTGAAAAATCGATTGCAAGCTTTGTACTGGTAACGCTGCCGAAGGCAGCGGGAACCCGAAACATTTGGTTACAAATATTTAAAAAATGCATTTTCACCGTATTCTGAACTATTCTGAAAGTTTCAAATGTCTAGCTAGTCGGGAAGTTTGTTAAATAAATTTTCGTTCGAATCATATAAAAGCTGCCGAAGGCAGTAGGGACCTGAATCAGTTGACTAAAAGTATAAAAAAAATGTATTGTCACTGTATTCTGAGCTATCCTGAAGTTTTCAAATGTCTAGCTAGTCGAGAAGTTAGTGAAAAATCGATTACAAGCTTTGTACTGGTAACGCTGCCGAAGGCAGCAGGAACCCGGAGTAGTTGGTTAAAAATACTTAAAAAATGCATTTTCATCGTGTTCTGAACTATTCTGAAAGTTTCCAATGTTTAGCTAGTCGGGAAGTTAGTTAAATAAATTTTCTGTTGAATCATATAAACGCTGCCGAAGGCAGTGGGGACCTGAAACAGTTGACTAAAAGTATTAAAAAAATGTATTGTCACCGTGTTTTGAGCTATCCTGAAAGTTTCAAATGTCTAGCTAGTCGGAAAGTTAGGAAAAAATCGATTGCAATCTTTGTACTGATAACGCTGCCGAAGGCAGCGGGAATCCGAAACAGTTGGCTAAAGGTATTAAAAATATGCATTTTAACCTTATTCTGAACTATTCTGAAAGTTTCAAATGTCTAGCTAGTTGGGAAGTTAGTTAAATAAATTTTCTGCCGAATCATATAAACGCTGCCGAAGGCAGCGGAACTTGAAGCAGTTGACTAAAATTATTAGAAAAATGTATTGTCACCGTGTTGTGAGCTGTCCTGAAAATTTCAAATATCTAGCTAGTCGGGAAGTTAGTTAAAAATCGATTGCAAGATTTGTCCCTGACAAACACACAAACACACAAACACACAAGAATCGAAGTTAATAAAAACATGGTAAAATAGTTTTTTAAGTTAAAGACTTTTGTATTCGCGTGATTCGCACTACAAATTATGAAAAGATTGAAATGAAGTGTTGTCATCTAAGTTTCATACTTTAGTTAATTTTAATAAATCTAATTGTCGTATCGAAAAACTGTTTACACCCCAGGATTCAGAAAAATCACCTCTTTCATTTGGTACTGAATTTGTAATGATAGGTCTGATATTTCTAATTTATTTTTCCCTTTATCCGTTTTTCCGTTGCCACTTAAATTTCATACTTTAGTTATTTTTTAAAAATCTAATTGTCGCATCGAAAAACTGTTCGAACCCCTGGATTCAGCAAAATCGCCCCTTTCATTCGGTATCAAATTTATAAATATAGGTCTGATATTTCTAATTTATTTTACCCTTTTTCCGTTTTCAACCCAGATTCGATATGGAACAGCTTTAGTATTGGATGGCAAAATTTGAAATTCGGCAACAGCTCGGACATTTCTCGCCAAGATCTTTAATTGCACAATTGAGATAGCCAATTCAGTTCATCGCAAAAATGGCTTAAAATATTTAAAGTCACCAAAGGTTTCCGATACTTAAGCTGTGCTTTTTGTATTTATTAGTGCTAGAGGCCTATTTCAGTCGGTACAGTTGTCGAATTTTTATAATACACTCTTAATAGTGCTAAGGGCCTATTTCAGTCGGTTTATTGAATGGGGATTTATTTAATGAAGTCCCCCCCAAGGCACAACTTTGACATGAGTCCCCCCCCCAGGCCCAACATTGACATGAGTCCCCCCCCCCCAAGGTACCCATATTTCAGTCGGTACAGCGTTGTCGAATTTTTATAATACACTCTTAGTAGTGCTAAGGGCTTTTTTCAGTCGGTTTATTGAATGGGGATTTATTGAATGAGGTCCCCCCAAGGCACAACTTTGACATGAGTTCCCCCCAAAGTACCCCTATTTCAGTCGGTACAGCGTTGTCGAATTTTTATAATACACTCTTAATAGTGCTAAGGGCCTATTTCAGTCGGTTTATTGAATGGGTATTTATTGAATGAAGTCCCCCCAAGGCACAACTTTGACATGAGTCCCCCCCCCAGGCACAACTTTGACATGAGTCCCCCCCCAAGGTACCCCTATTTCAGTCGGTACAGCGTTGTCGAGTTTTTATAATACACTCTTAATAGTGCTAAGGGCCTATTTCAGTCGGTTTATTGAATGGGGATTTATTGAATGAAGTCCCCCCAAGGCACAACTTTGACATGAGTCCCCCCCCCCAGGCACAACTTTGACATGAGTCCCCCCAAGGCCCAACTTTGACATGAGTCCCCCCCCCCAAGGTACAACTTTGACATGAGTCCCCTCCAAGGCACACCTTTGACATGAGTCCCCCCCAAGGCAAACCTCCCCCTCTTTGGGAAAAAGAGAAAAAACGTTGTTTTGCGGCTATAAGACAGTTTGGACTTCCAACGTTATTTGTTACAATATCTGCAGCTGAAACACATTGGTTTGATTTAATGAAAACTTTATCATGGAATTTAGATCGTCACGAATTAACTAAAGAAGAATTTGTCGATATTAACAAGTTTAGCAGTAGGCCTCTGGCACTAAATTAAAATCTGTCAATGTCAGATTTTCATGTTTTAAATAATGAAATAATGTCGTGTCTGTATAATTTTTTTTTATTTATTTATAATACTGTCTATTAAAGACGTCTGTGGTCACGAAATTTGGTGCGTAAATTGTTTGTATGCATCCGGCACTTATTGTAACTGCATTTCACGAAATTCGAAATCTCCCCCCCCCCCCTTCTCGGAGTCGGAGGGCAATAAACATGTGTAAAAACATGTTTTTCCGTTTGAATTCGCTTTGAATTATCTTAGAATGGCGAATTTCGGTGTGTGGATATTGATTAAGTATACGCATTATGTACATTAGTGGGATTTTGCAAAACTTCGAACTCACCCGCTGAGGGTGGGTAAGTTGTGCCGAAGACAGTGGGGACTCATACTCCTCACATTGGGAGCGAGAAAACCTCTACCAATCACAGCGAGAACTTAGGTTATTAATAAAGATATGGCATTTTGACAACTCATTTAAGTTTAATGTCCAGCGAAGCGGGCAAAGCCTGCTAGTTCTTTATAAGACAAAAAGATATCATGAGATTTTACTTGCAGAGTGATTATATTTTACATTTCTTTTTTTATTATTTTATTGATGAAGCAACAATTCGGCGGTTATTAAAGATTAATATTGAATACACGAATAAATTATTACATAAAGCGTTAAACTAGAAGGATTAAATTAAAAGGAATAGAAAATTTTTAAAACACATGTGATTTCTACATCACAAATGCTATTAAAATTGACTAGCATTACAAACAAATCATAAGCAAAAATATCGGAACAATTAAATTTTGATCGAATTTTCAATATTAAAAAAATTTTCTAGTAGAATTGAATGCATTTATTATGATAAAATATGTAACATTTTAGAGATCATAGAAGATATAAAAATATTTTATGACAACATTTGAAATCTTTTCAGAAAAATGTGTACCTGAAAGTTATCCTGAAGCAAAGGATTTATACGTCTTTTTTTTTTTTTTTTCGTTTCAGCTGAAACCGAAAAATGCCTTTCACAATGAAATCTCTTGACAGCAGATTTCAAATCATACAGGTTTCATAAAATGAAATGTTTAAGGTTGATTCTTAAGTCAGCTATAGAACAAAACACTTTTCGAGAGAATATTTCAAAAGGGCAAAAAAGTTGACTTTATCTAAAAAGTACTTTTGTGAATTCTTTGTGTAGAAATTTTTCCTATTTCTTATATTTTAAATTTTGGTGGTAAGAAATTCAGTTTGCATTAGAAAAGAAATATTGTAAATAAAAATTTTGAAAACAGATGCCAAAAAATAGCGAAAACTCGCAATAATTGTTTCAGGTCGAAATAATTGACCCTGAAATGTGCACATGTGTGCAACATAAAAGTGACAAAATTGAAATACTCTGCAGCTTTCACGCTGCACGCATGCCAACATATTTCCACTAATGAAAAATCGTGCTCAGTTGTTTCGACCCAAAGTAATTTTTGCGAATTTTGATTATTTATGGTGTCTGTTGAGAAACATTTTATTCATTACCTTACAACGCCACTATTTTGGTGCAATTTATTACAAGTGAAATGTATTGTAAAGGATAAATTATTTACTTTAACGATATAGAACCTTAGAAAATTATAAAAACATTTGAAAAAAGAACATCCGCCATTATGTTTAATATAGATCAGTGTACACCGAAAGGTTGTCCGCGAACCACTAGTGGTCCGCGAGTAAATTTTGATTGTCTGCAGAAAGTTTTGGTCATTACTTTCACATTTTTAAAAATCCTATATTAGCAGTTACACTAGTTGTTTATATCAATTTTCGCTTCAGAATTTTTGAAATTACTCATTTTCTTACAATAGCTTTATTTAATGAAATCTTTCTTAAAAGGTTGATAAAAAATTTTTGTTTCCCTTTCAAAATGTCACATGTAGTAGATAGAATTGGTCTTGGGATTAAGACTGATTGACAACGCTAGGACCTTTGGCCAGGGAGGTGTGCCCGCCGTGGCGGTCTTTTTAAAGATTTCTATTCCACATTCACGAAATTTTTGAGGGAAATCAGTAAAAACTCCAAACAGCTACGGACTACGGTGACGAGCGTGACATCAGTTCGAATCCCAGATATAATGGAGTCATAATTATTAACAGGGTTAGATCAAATTATTAATTATTTGCAAGTTTAACTAATATGTTGTGGCCACCACAAGACTTACTTCTATATTTTTCTATGCAAATTCACACAGTACATTTTATTATTATTATTATTATTATTAGTATTTATTAAAATCATTTTCCATTATTAACACAGACGGTTTTCTTTTCATAGCAACATAAAATTAAATATCGAAATAAAGTCAATTTTGTGCCGACATCTAAGGACATGCTTTATTTTAGTTAGTTAAAAATGAAAAAAATAATAATAACTTTGTTTTAAACTATCACAGATCTATGGTGCAGCCATTCGTTTCAAAGGCACTGACTAATTCTTTTGAAAGATGCCCACAATGAAAATTTGCACCCGCAGGAAGATATCCCCCCCCCCCCATCCGTCAGGAGAGGGAGAGCGTTGCTCCTACATACAAATTTTTTTCCTACTTTCCTACTAATAATTTTTATTAATTTTACAATCATTCGTTAAAAATAATTCTCATTAAGTACATTTATGCGAAACTTTGTCCTATACTACCATATTAAAAATTATGAAAAAGCGGGATGACACCAGTTCAGCCATTGGTTCCCATATGTAATCAGCACAAGTATAGGTCTAAGTCCAACTAAACACCAAGTTTGATTAAATTTCGTTCATTGATTCGTAAAATACAGCGTACACAAAATTTGTGATATGCTTACAGACATTTCCTAAAAATGGCCAAATCATGTTCAGAGCACCTAAAATGGTGTAAATCCATCGAAAACTAGAATATTTTCACGAATAGAATAATAATCACCAGGTTAAATATTTTCACGAATCCAGTACTTTCTTCTTTTATGTATAGAAGAAAGTAACAAATCATAAATTAAAATGAAAACTTACCTGATATATTATTCGACAACAATCTAAATCTTATCTTCCTGTCCATATTAAAGGGTTGTTATTTTTGGCGCTCTATAAAATCCGATACTGAGAGAAAAAATAATGAAAAATCTTACATAATTTTTAATAAAAAGTAATTTACGAAACTAATTTCGCATTTCTCTCAACTAATTGTACACTCCAAAAACATGAAACTTCGCTGTCAAACTATAGCAGTAAATTTTACGGTGAACCAACAAATAAGCAGGAAGTTATGGCAGATAAAGTATGAAAAGTATCAGCTCAAACTTAAATTTACGCCTAAAGTTTGGCAGCGAAATTCAATTTTTCACAATATACAGCTCCAATTCTGGTCTTGATAATATCTCCCACTTTAGAAATATTCCTAATTTTTAAAATTTATCGTGACGTCTCTGTATAATACATATAGATGTGTGTATGTGTGCATGTATGTATTTCTCATACATCAAAAACGCTTGGACATAAAACGTTACAAATCTGTATGTTGATTTGTTAAAACATCTAGTTTTTGGTAGCTATATGTCTCTGCTTTTGATATATCCACAAAAACCCAAAACTTTAACAGAACTTTATAATACAGTCGTTAATTACATTTCTTAAAAAAAAAAAAAAAAAAAAAAAAAAAAAAAAAAAAATCCTTTCCTTTA
Source organism: Salticus scenicus (assembly GCA_963930645.1). Classification (NCBI taxonomy): domain Eukaryota; kingdom Metazoa; phylum Arthropoda; class Arachnida; order Araneae; family Salticidae; genus Salticus; species Salticus scenicus. Next base: position 188,483,405 of record OZ005652.1, read on the forward strand.
TTAGAATTATTCATAGAGTAAAAAGACACGATAGAAACATAATAGCAGAATGTCTTCCACCTATATTAGGTTTGGCGATGAACTTGGTGACGTTCTTTATGTCTTGACAAAATTGGCGAAAATTTTTAGTTTAGAGTTACCTGAATTTGGAATCTTTTTCTGAATTTGAAATGCAGTTAATTATTATTATTATACTATACATTTTATTTATTTTATTTTATTTTATTTTATTTTATTTTTGTATAATGTGTCGATTTCCTGCCACTCATTTTGGCTAAAGAGTAATAATATGAAGCCATCTGCTTTCGAGTGAATATCATTAAACTCTGGTTGCGCGTTTGTTAATAAGAGATGGTGCACAACAAAAGCACTTTATAGCCCCGTTCACATGAGCAGTTTCTACCCGGGTCAAACCCGCGTCAATCTTCGCGAAGCTGTTCACACACTTCCATCCCGCGTAAAAGCAGGGTTAGACCAGGGTCATTTTTCCTCCGAAATCAACCCCGCAATATACTAGGGGATAAGAGGGAATAACCCGCGAATTACCCAGAATGCTTTTCGCTTGTTTCTTTCTGCTTCAATACTGGGACAGCGAATTGCGCACTATTTTTAAGAGATAAACTGCGTTCTTTTTTATTATTTTATTTTATTATTATTTTGTGTGTGCGTATTGTTCTGTGAAGTTAATTGAAGAAGAATAATACTAGAGGAAGGAATTTAAAATAATGCGTGGATATTATATAAATGAAAAATATAAAACGGGCACAGTGTTTTGCACTTTTCTTTTTCCCTTTTTTATTGAAATTTCTAAAATTCTCAGTAAACTAATATATAGTAAATTAATATTGTTTTACAATATGAATAATTTTTTTGTATTATAAAGGTTATTTAAGGAAATGGTAGACACATTTTTTTTTTTCTTTTGTAAATAACTTCTTAGAATTATAAACATTTTGTATGCATATGCATTGGAATATAACAATATTAAGTATTAAAATTTCTCAAAAACTATTTAAATTCAATAAAATTAAATTAAAAAATTATATATTTTTTAAAAATTAATCCTGCTAAACAATTTTTAACATTTCTCTTTATTTTACATTATTATAATTTATTTAACAATATATTCTAAACATGTTTGAATATTGCTTTCTCTATTAATTGATAAAATAATTTTTGAAAAATGTTTTTATGTTTGCATATTAATTTTTTTCATTTAATTTCCAGCATTCAAACAATATATATATATATATGCATACATATATAATCATTTTAAGAAATTAATTTATCAGCCAATCTTTAATATATATATAAAGATTTAACTTTACCAATGAATTTAGAAAGTAATAACCAAATGTATTTATAAAATATTTCTGAGTTGCTGTAAAATATTTAAAATTCATTGCACACACTAGAGCCTGGACTGGGTGGAATGTCTTTTAGGGGGACTTTCTAAGGGAAACTAGCTCATACTCATGGAAGTTTTAGGGAAAACGACGGAAAACTATTAAGATCAGACCGACGATGGTTCGAACCCGATACCCATATTTATTCGCCTAATAGTATGGCCAATATATCGAATTTTGTTGGGTTAATAACAGTTATAAGAACTATATATATTTTTTTCCTCGTAGGAGGAAGAGAAGCAATTTTAATTATATAAACAGAACAAATTTATAATACCTATATCTTGAGTTCACGTATAAAATTTAACTTTAGAAGTGGGTTATAAATAGATAAACTATTTGGGAACAGATTTGAATAATATATACATCGGCAACGGCAATAAGCAATGGGTGCCCTATAGTAAATCTTAGCCTAATATATATTTCATAATCTGTTTTATATTTTACTATATTAGAGATTTCATTGTAAATTTTCTTTTATAGGTAATTGTATCCCATTGCTACTGTTCTTACACACACACACACACACATATATATATATATATATATATATATATATATATATATATATATATATATATATATATATATATATATATATATATAATTATCGGCATATTTAATCAAAAAAAAAAAAAATTAAGTGGTGGTGTGAGCATTAAGGCTGAATGATATCACAAGGGCTCTAGGCCTAGGTGGAATGCCCTCCACAAAATTATTTTAAGAGGTTTGGATTTTAGTTTCGGATTATTTAAGAGGTTCCGTGATTTTCTATTGAATTTTGGTTTTAATACTTTTGGTTACAGAATATTTTTAATTGCAAAAGGAGTTTTAATAATAAAATATATATGCACAAAACTCTAATTTATAGTTTTTATTACAGATGCACAAGAATACTTTTTTTTATTTTTTTATTATGAATTCTTATTTCGATGCATAATAAAAGATAAAGATTTATGAAAGATTTATGTTGAAATATTTTTAAGAATATCTATTAGTTATGATAGCAAGAAATAAAATAAGTATCTGACCTAGTATTTATTAATGTAGTAATATTACTTTATATCTTTAAGATAATGAAATCTGAATTAAAAGTTTAATCATTTATTTTATTATTTAATGCATTTAGATTTAATATAATTATAATGCATAATTTATTCTAACTAACTTAAAATCAAAGTATTGTAAAGTTAATTATATTAGTATTTCAATTGACTAAGTTTAATTGTAATAACAATATAAATAAAACTAATATCAAAACTTATTTTATTTCCCGATCCCGTTTACAATCTTAATATTCAAAATAATATTAATAATTAAATTTCTAATACATAATATATATATATATATATTTACTACATATAAAAAAGATACTGAAATTTTCATGTTTAAAAAATTAAATTCAGAATGATTTGTTTGTAATATTAAATTTGCATTAAAAACTTAATGTAAAATTAAATATTAATAATGAAGAATAATATAAAATATATAATCCTAAAATTAAATAATGTATGTAATCCTTTTATTCTCGGCTGCTGTCAAAGTCAAACATGAAATTAAATTCACGTTTTCGCGGACAATACGGTTTCGCTTCTTTTCTCCGAACTCATGCGTTAATCTTGCAAACAGCCAATCAGAATTCAAGAAACGTATGACGCTGCTACAGTGATTTTTAACCAGGGTTGATAGTGTGAACAGCCTAAATTTTGACTCTGTAAAACCCCGCTTTTCAAATTCCCGGGTCGTTTTGACACGGGTTGAAGTTGCTTCATGTGAACGGAGCTTAAGATATTTGAACAAGAGATATTTATGTTCTTCCGTTATAACTCTATTTTCGTGATTTTTGTGTCACGAAATATACTAAATACTAGTAGTTTTATAGTTTTATCGCATTGAATATTTATGACAACTTACCACGCACACACACAATGTTTCCATAAAAGGAACTGCGATCTCAGAATTCTTATATTTCTACGTGCTTCTTTTTATTTTGTCACCACTATTTAAAAAAAAAAAAAAAAAAAAAAAAATCTTGAAAGTTTTAATGCTATAACGTTATTTTAAAAATAACTGCTTTAAAATATCGGTTTCACAATAATAAAATGCACGTAAAAATATAGGAATGCTACGACCTCTGCAATATGCATAAATAAAGAATGTACAAGAAAGTCATGTAGCGTCCACATATAGATTTATTTCTCTGTAAAAAAGGCAAGTAATTGTCTATATCTAAAACCTAAAAAACAAAAAGAGGAAGAATTTTCTGCTAAAATTTTAAATCCATTTTAATAAAATACATGCAGAAAATTATTCTGAATTATGTATAATTCACTGAAAGTTTGAAATACTTAATTCTATAGAAAGACTATTCATTAAACTTTTTACATGCTTTTGCTATTGTAAAAAGTGTACACTTATTTGATTAGTCCCATGAGATTTAAATATATCTTAGCATAACATTCCATATCATTCCAGTGAAGTGCATACCTAACATTGCACCTTAGGGGCATCCTTTATTCGTTTTTCTCTCACATCTTCTTTTGCAATAAAGCAGTAGAATGCCTGTAAGAAATTCTTTCAGTTATCGGAAAAATAATTCGACAGTTACCTGGAAATCACAAAGTTTTCCTGACATGGAAACGTTAAAATTTTAACATATACCACCAACTTTTAAGAAAAGCAAAACGTTTTTCGGTAGAATATTCATAGAAAATGAAATACAAGTGTATATTAAGAAATACATTTGGAAGATTTTATATAAAATTTTATTCAGTGTTCTCTCTAGGAAAACGTTGAATCATAGAATCCTCATGCTAATCTATGGAGAAATTTGTCCTATTATTATTCATTGCATAATACACATTTTACATTAAATTTTCACATTTAAAAATTCATATGCATGTTTTTTCCCTTCCAAAAAACTATCATTACTATTATTATTATTATTTTAATGTTTTAATTTGAAGCTATAAAATGCAAAATTTTAAATTTTAAATTAAAAAAAAAAAATTGATAAATATCTCAAAATCTCTTTGTTTTTGATTTAAACTCTCAAAAAAGTTTTGGAAAAAAAAAAAAAAAAATCTTGAAAAACAAGAAAGAATTATACAATCAAGAATTTCCGAATGGAAAAACGGAATTTAAAAATATAAATCATATAATGAATAATAATGGAATAATTTTCCCCATAGGTTAACATGGGATTCGAATGATTTTGACGCCCACCGGTAGTGAATCTTAATTATCTGGAATCACAAGAATTTCAATTTTTGAAATCATTTGTTCTAATATATAGACATATAAAAGTAGTTTAAGTATATAAAAGTAAAAATATAAAAAAAGGGGAAAAAATAGACTTGTTAGCTGATTTCACTTACAACCGAAGCTAATTACTCTCATCTACCTATTATTTCGCATACCAATCAACCAATTTATTAATGAAAATATTAATGTTTTCGTACCACTATGTTAAATAAAATTTTGTACCAAAAAAAAAAAAAAAAAAACCTAAAATGTTTTGGCTACCACATGATTTTCTTCTATATTTTCCTATGCAAATTCACTCAGTAAAAATAATTTATTAAAATCATTATTTAATAAAATTATCTTCCGTGATAATGCAGTACGTTTTCCATATTAGAGAAGTAATATAACACTAAATATCCAAAAAAAAGTTCATTTTATTCTCCATATTACCCCCCCACCCCCACCCCATCCAAAAAAAAAAATAAAAGATATCCATCATTTCCCCCTGGAGGAGGGACGTTCCTCCCAAGGGATGAGGCGATGCTCCTACATATAAAAAAAAATCCTCAGTTGACTATCTCTATTATAAATAATTCTTGTAAATTTCATAATGATTATTAAAAAATAATTCTCTTTATGCGCATTTATACAAAATTTTGTCCTATACCACCATGTTAAAAGTTTTGAAAAAGCGGGATGGCAACGGAACCTATAAGACAATTTTTACCAAAAGTTGATAGGCACTAAGTTACGTCAAGGTGTAACTACGTACCAATTTGTATGAAACACTGTGCAGTAGTCCCTGAGATACAGTTGCTACACAATTTTGTCACACGCACACACACAGACAGACATTTTCTAAAAATGGTCAAATCGTGTTCCACAGCTCTCAAAACGTGTAAATCCATCAAAAACCCGAGGTCGAAATTTTTTACGGATCCAATGCTTTCTTCTGTTGAATATAGAAGAAAGTAAAAAATAAATAAAAAAAAAAAAAAAAAAAAAAAAATCATGCAGTCTCCACACAGATATTTTTCTCTATGACAACGGTATGTAATTTTCTAGATTGACAACCTAAGAGATTGAAAAAAAAAAGAAGAAGAAGAACTTTCTTTTACAAATTTATATTCATTTTAATAAAATGCATACAGAAAACCAGAGGGAATTATGCATAATTTTAAAAAAATCGAAATATTTAATTCCATAAGAAATGTATTCAGGAAATTTAATGCTTTTGCTATTGTAAAAAGTATACACTTATTTGTGTAATCGCATGAGATTTAGAAATATTTTAGCATAACATTCTATGTCATTTCAGTAAAGTGTGTACGTAAAAGTGCACCTGAGGCACATCTCTTTTCTTTTTTTTTTTTTTCTTCACATCTTCTTGTGCAATAAAGCAGAAAAATATCTCTAAGAAATTCCTTCATTCATCGGTGAAATCCTTTGACAGTTGGCTTCAAATCACACAGGTTTCCTGACATGAAAACGTTTAAACTTGAATATACCACCAGCTTTTAAACAAAAGTTTTCTCGATAAAATGTTTCAGAAAACGAGATGGAAGTTTATATTAAGAAATGTATTTGGAAGATTTTATCTGGGTTTTATTCAAAATAATCTGAATTTACATTTTGCTTTGAGAATTCTGAATTGCAAGAATTCCAATTTCTAAAATAATTTGCTTACATATAGAAAACATTTTTCAGCATATAAAAGTAAAGAAAAAAAAATAATAATAATAAAAAGAGAGAAAGAGAGAAGAAGAAGAAGAAGAAAGAAAAAAACAGACTTGTTGGCTGATTTTACTTAAAGTGAGAAAAACTAGTTAACACTAACATCAATCAACCACTTCATTAGTTAATCCAATATACCAGCCCATTAATTAATCCGGACTTTCAAAGCCCATTAATTAATCCGCCCATTAATTAACCGATACTTTTCCACTTGAGAACCGCCACTTGGCAATTTGACTTGTTTCTTGGACTTTTTCTATGATAAATCGCCAAATTATTTTCAAAACATTTATCTAAATTAGAGGCAACACTAAAATAAATTATTAAAATATTTATAATAAATTTAAATAAAAAAAAATATATGGTATTAATATTGAATAATGTAATGTTGATGAGTTTAGTAAATAAATAATATTAATAACACTGAGAAATTATTCATAAATTGCTCGAGAAATGAAAACTCATCAGATAGCGGAAAAGTACCATTAAATTCATATAGTAATATTAAATTTTGCATAGTTTCCACATCAAATAATATCTTAAACATGTCATATACGACAAGCATCAAAGGTGAAAACTAGTTGGCATAGGTGGACTCTGCTCAGTTCCCCATCATATTTATGTTCTCAGAAATTTCTAGTGCGAGACATATTATTAGTGGATCTGCAGATCAGGAGCCTCAACGTCCTATTTGCATCAGACATTATTCAATAGGTCATTTTTATTTATTCCTTATTATATAATAGTATATATTGATTCGATCGACTTATTACCAAAATCAAATACATTCCTGAGGGGGGCGGCAGCCCCCTCAACCCCCCGTTGTATCTCTCTTTGTATACCTATTTGTATATGATATAAAGTGTTACGAAATTGTAAATAATTGCATTTATTTTTGTATAAATTCTTTCAAAGAGGTTTAGTAAGTTGATAAAATGCTAATTTTGTGCCTTTATAGTCGTTTTAGCGTTAAAATAGCCAAATTTTCCTTTAAAAACGCATTAAAAAGCTCCTATAAGGGAAGAAATAAATTTGGCGCCAAATTTGGCGACTATTTCCCTCCTTGGCGATTGTTTTGGCGATCTTGGCGAGAAAATCGTTATTAGGGATATACCAAATATGGAAGCTCTAATCTCATTGGCTGATGTGATACGAGAATTTTCCAGAACAGTCTGTTTTCGATAGAAAAGTATAAAAGGAGCATTATTTTCGCCAAGGCGGTTAGTCTCAGATCTATATCAGTTTCGTCAAATGCTTGCTCAATGGGCTCATGAATATGTGTACCAAATTGCAAGTCAATAGCGTTATTTTGGAGGCCGCTATCGCGGTACATACAAATTCTTCCCATAGGCCATAATGGTAAAAAAAAACTTTGGCGTGTCCCTGTACACGAACTTACAAATGGAATGCACACCGAAAACTATACAGCTAATTTCGTCGGCATCATGAACATGAGTACAAAATTTCAAGTCAATAGCGTGTTTTTTGCGGCCGCTATCGCATGACAGACAGACAGACGGAATCCAAAATCCTTTTGAGTCTCAACAGAGGGCCTCCATTCACATTTCGGCAAAAATTGGAAGTCAATAGCTTGATTTTTGCGGTGGCTATCGCGGTACAAACAGATTCTTCCCATAGGCCGTAATCATAAAAAATCTTTGGCGTGTCCCTGTACACGAACTACAAATGGAATACACACCTAAAACTATACAGCTGATTCCGTTGGGCTCATGAACACGTGTACCAAATTGCAAGTCAATAGCGTGATTTTTGAGGCCGCTATCGTGGTACATATAAATTTCTCCCATAGGCCGTAATGATAAGAAAAACTTTGGCGTGTCCCTGTATACGAACTACAAATGTAATACATACCAAAAACTATACAGCTGACTTCGTGGGGCTCATGAACATGTGTACCAAATTTCAAGTAAATAGCGCTTTTTTGGCGGCCGCTATCGCGCGACAGACAGGCAGACAGACACAGCCCAAAACCGTTTTGAGTCTCAACAGAGGGCCTCCACTGACGTTTCGGCAATAATGTTAAAAGAAATCAATTTAACCAAAGCTTCATACAGTGACAGAATGAAATCACCGCCTAATAGGCTATCCACCGTTCATTTCGATATATTTATCTTATTCTAATCTATTAATTTATTTTATCAGGGTCAATTTCGTTGTTTAGTTTTCATGCTACTATTTCCAATGCAATAATCCTCAAATTCATATTTATATGAAAAATTTACAATTTCGCTATGTTGATAAAATCGTAAATTACGAATAATTTACGAAATTTTCCTATTAGAATATTTGTATTCAATCATGTTCAAACAAATATCATAAACGTAATTTTGAAGTTGTCTAACGTATTTAGGATCCTCAAAATGGAAGTTTATGCTCAATTTTGTTTTATTCTGACATGTTAAATAAATCGTAAATTCCAAATAACTTACGAATTTTTTAAATTGGAAAAATCATAGTCTATGATATCCATGCCAGTATCCTAAATATTATTTCGAAAGTGGTTTGACATCTTTACGATGAAAATATCCCTCAAGATTGACGTTTATGTGAAATTTTGCTCTTATTCAGCCATGTTAAGAAATTCGTAAATTTCCAATAACTAACGAAATCTTTATATTGGAAAATTCATAGTCATTAATATTCATGCCAGTGTCCTAAATAATGTTTCAAAAGTAGTCTGACATCTTTACGATGAAAATATCTCTCAAAATTGACGTTTATGTGAAATTTTCCCCTATACTGCCATGTTAAGAAATTCGTAAATTTCCAGTAACTTGCGAAATTTTCAAAGTAGCATATTTATAGTTACTGATTTTCATTCCGGCATCAAAACTGATATTTTAAAACTGGTCTGACATTTTTACAATAAAAAGTTTTTATTTAATGCACGTTTAAGTGATTTTTTGTCCTATTCTCCCATGTTAAGAAAATCGTAAATTTCGAATAACTTACGAAGTTTTTAAAATCGAATGTTGCAAATGAATAGGGTTCTTGCCAGTGTCGAAAGTAATATTTTAAAACTGATCTGACCTCTCTGCGACAATTTGTTCTTGAGATATCGTGTACACAGACTAACAAACTAACGGACTGACCCACTAACACACTAACAGACTAACAGACTAACAGACACCCTACAGACAGACACCATAGAAATTTTGTCATTTTCGGATTCCTCACACCTGAAAACGTGTAGAAAAGTCAAAAAACCGAGGTCGAAATTTTTCACGATTACCTAAGTTCCCCATACCTATAGTATGATGGGGAACTAAAAGCTCCTCTATTTTAGTATAAAAATTGTATAAATTAAACGGTAACACTAATCATTTACCCATAGGTGTGCTTGGTTTAAAAAATTTGAAGGGGATATTAGAGATGTATTCAGAGGAATATAGACGCCCTTTTCAATTTATATTGTAAGTAGATACATATGCGCTTGATGTTAAAATATTATTATTGTTAACTTAAAAACAGTATTAAAATGCTTATTAAATATCTTTAATCATTTCAAAATAACAAACAAATAAAGATTTTATTGAGTGACATATTACAACCTGGCAATAAGAATAATTCAAGTCAAACTAGTTTGTTATAGACACCACAAAACTTTCTTCTACATTTTTCTATACAAAATAAACACAGTATATAAATGATTGATTAAAATCATTTTCTATGATGAAAGCAGACAATTTGCATCTTAGAGAAGTACAACACTAACAGCCTTATTCACAAAATTTTTAACACTGGGGTTAACCCAGGAATGTGCTAGGTTATCTCAAGATCGGTATTCACCATGAAAAATCTGCGATTTAACACTTGAGTTAACCCTCTCTTTTTAAACCTTCGAAATTGGAGGATTAACTCTTGTGTTACATGAGCATGTTACAGTTACAGCGAAAAAGCACTTGTTTCCTTTTTTTAATACGTTGCTTTTTTATTGACCAATCAACGACATTCTTACAGATTGCTCGAGATAACTCTGGTGTCAACTAATCCACGGTTGGTGAATACGAAAGCTTTCTAACCCTGGGTTAAGGGGGGTGTTAACTCTAACACAAGTGTTGCGTGAACCATGAGTTAACACTAGTTTGGTGAATAAAGCCATCAATGTCATAAGAAAATTAATTTTGTGCCGACATCTGCGATTTATTTATTTATTTATTTATTTTTGTGAAAAAGGAGAAAAAATGATAAATTCGTTTTAATTTATCACATATCTATGGTTCGTTTTAAAGGCATTAACAAGTTCTTTTAAAAGATACCCATGCTGAAAAATTACACCTCCAGGGGTACTTCCCCTTACAGCGGGGAAGGGGTGGTGCTCCTATACATAAAAAAATAAATAAATAAATAAAAAATCTGATTGACTATTACTATTATAAATACACTTTCTTTGATTTCATATTTAAAAAAGTTAAAATTAACTGTCATTACGTACATTTATATGAAATTTTGTTTATGCTGCCATACTGAAAATTTTGAAAAACTGGGATGATAGCACCACCTGTTAAGTAATTAGATCCACAAGAGCAATCAACACCAATTTTAATCAAGGTTTAAATAAGTATCAAGTTTGGATGAATTTTGTCCATTGTTTCGTGAGATAAAGCGTTTACAAAAACGTTTATATACACACATAGAAAGACAGGCAGAGACGCAGACAGACATTTTCTCAAAATAATCAAATCATGTTTAGGACATCTCACAACGCGTAAATCCATCAAAAACCAAAGGTCGAAAATTTTCACTAATCCAATACTTCCTTCTTATATATATATATAAAGAAATTAAAAATGGAATTTTTGAAGTTGTGTCATTGAAAAGCGTATATGATTTGCCCCAACGTGAGGGGAAAAGTTACATCTTTTTCTCGTAATTTATCCACCTTAAAGGCAGTTGTGTTAGTTTTATTGTAGGCTAGTTCATGTTTTATAGTATTCTTTAAGTTGATATTCCTCAAATATTGTACCTTTTTTGTTGTGAAATTTTCCTTGTATGGCTGCAAAATATTTTAATTGAAATAATAGCTGATAACAAACTGATATACATATTTGCCTTTTTAATGAATAAAACTAAACTAAAATTAAAAAATTAAAGGCCTTACTTTAAAACTTCTTGAGACCTTTCGTCGCGGATCCGCGACATCATCAGAACAGCTTCATATTGTGCTGTCGGCGATGAAACTAATTATTTTCCTCATCACGATATTCAGGTCGTAATAGGTGGCACCACTTGTGCTCGATGCTCAAGGCTGATGCATTTCTGTTACAACTGCGACTATATTTACAAATTTCAACGGTTTCGCGATGTAGGGTGTAAATATGATTTTCGTAATTAGCTAATTTGTCCATTTTTATTTCGATATTTTTTTTAATTTTAGTTAGAACGATAGTTTTTATTTTAAATTTAATATCAGTTTTACGTTATTTTGTTCTATTTTTTATTTTTCTCTTTGTCATACCGAAGTAACTACCATCTCCGTTATCTTTAGTTAAGTATTTGATTCTATAGATATCTGTCGTTTCTAAAAAATCAATATTATCTTTATTGCTCTGGATTCTCCACAAAATATTTGGATTCGGTTTAATAGGTATATTAATATTTAATTTAAAAGTTTCTTTCTTTTTTTTTTTTTTTTTTTTTTTTTTTTTTTTTTTTACGGAAGCGCCTTTATTATAAAAAATAACGGTGTATTTTAATTTTGTATTTTGCGCGTTATCAATAGGGTTAAGTTTTTTTATACGTTTTTTATACAATCGGTGAACTAAGTTTCTTTGGTAACTTTCTTTAAGAGTTATTTCAGTGATTTTGTTTAATTCGTTTTTGAGATGTATTTCACTAGAACATAGCACGGTTTACATATTCTTGGATGGTGTTAACTTTATAAGGGATTTTATAGTTATTATTAATTATTTCACCGCTTTTATTTGGTTTTCGAAACACTGTAGTTTCTATTATATTAGGCTTTTTTCGTAAAATTGTGACATCTAAGAAATTTAGTTTACTATTATTTTCGATTTCATATGTAAATTGATTATTTTTATCTATTTCATTTAATTTACTTACAGGAAATATCTTCAGTTTCATATTTCGTATCAATAATAGCAAAAATGTCGTCTACATATCCTACCGAGAAACTTATTTCATTTTTGAAAGTTTTAAATATTTATTTTTCGATCATTCTGAGTTTTAAATCCGCGATTATTACCTGAGGATCGTGATGAGGAGGAGAATTACTTTCGTCTCCGGCAGCACAATGTGAGCCTGTTCTAAAGATGTTGCGGATCCGCGACAAAAAGTCTGAAGAAGCTTCAAAAAGCCTTTAGCTTTTTTGATTTAATTTAAAGAAGTTTCAATGCTAATTTTCAGAATTAAAATAATTAATTTTTGCACACTCGCATGATATTTACTTTTTATGCTTCCGAAATTAAATCTACCCATATCTTATCTCTATAGAGCCCTCACCCCTTTCCTCCAGAAATCTACATGAGCCCGGATCTAGTCTGTATCCTGTACCAGGTCCGAGAAACATAGACAAATTTTCTAAGGGCTCCGTGTAACAAAGCAAATATAAAAAAAGTTTTTTAGGCTTACTGTCCACCAAAACACAAATAATATTTTTATTTCACAATCAAAAAATGAGATTTCTTTTTAGGATAATAAATTTTAGAATTTTGAGTATATCTAAAAACTTTAAAAGTTTAGGAAATTTTAACTTTAAAAAAAAAAAAAAAAAAAAAAAAAAAAAAAAAAATCGATTTTTTGTCCAATATATGTTGAAAATATAAATAATTCTTATCATTATAACACTACTTTATTTATGATTCTACGTATTAATTTGATTCAAAAGTTATGAGCAATATTACAACTGATATCAAGACCGAACTTACGAGATTTCCAAATTTTAACACTTAATTTCTCAAAAGTGCCATTTCGTTTCAAAATGTCAGCCTCTTGAAAATTCCAGTTAATATAAATTACAAAAAATTATATTTGATGACCGAATTGCATGATACTTGGTATTTACAAAGCCTAAATCAATGTGTCTCCGCTAAGTTTATTAACAAACTTGCCATCTTGTTTCAAAACGGAGACTACTACAAAAGAACAAAGAAAGCAACCTGCTCTTCCGACTGAGCCGGAATGATTTATTTTGTTGCTTTCTTCTAAGGCCCTGGAAAAAAGTAAAAGGTCGCAAAATATTGTATATTAACAAAAAAAAGTATAATGCACAGTTAAACACGAAAAATGTAATACCACTCTTTCTTAGAAATGAAATTTAAAAATATAAACATAGGTTATGAACATATGCAAAATATAATCAATGCATTAAATGACAATTTAAAAATCTATGGCACTGCATCTTGGAAAAAAATATAAAGTCGAGGAGTTGTGAATGAAAATATAAAGTCAATATCCTGCAAATTCACTTTTTTTTTTCCAATGACTTTTATCAGTCGGTCAGTCATCGTTGAACCAAGTCGAAATAAAGTTTCTTCTTTGATATTTTCCCATGCATTCCTGATCGCATTGATGAGATCGCCTTTCCCTCGATATTGTCACATGTCTTTATAAACAGATTGCGCAAATATGCCGCAAATATTTTCCAACGAATTAAATTCTGGACTGAAGAATGGCCAATCAAGCAGACAGACCTCATTTGCTTCAAACCATGAGCTGCATGGATGCTGGCATTATCCTGGCTGAAACGTCCAATCTCCTGATGTAACTTGTGTAGTATTGGGAAACAAATTATCGCCCAGCATATCTTGATACTCTTTTGCATTCATTTTGGTATAAATTACCACAATTGGTAACGTGCCATTAGCAGCAAACGCTCTCCCTACCATCACTGACCCCCCCCCCCCCCATTCATATTGCTGCTTAGAAAAGTAAGGTATATATATATATATATATATCATGACAGTATTTTTAAAGCCGTCTGGCCCATCAAAATTCATTTTTACTCATTCGAAAAAACTATATCTTTCCATTTATCTCCAAGCAAAACGTATTTTTTAGCAAATTCTAAGCGAGCTAATTTATGCTTCTTTGTCAAAAGTTGTCGAGTTTGTAACTTTACAAACTGTAACCGCGGGTTGAAACTTAAAACATTGCAGATAGTTCGGCTGGTACATGGTAGGTTTAAAGCACGAGCTATTTCAAAAGAAGACATTTTTTGATTTCACGTCCATCGAAAAACGGTCAATTTTCGGCGCCTTGAAAGTGCACTTAGACTTCCCTGGGCGCTTGCATTTACCATACTTTGAAGGATTTTTGAAAAAATTATTGATTACGGTTTCAGACCTACCCATAGACCTCGAAATAGCTGCACCACACATTCCATTCGCTTTCATTTCAAGGATTTTTCGCGTTCTTCATCGAACAATTGTTTCTCACTCCGCATCGTTGTTAGTAGCACAGAGAAAGATTATAGTAACCCAAAATGCATTGTTAGATTGCCTTTTATATTTCGTGCTTTCTCAGACCGCAGAAAATTTGCATAACCCTCCAAAAAAATTTAACGACTTTATGCTTTTTTCATCATCAAATAAAAGTAATGTTTAATACTTGTATATAACTCCGTGAAAAATGACGAAATGTGAACGATAAATCTTCAAAACAATGTTCAGATCATGAAGATTACCACGTGATCATTTAAATGTATTTTCTATTTTGGTTTATAGATGGCAGTATCACATGTGTTTCGGTATTTTATAATTTTCGTTCTGAGATTAAAAAAATTCTACCCAATCAATAAATATGAATGACAATAAAAAAAACTGCTGGTTAGTAAAAAATGTATGCTTTGTTTTTCTTTTTAAATTAAAATTCGTAGCAAAGAGCATAAACTTCTATCAGAATATCTACATTTTCTGGTAACATTGGAATTGCAGATTGAAAAATATTTTTCTGACTAACAGAAAACAACATGAATCATTTTCATAGTAAAAAGGTCAAAAAATGATTCAAAAACACTCAAAACCTCCTGCAAACATAAACAATATCAATATTTGAATAATTGATATGAATCATTATTCATATGAATGATTCATATAAATAATGATGAATACTCATGAAATTTAATGAAGATAAATCATTAAAATTACTAACATTAGTTTAATTCATAGAAAATACTTCCATATATATTATATATTCCTATGTAGGTATTTTCGTATGTATGTCGTAAGCTTACTTCATTAAAAATGTAAACAAACAATGAAGCTTGATAAAAATATTTAAAGGCTTTAATATGCTTTTTACAAGTATTTTAAAAATTTTAAGGTTTTAGTATGGTTTTACAAATAGTTTAAGAGTTTTTTTTTTTTTTTTTTTTAATGAAACGCTCAGAGTCGTTCATTTAGAATTTGTATTTTCTTATGGCAACAATTTCTGTTTGTTTTTATCTGTCATTGCGTTGTTTATAATAGCCGGTGATCTGTTATATTTAATTTAGAGCTTTAAACATTACAATCGGATATTTTTTGAAGGTTTTAGAGAAAATAAATAAGAATAGATGTGATACAAAACAGATTATGTGTATATTTCCGTAAGTTGAACAAACGGCATGGGAGTACTTAAATCTAAATATGGCAGCGATAAGTTTACTTTTCCATTGCTTAGGGCAACGGCTGTTCTCGAAGATGAGTACGAACCGGTATCGTCACCTCACTTGCAAATTATATAAATAAGATGGTAATTAGTTCGATTAATTTAAATTAGATTTTAATTAAAATGTACTATAATTAACGAATCATTTGCATACTTTTTTTTTTTTTTTCCTTCCCATACGACAAATTTGTCTAAATCCTAGTTTAACTGGCTATTTAATCCACCTTATAATTTTTTCTAGTGTCTTATATTCAATAAATGAAAGTATTGAATTCGTAAAAATTTTCGACATTCGGTTTTCGATGGATTTACACATTTTGAAAAGTCCAAAATAGGATCTGACTAGTTTTAGAAAATATCTGTTTGTCCGTCTGTCTGTCTATGTGTGACAAAAATGTTGTGGCGACTATATCTCAGGACTTACTGCACAGAATTTCATAAAACTTTATATGTAGTTGCACCTTGAGATAACTTAGGGTCTGTCATATTTTGCTGCCGATCACTCAAAAGCGTCGCTGCTATACAACGATTCCCGCAATTTAAGAGAAGGATATATGTCAGGTTCTATTGCGTACAATCGAACAAAACTTGATATAGAAAAAGGCTATTACGAGACATTATGCTGATTAAATTTGGTGCTTATCCGCCGATAGGTGGGCAGCTATGCTGTCATTTTACCCAAGAACGGCAAGAATGTCATCTGCACGGTAAAAATTCACTTTTGTTTGACATTTAGTATAATACCTCTCTAAGATGAAAATCGACTGTATTCATAATATAATAGATAAAAAATAAAAATTAATTTGTATAGGAAAATATAGAAGGACTAGCAGACCCGGCCACGCGTTGCTGTGACTAAGTTATACGTTGAATTATACGGCTGTAAACTATTTAGTACAGTTAAATTATTATTTACGAACAAAGACGAAAACGTTGTAGCCGATGTAAAAACCCACAGGGTTGAGATTTGAAACTTAGGTCAAAATTTGGAAGCGATTGATAAAAATTTTCGTAGTGTTGATATTAAGCACAAATTAATTTTATTGTAGGGTCCTATAAATTTTAATGGAGAAGTGATATATATTATTTCTAATGCTACTTTGCATAAAATTGCTAAAATGACTAATATATAAATTAAATTCTATTAAAATTCTATTAAAATAAAAGTATAAAAGAAACAGACGATTTTAAAATCAATTTTTATGGAGGAGTGAAATATAATATATGCTATAATGGATAATTTTACTATTAAATGACCTCATCATTTTAAATATTTTAAAGAGGGCAACAGCTGTAGTTATAAAAGGGAAAACAATAAGGCTAAACCAGAAAAATAAGTAAATTTGATAAATATTTTAAAACTTTAAAATTGGAAATCTTATGAAATATTGGACATTTAAAGTAAGTACATGTATCATTTTAAATACAAAAAGATTTTGGAAAAGTTTAGTGTATTTTAACGAAGTGATGAGAAGTTTTTGAGTATGTTAAAATTTTAATAGTAAATTCAAGTCAATAAAGATGGGAAACATTGAGGATTAAGATAAGAATAATTATAAGATTAAAAAAAAAAAAAAAAAAAAAACTTTTTATATACCATGCTTTTAAATTTTAATATACTAATAATATACAAATTAAAAGGAAAATGATAAATATTCTATCATAGTTTGAAGTCAAATTTGTTTTCAAATGTCTAAATAAAATATCTGATGTAAGATACTAATATTTTGCAGCGGAATAGATTTCATTTCTGTCATCCTTGGCGAAAAAAAAAAGAATATCGCCAAATTATCTGGCGAAAATATTTAATTCCTTTCAAAAATCATGGTTATTTTAACAACTTATATTAAAAGAGTAATGAATAATATGAAACAATATTTCGTACAATACATATTACATGTCATACATACGTACAATGAATAATACATATTACATTTCGTACAATGCATACATCTGGCATGTATATTTTCGTGTTACGCTTTTGATCGCCAAATAATAATAATAATAATAAAAAAAGCCAAGGGCGACAGAGTTTAAAAATTTAAAATTAAAATTTTGTCAATTTGACAGCAAAATAATTCAATCTAACACCCGCGCCGCGATAACTAATACATATCTATACCCAAATATAAGGATTAAAATCGGGAAATAAATTTCCTCGATTTTTAATAATTTCTTACAAAAAATCCAGTGGGCAATTAACATAGGAAATCTTTTTCTTGGCTGCACAGACGGTCAGTGAGTCACACTTCGCTTGCGTATAGAACTCATAGATATAGTATAGCATATATAGAATAGAGTGATCATTGGGGAGAAAAAAGTTATTCCTTTTCATTTGGGAAAAGACGACGTTTTTACCAAAATATGGCCGTCTTTCCCCGAGTGAATACACACGGGAATACATACTAATATTTTAGCAAATAAAATTTATGAATAATTTATTTGCTAAAGGGGAATGGAAGACTCCAGATACAGTTTCAAATTCATATTTCTTTCTTTCTTTTCTTTTTTTTTTTTCTTTTTTTTTTTTTTTCAATACCACTTAATGGCTGTTTCCAAAGCTTTTATTTTTTATCTTTTTTCGGCATCAAAAATCTTTCTACGATAACATGGGGATGAGAGATCTATATATATCACTATATCTATGATAGAACTACATTAGCACTTTATCAATGTGTATAAAATCTTTAAATTGATTATGACGTCAATTTTCGTGAGATGCATAATTTAACTTTTTATAATTTTTTAACGTTCACGTTTGATTAAATGTATTTATTTTTATGTCGAAAGAAAATGAACTCGTATTTTTTTTTTTTTTTTTTGGCAACAATTAAATTAATGGAACTCACAGATATTTTGGAGCAACTTTAATAAAGGTCTATAATTAACAAATAATTGCAATAAAACAATATTGTGACAATAAATTGAGATAAAAACTATCCTATCTCTCAAGTTGGATCAAACTGCACACAGTGTGCAAAATTTCATCAAAATCAGTTCCTTAGTTTAGGAGTTTACCCCGGACAAACATCGTGACACGTAATTTATATATATATACAGATTAAATTATAAAGTTTTGATCAATGAAGCACAAATAAGTAAAAAACAGGATTAATTTCACTGTATTATCTTCATTATAATATGAATTCAATTTACACTTCAGTCTAAGTAACACGTGGCCGGCTATGCTAACACCAAAAATTTAAAAAGTGGAAATAATTGAATTATACGAAATTTATTAATAGGTTAAAAAGTTGAAGATTCTTTGTGTAGATGGCAGCACCAAATATATTTCAGCTTTCATTTTCATATGAAACAGAGTAATTGCTCCACGCTCTACTTTCCCCGTTTCATTTTTGAAAGGAAATATGAAAGTTGAAAGTAATCTGTTACAAATAAAGACTGTAAATATTTTGAGGAGAATTTTATAGCGTCAACAACACGTGGTAATTATGCTGTTAAAATGTAGCTTATATGACACGTTCGTAGATTTACCATAGCAGCGCCATCTATTGATTACTTACTCAACCCAGTCGAAAGGTATCGACATCTGTTAGAATCATTTGGAGTTAACAGATAATTGTGACTGTCAAATAATAACAGACAAATAATTAGCAATAAATTAAAATTGCGACTATAATTTGAGATTTAAACTATCCTATCTCTCAAGTTGGATCGAACTGCACATGGTGTGCGAATTTTATTATAATCGGTTAAGTGGTTTAGGAGTCCATTGAGGACAAACATTGTGACACGAGATTTATATATATTAAGATGTTTTGGCCACATCATGCTAGTTTTCTTTTGATATTGGTATAAAGAATATGACTCATTTATTGAAACTCGATATTTTGATAAGCTAAATAGAACTGGTGGTCTCAGGCTTAGGGAAGAAAAATCGAGCCATTGGGAAAAAATTCCGAACAATAACTTTAATGATCTCAAATTTGAATATTAAATGAAAGAATTATTTTTATAATTGAGGAGGTTTATTGACAGAGGTATACTTCTATAATTCAATAACAAGTTGGATTTTTCAAAATATGCGTTTGGGAGCAATTAAATTTGACTATGTAATTAAACAAAACTTTTTCAATAAAGTTCTAAACTTTGATTGGTTTGAAAATTTATTTACATCTCAGTACTAAAATATTCTAATTTATCGTTGTGATGTCAAACTTATTTATTATACTTTCAAAGTTTACAGTAATAAAATTAAACTAAATGACTATATAAAATTGTACGAAAATTTTCTAACAAATAAAAGATTAATTTCATTTCTAACAATTTAAATATAATTTTCAAAAATTATTTTACATGAATAACATTATATGTCTTGTATTTTCTTTATACAGTATTTATTACATTATTATTATTATAATTATCATACATTTTCCTACCAGAATTTTTCTGTTACAATCAGTTGTTTTCAAAGGGGGGGGGGGGATGTTTTAAGTGTGGTAAATTAGCCCCTTCATCCTTTGTTTTATTTTTCTCTGTTGTGAATAGAACTTGAATCACTGTAAAAATTTATTCAGATCTCAGAACTAAAATAGTAAAATTTATCGTTTGTGATGTCAAACTTGTTTAAGTTATTTTAAAGTTTATAGTAATAAAATTTAACAGCTCAACGCTTTGGAGATTTTCAAAGCATGGTTAACTCAAGCATGATGAAGTTTAAAATAAATTTTCTGGAACTTTTTTTTAAATCAGACATTTATGGCGTAACATGAGATAGTTCATAAATATTCAGTTTATATCCTTTTATAAATAACAATGAAGCATCTATAAATCGAAAACTATTGGTTTAATCGAAATGTTTAAGAAAAGAGGGGATTTTCATAGAGATACTTTTGATAAACACCCATTATTGGAATACGATGTTTCAGCAATGATATACTTGCCAACATCCTAATTAATATTCCGTAGCATTGTTATCACCACCCTTTTTTTCACACCAAAAAATTTTTAGAGTAATTCTACAAATGCAATTACGATTAAATAAGTAAAAAAATACTCTAAAAAGATATTGGTGTGGAAAAGAAGGTGGTGCTAAAAATACTACGGAATATTAATTAGTATGTTGGGAAGTATGAGCAATGAGAATCGTTATCTACTTGATTATAGACTAAAAAAAAAAAAAAAACCTCTCCCCTCCTCCCCCCCCCCACCCCCCCCCCCCCCAAAAAAAAAAAAAAAAAAAAGTTTAAGTTTGTAGACGTGAGAGAACTTGACTGTTTATGGGAATTTCCTCTCCCTACCAAAATCTTAGGAATTTTTCATAATTTTCCTAAAGAAGCCATTTGCTTTTGTTGTGTAAGTTATCTTGAAAGTATTGAAAGTGTATATTATGTGCATATAATATATTTTTTCAGATAAATGAAATGCATAGATGTCTCAAAAAGGAACATTTTATAGAACGATCTTTCCAAAAGTGAACAAACATTAAATGTTAGTAAGGGTTGGTTGGTTGGTTGTAGGATTAAGGCCGATTGACTCCTTATGTGTCCTAGGCCTATAGGGGGAATGCCCTCCGTGGGGGTCTTTCTAAGGGGTCCTAGCCCGTATTTACGCGAGTTTCGGAGGAAACCACGGAAAACTCCGAACGGCTAGGTCGATGAGCGCGACCTGGGATCGAACCCGGCACCTCCCATCTACCAGCTTTGAGCGCAGAACCGCTCGGCCGCTGGTGGGCAATGTTAGTAAGGGAGCAATATCGCAGTCTACTCTCAAATATATTTGTTGTAATGTTCAACATCCTATTTGTGTGAATTAGGATTTTCTACCATAACAGTTAAATGTAAAAAGAGAAAAATGTTTGTATGTATTAATGAGGAAATGAGTTTTTCTTTTAAACATTTAAATTAGTTATCATAACACATTTTTCAGTAATATATACGCGGTGCATCCATGGTTATTTGCCGCATTTTAAATGTGTCCCGATTTTAAAAAGTTTGAGAACCACTTCTTTAATTTTTTAATTAATTTTTTGACAATTTGAATACAGACTGTATAGTTGGAATTTTTCAGTTGGTCTTCAAATTCTCGGGTTGAGTCATTCCATTGTCTGGATGCAAAACATATTCATTAATTGTGTTACTTTCCATATTTGAAATACCATTTTCGTATACAATACCGCCTTCACTGCTATTCATACAATTATTAATGCATTATTTCTTCAACCACGCCTCTTTTACGCATTCGTAGCTAATACCAAATCTACTTCTTTTAAATTTTCAATTGTTGTTTTAGCTTTGTCTTCTGTCTCCGTTTGCTCCATTCATTTAGATCTAAACCAATCTTATAAGGTTTGTTTAATCAAATATCCAGTGGTTGGGGTATAGATGTCCGTTCTACCTAAATTACAGCCATTTTTGTTTTCATTTCATCACATTTGTGTTTCACTTTATCAGGTGAGACGAATTACAGAAATTCAAGATAAGAGGTCCGAAATTGTATTCATCGAGAACTTTTGGAACTTTTCTAAATCTATTGATTAAAGTCGGCTTATATACAGCTTTTGAATTTTGGGTAAATCTTTCAAGAAAAAATGCACTCTTGGTTTATAAACAGATCGGCTTATATTCGGAACTATATAGTAGTGGATCCGTTAAATTTTTCGACCTTTGATTTTAGATGGAATTATACACACTTTGAGGCGTCTTGATCACGATTTGACCATTTTTAGAAAACGTCTTCTTTGTATGTCAAAAAGGTTGTGAACGCTGTATCTCACAAACCAATCATCGAAATTTTTCCAAACTTGATATTTAGTTGGACCTTGACTTAAAATGATGCTTATTACATTTGAGGATAAATTGCTCAACAGATTACATTGTCATCCAGTTTTTTTTTTTTTTCCTAATTTTTAATATGGAAAATATAGGACGAAATTTTATATCAATGTGCATAATGAGACTTACTTTTAACCAATCATTGTTAACTTAAAAAGAATTATTTATAATAGTAGTAGTCAATCAGGGAAAAAAATTACAAATAGGAGCATCGTCCTCCTCCCCCCTCCCCCCTGGAATGGGCGTAAATTTTCAATATGGATATCATGCAAAAAAATTGACCAAGATACGAATAGTTGAACTCCCGTTCAAAAACATCATAAACAGGCTCTTTCGTAATTAGGCTCGTCTCTTTCAAGAGGAGCAAGCGAGACGGATATTCAAACCAAGAAAAAGGCAAAAACTTTAAATTCGAAACACCATGAAGAGGCAAAAACTTTAAATTCGAAACACCGTGAAAAGGCAAAAACTTTAAATTAGAAACACCGTGGAAAGGCACATTTATAATTCAAACGGTGCATTCATAATTGATGAAAAAGGCTTGTACTAAATATATAATGAAGAGATATCATCCATTAAAGCAGCGTCTTTGCTGTGAGTGGAGTAAATAGAGTAAAATGGAGTGAATAGTTGTTAGTACAAAAAAAAAATAAATAAATAAATAAATAAAAATAAAAATTTCATTTTTAACAAGAAAAAAGTAATTTATTTTTTTAGATGTCGGCACAAAATTGCCTTTCTTCAAAATTTAGTGTGATACTTCTGTGTGATTCAAATCGTCATCGTGGAAAATAATTTTAATTTATAATAATTTTAATTTATAATTTGTATTGCATAAATTTGTATAGAAAAATACAGAATAAAGTTTTGTAGTGATTACAATTTACTAGTTAACTTTAATATATTAATTAAGTTTTTAAAAGTATTTCAATGCTATCAAATTATATAAAAAGTCTCTTTAAAGTTGTAATTACTTTAAAAAAAAAAAAAAAAAAAAAAAAAAATGTAGAAAGTTTGTGAAGTTTGCGTTGATGCAAACTCCATATTAATTACTTAATTAGATCACGAAATGGATAAGTAAGAGAACACAAGACTTGGATTAACAATAACTAAGAGTTTATTTGAGCAGATTAATGGGAGGGTGGCCTGGCAATCAAACTAGCTCAGTCAGCGTATTACTCAATCAAAATATATGCATCAACAATTAAATTAGATAATCTTAAATATCTCACCCCAGCAAACAATTGAAGGTGTAGAGACGGTTGCACTCGTATACTCCACTGCTGCGACTTCCCTTTCGATCGGAGGATTCCCTACAAATCGAAATTCACTTTCACGAGCGCTAGCAAATACTCGTACTAACACTCATCACGACTTATTCCTCACTCCTCTAAATCTCCACTACTCAATACTCGCCAAAATAAGACTTTCCACAATTTACTATAATACTCCAACATCCACACTATAATATGCTCCGACATCCACAATATATCTACTAAAACCATCTCCATTTTATGCTTCTTCCTACACCCTCCTTTCTCTTCATTTCAATCCATCCTTTTAAAATCACTTCAAATTTATCTAACACTCAGAATCTAATTCTTTCATTGCAGCACCCTGCCGACACAAAACTAACTCGACCTCAACTTTCGCCGAGTCACTGGCGACGAAGCGATTTTAACCGTCCCCACTTTCTACTTTGCTGGATCCAGCTTAATTCAAATAACTGTGGAGACGTTCTGTAGTCTCAACCTCACAAGTTTTTTTAATTATTTAAATTTTTAATGTTAAGAATTATTTGAAATATTAGCACATTTTATTATTATTGTGTTTTATAAAGGTAAAAATAGAACAGTTTTTGACTTTAATATATCAAATCAATAAAATAAGAGTCTCCAATCCTCAAAGCATTTAAGAAATCTATCTGAAGTTCTAATTATTAATGTTTCTTCCTAATGATTAACATTTTTTAATATTAACAATTATTTGAAATATTAATATATTTTATTATATCTTGTTTATAAAGCTAAAAAAAGTGCTTTGGACCTTAATATATTAAATCGATGAAACAGCTCTTAATCTTCTTAAAGCATTTTAAAAAATCTATTCGATGTTTTTATCAGTAATGTACTTCAGAATTTCCTCAGATGAAGAAAAATCATTTATTTTTTAAGATAACAATTTGAAGTTTAAATTCTACTTAACTTCAATACCCTTTTTATTGTATTGCTAAATATTTTAGGATTGATTCGCATGTTTTATATATATATATATATATATATATATATATATATATCTGATACAATATTAAATATGATCTTTTACTGGAATAAGTTTAATAAAATATTGAATGTCAAAAACTTATTTTATATATAGACTTTTTCTGCTCAAAAATGTCTATCTTGTCATTATAGGGATCTGCTTTCTATCTCAGAAACAAAATGCACCTGTCAAGCCTGCTTTCACTAGAAAAATTTCATTATTTCAAATATATTCCTGAAAATATTTTCAGTATATGAATAACACAAAAGAAAAAGCATTATATTTATTTATTTATTTATTTATTTACAGTTGATATTGCTTACACATTCTAATTAAAAATCATATTCATAGAACTAAATATTTTGAAAAATATTTATTGAGGAATAACTATTTTCTACACGAATTTAAATGTGTTCAATTTTAAAAGCAAATAAATATAACAGTTAACATATCTATATCATTACATATTAATCAGCCAAACTGAATTGTTGTACAATTGGCAGCAAAATTATTGAAGCACTAGCAATAATTTCTACTTAAAAGATGGACACCTAATACTGTTTTATTAAACAAATATTTGTCGACTCACACGAGAGACTTTCGTTCAGCATTTTACTAAACCCAGCATTATACCCAACATGGGTATCTTTCAAAAGAGCTCGCCAATACCTTTAAAACGAGTGGTTGAACCATCGATCTGCGGTAATTTAAAACAAAGTTATCGATACTTTTTTTTACTTTTAACAAAAAAAAAAGAAAAAAAAAAAAAAAAAATCTTTTTTTTTTTTTTTTTTTTTTTTTTTTTTTTTTTTTCAATACTGAGAATAAAATGGACTTTTGGATATTTAGTGTTATACGACTTCTCTAATATGGAAATCGTCTGCATTATCATAAAAAATAATATTTTTAAATAATAATTTTAATAATTTATTTTTTAAAAACAGAATTATTTTTTAGTAACCGAATTAAATTCTATATAAATGTAGGTGCATTAATGAAACGGGGTGTTGAGGGGGGGGGGGCTACAGAACTAATTATCATATAAAACTCTTCCGAAGCCTAATTTGAATTGTTTAACATAGGTTTACATAACATCGTTATCTTACCTCTTAATCTCTAACCTCTATTTACATTAAATTTCGGGGTAAGAGAAAGTCGTGTGAGTGACACACCAGATTATTAACTTTCATTTATTTTCAACAATATAAACTTTCGATCTACCTCTCATTCACTCAAATTTCGGCGTGTCTATGATTTTATTTGAGTTTTAAAAATACGCAGGCGAAGTGTGACGTCACTGACCGTCTGTGGATGCAAGAAAAAGATTTCCTATGTTAATCGCCCATTGGATTTTTTGTAAAAAATTATTAAAAATCGAGGAAAGTTATTTCCCGATTTTAATCCCCGTATCTGGGTATATGATATGTATTAGTTATCGTATGCATGTGTTAGATTGAGTTATTTTGCTGTCAAACTGACAAAATTTTAAATTTAAATTTCAAAACTCTGCCATCCTTGGTGTTTTTTGTATATGACGATCAAAAACGTAATACGAAAATATACATGCCAGATGTATATTTTCGTAATATGCATTGTACGAAATATTGTTTCATAATATTCATTATTCTCTTAATATAAGTTGTTAAAATAACCATGATTTTTGAAAAGAATTAAATATGTTCGCGAGATAATTTGGCGATTTTTTTTTTTTTTTTTTTTCCGCCAAGGATGACAGATATGAAATCTATTCCGCTGCAACATATGAGTATCTTATATCAGGCGCTTTATTTAGACATTTGAAATCAAATTTGATATCAGATTATCATAGAATATTTATCATTTTCCTTTTAATTAGTACATTAGTTGGATATTTATTGTGTAAATATCATCCTTTGAAATGAAATGTTTATGTTTTCAATCGAATATGGAAGTTTGACTTTTTTTTTTTTTTTTTTTCTAAAGTTTTGAAATTTAAAATTCAAATTTTATCAATTTTACAGCAAAAACAACTTAATCTAACGCAATGCACACGATAACTAACACATACCTATACCCAAATATGGGGATTAAAATCGGGAAATTACCTTCAACCATTTTTAATAATTTTTTATAGAAAATCCACTGGGCGATTAACATAGGAAATCTTGATACTTTTCCAAACGAAAAATCGCCAATTATTACATTAGAACATTTTAGAACCTTAGAACATATTAGAACATTTTTGTTTTCTAAGTAAAATGTATTAACATAATTTCTTCTACCTGAATTTTTATTTTACAAAAAGGATGAAAATTTAGGATTTGCCCACAACTGAAGAAGATGCAGTCTATTTTTTTTCAAGAGAAAGGTTTATGGCAAAGAATGTAATATGCAATTTGAATATAAATAGCAATAATAATATAAATCTTAATATATATAAATCTCGTGTCACAATGTTTGTCCTCAATGGACTCCTAAACCACTTAACCGATTATAATAAAATTCGCACACCATGTGCAGTTCGATCCAACTTGAGAGATAGGATAGTTTAAATCTCAAATTATAGTCGCAATTTTAATTTATTGCTAATTATTTGTCTGTTATTATTTGACAGTCACAATTATCTGTTAACTCCAAATGATTCTAACAGATGTCGATACCTTTCGACTGGGTTGAGTAAGTAATCAATAGATGGCGCTGCTATGGTAAATCTACGAACGTGTCATATAAGCTACATTTTAACAGCATAATTACCACGTGTTGTTGACGCTATAAAATTCTCCTCAAAATATTTACAGTCTTTATTTGTAACAGATTACTTTCAACTTTCATATTTCCTTTCAAAAATGAAACGGGGAAAGTAGAGCGTGGAGCAATTACTCTGTTTCATATGAAAATGAAAGCTGAAATATATTTGGTGCTGCCATCTACACAAAGAATCTTCAACTTTTTAACCTATTAATAAATTTCGTATAATTCAATTATTTCCACTTTTTAAATTTTTGGTGTTAGCATAGCCGGCCACGTGTTACTTAGACTGAAGTGTAAAATGAATTCATATTATAATGAAGATAATACAGTGAAATTAATCCTGTTTTTTACTTATTTGTGCTTCATTGATCAAAACTTTATAATTTAATTTGAATATATGTATGTAAGTATTATCACATAATTATAAAATTTAATTAAAATGTCAATGCAAAAATTATACACAATTTCCTACACTTTTTCAATAGTTGTACAAATATTTTTTTTTATTGTTTTTATTTAACCTCTATTAAAAAATATTTAGCACTTATTATTTCAATGTGCTATGATAACAAGTTTTTCAGATTTTTTTTTCTTATATTTAAACGATTAAATTAGTATTTCAATTCTTATTGAAATTATTATTTAAACTCTATAATTTAAATATGTACATGTCAGTATTATCTGTATATATATATAAATTACGTGTCACGATGTTTGTCCGGGGTAAACTCCTAAACTAAGGAACCGATTTTAATGAAATTTTGCACACTGTGTGCAGTTTGGTCCAACTTGAGAGATAGGATAGTTTTTATCTCAATTTATTGTCACAATATTCTTTTATTGCAATTATTTGTTAATTATAGACCTTTATTAAAGTTGCTCCAAAATATCTGTGAGTTCCATTAATTTAATTGTTGCAAAAAAAAAAAAAAAAAAAAAAAAAAAAACGAGTTCATTTTCTTTCGACATAAAAATAAATACATTATTTAATCAAACGTGAACGTTAAAAAATTATAAAAAGTTAAATTATGCATCTCACGAAAATTGACGTCATAATCAATTTAAAAATTTTATACACATTGATAAAGTGCTAATATAGTTCTATCATAGATATAGTGATATATATAGATCTCTCATCCCCATGTTATCGTACAAAAATTTTTGATGCCGAAAAAAAAAAAAAAAAAAAAAAAAAAAAAGCTTTGGAGAGAGCTATTAAGTGGTATTGAAAAAAAAAAAAAAGAAAGAAAAGAAAAGAAAGAAAGAAATATGAATTTGAAACTGTATCTGGAGTCTTCCATTCCCCTTTAACAAATAAATTATTCATAAATTTTATTTGCTAAAATATTAGTATGTATTCCCGTGTGTATTCACTCGGGGAAAGACGGCCATATTTTGGTAAAGGTCGTCTTTTCCCAAATGAAAAGGAATAACTTTTTTCTCCCCAATGATCACTCTATTCTATATATGCTATACTATATCTATGAGTTCTATACGCAAGCGAAGTGTGACTCACTGACCGTCTGTGCAGCCAAGAAAAAGATTTCCTATGTTAATTGCCCACTGGATTTTTTGTAAGAAATTATTAAAAATCGAGGAAATTTATTTCCCGATTTTAATCCTTATATTTGGGTATAGATATGTATTAGTTATCGTGGGTGTTAGATTGAATTATTTTGCTGTCAAATTGACAAAATTTTAATTTTAAATTTTTAAACTCTGTCGCCCTTGGCTTTTTTTATTATTATTATTATTATTTGGCGATCAAAAGCGTAACACGAAAATATACATGCCAGATGTATACATTGTACGAAATGTAATATGTATTATTCATTGTACGTATGTATGACACGTAATATGTATTGTACGAAATATTGTTTCATATTATTCATTACTCTTTTAATATAAGTTGTTAAAATAACCATGATTTTTGAAAGGAATTAAATATTTTCGCCAGATAATTTGGCGATATTCTTTTTTTTCGCCAAGGATGACAGAAATGAAATCTATTCCGCTGCAAAGTATTAGTATCTTACATCAGATATTTTATTTAGACATTTGAAAACAAATTTGAGTTCAAACTATGATAGAATATTTATCATTTTCCTTTTAATTAGTATATTATTAGTATATTAAAATTTAAAAGCATGGTATATAAAAAGTTTTTTTTTTTTTTTTTTAATATATTATAATTATTCTTATCTTAATCCTCAATGTTTCCCATCTTTATTAACTTGAATTTACTATTAAAATTTTAACATACTCAAAAACTTCTCATCACTTCGCTAAAATACACTAAACTTTTCCAAAATCTTTTTCTATTTAAAATGTTACATGTATTTACTTTAAATGTCCAATATTTCATAAGATTTCCAATTTTAAAGTTTTAAAATATTTATCAAATTTACTTATTTTTCTGGTTTAGCCTTATTGTTTTCCTTTTTATAACTACAGCTGTTGCCCTCTTTAAAATATTTAAAATGATGAGGTCATTTTATAGTAAAATTATCCATTATAGCATCTATTATATTTCACTCCTCCATGAAAATTGATTTTAAAATCGTCTGTTTCTTTTATACTTTTATTTTAATAGAATTTTAATAGAATTTAATTTATATATTAGTCATTTTAGCAATTTTATCCAAAGTAGCATTAGAAATAATACTTATCACTTCTCCATTAAAATTTATAGGACCCTACAATAAAATTAATTTGTGCTTAATATCAAGACTACGAAAATTTTTATCAATCGCTTCCAAATTTTGACCTAAGTTTCAAATCTCAACCCTGTGGGTTTTTACATCGGCTACAATGTTTTCGTCTTTGTTCGTAAATAATAATTTGACTGTACTAAATAGTTTACAGCCGTATAATTCAACGTATAACTTAGTCACAGCAACGCGTGGCCGGGTCTGCTAGTAGCAATAATATAAATTGGCGATAATATTGAATTGGTGCGATAATATTGAATTGGCGATTTTTCGTTTGCACCCCGCAAACGGAATAGAATCGAAATATTTTTCTTTTTACTTTTTTCTATACACATAAGAAATAATCTGGTGTGTCACTCACACGACTTTCTCTTACCCTGAAATTTAATACTATAAATACAGGTTGGAAATTAAGAGATAAGATAACGAGTACTGTTATGTAAACCTATGTTAAACAATTCATATTAGGCTTCTGAAGAGTTTTATATGATAATTAGTTCTGTGTGAGGGGGGCTGCCGCCCCCCTCAACCCCCCGTTTCATTAATGCACCTACATTTATATAGAATTTAATTCGGTTATTAAAAAATATTTCACTTTTTAAAAAATAATTTATTAAAATTATTATTTAAAAAAATTATCTTTTATGATAAGGCAGACGATTTCCATATTAGAGAAGTAGTTTAACACCAAATATCCAAAATAAGTCCATTTTATTCTCAATATTAAAAAAAAAGTACGATTTTTTTTCTAATTTTTTTTTCGTTAAAAGTAAAAATAAATCGATAACTTTGTTTTAAATTATCGCAGATCGATGGTTCAACCATTCGTTTTAAAGGTATTTTCGAGCTCTTTTGAAAGATACCCATCATGAAAATTTACTCCCCTCGAGGGGGGACTTCCCCCCCAGGGGGGGAGGCGAGGCTCCTACATACACAAAATTTTTTCCCAGTTAACTGTCTCCATTACAAAAAACTAGCAGACCCGGCCACGCGTTGCTGTGACTAAGTTATACGTTGAATTATACGGCTGTAAACTATTTAGTACAGTCAAATTATTATTTACGAACAAAGACGAAAACATTGTAGCCGATGTAAAAACCCACAGGGTTGAGATTTGAAACTTAGGTCAAAATTTGGAAGCGATTGATAAAAATTTTCGTAGTCTTGATATTAAGCACAAATTAATTTTATTGTAGGGTCCTATAAATTTTAATGGAGAAGTGATAAGTATTATTTCTAATGCTACTTCGGATAAAATTGCTAAAATGACTAATATATAAATTAAATTCTATTAAAATTCTATTAAAATAAAAGTATAAAAGAAACAGACGATTTTAAAATCAATTTTCATGGAGGAGTGAAATATAATAGATGCTATAATGGATAATTTTACTATAAAATTACCTCATCATTTTAAATATTTTAAAGAGGGCAACAGCTGTAGTTATAAAAAGGAAAACAATAAGGCTAAACCAGAAAAATAAGTAAATTTGATAAATATTTTAAAACTTTAAAATTGGAAATCTTATGAAATATTGGACATTTAAAGTAAATACATGTAACATTTTAAATAGAAAAAGATTTTGGAAAAGTTTAGTGTATTTTAGCGAAGTGATGAGAAGTTTTTGAGTATGTTAAAATTTTAATAGTAAATTCAAGTTAATAAAGATGGGAAACATTGAGGATTAAGATAAGAATAATTATAATATATTAAAAAAAAAAAAAAAAAAAAAAAAAACTTTTTATATACCATGCTTTTAAATTTTAATATACTAATAATATACTAATTAAAAGGAAAATGATAAATATTCTATCATAGTTTGAACTCAAATTTGTTTTCAAATGTCTAAATAAAATATCTGATGTAAGATACTAATACTTTGCAGCGGAATAGATTTCATTTCTGTCATCCTTGGCGAAAAAAAAGAATATCGCCAAATTATCTGGCGAAAATATTTAATTCCTTTCAAAAATCATGGTTATTTTAACAACTTATATTAAAAGAGTAATGAATAATATGAAACAATATTTCGTACAATACATATTACGTGTCATACATACGTACAATGAATAATACATATTACATTTCGTACAATGTATACATCTGGCATGTATATTTTCGTGTTACGCTTTTGATCGCCAAATAATAATAATAATAATAAAAAAAGCCAAGGGCGACAGAGTTTAAAAATTTAAAATTAAAATTTTGTCAATTTGACAGCAAAATAATTCAATCTAACACCCGCGATAACTAATACATATCTATACCCAAATATAAGGATTAAAATCGGGAAATAAATTTCCTCGATTTTTAATAATTTCTTACAAAAAATCCAGTGGGCAATTAACATAGGAAATCTTTTTCTTGGCTGCACAGACGGTCAGTGAGTCACACTTCGCTTGCGTATAGAACTCATAGATATAGTATAGCATATATAGAATAGAGTGATCATTGGGGAGAAAAAAGTTATTCCTTTTCATTTGGGAAAAGACGACCTTTACCAAAATATGGCCGTCTTTCCCCGAGTGAATACACACGGGAATACATACTAATATTTTAGCAAATAAAATTTATGAATAATTTATTTGTTAAAGGGGAATGGAAGACTCCAGATACAGTTTCAAATTCATATTTCTTTCTTTCTTTTCTTTTCTTTCCTTTTTTTTTTTTTTTTTTTTTTTCAATACCACTTAATAGCTCTCTCCAAAGCTTTTTTTTTTTTTTTTTTTTTTTTTTTTTTTTCGGCATCAAAAATTTTTGTACGATAACATGGGGATGAGAGATCTATATATATCACTATATCTATGATAGAACTACATTAGCACTTTATCAATGTGTATAAAATCTTTAAATTGATTATGACGTCAATTTTCGTGAGATGCATAATTTAACTTTTTATAATTTTTTAACGTTCACGTTTGATTAAATAATGTATTTATTTTTATGTCGAAAGAAAATGAACTCGTTTTTTTTTTTTTGGCAACAATTAAATTAATGGAACTCACAGATATTTTGGAGCAACTTTAATAAAGGTCTATAATTAACAAATAATTGCAATAAAACAATATTGTGACAATAAATTGAGATAAAAACTATCCTATCTCTCAAGTTGGACCAAACTGCACACAGTGTGCAAAATTTCATTAAAATCGGTTCCTTAGTTTAGGAGTTTACCCCGGACAAACATCGTGACACGTAATTTATATATATGTACAGATAATACTGACATGTACATATTTAAATTATAGAGTTTAAATAATAATTTCAATAAGAATTGAAATACTAATTTAATCGTTTAAATATAAGAAAAAAAATCTGAAAAACTTGTTATCATAGCACATTGAAATAATAAGTGCTAAATATTTTTTAATAGAGGTTAAATAAAAACAATAAAAAAAAATATTTGTACAACTATTGAAAAAGTGTAGGAAATTGTGTATCATTTTTGCATTGACATTTTAATTAAATTTTATAATTATGTGATAATACTTACATACATATATTCAAATTAAATTATAAAGTTTTGATCAATGAAGCACAAATAAGTAAAAAACAGGATTAATTTCACTGTATTATCTTCATTATAATATGAATTCAATTTACACTTCAGTCTAAGTAACACGTGGCCGGCTATGCTAACACCAAAAATTTAAAAAGTGGAAATAATTGAATTATACGAAATTTATTAATAGGTTAAAAAGTTGAAGATTCTTTGTGTAGATGGCAGCACCAAATATATTTCAGCTTTCATTTTCATATGAAACAGAGTAATTGCTCCACGCTCTACTTTCCCCGTTTCATTTTTGAAAGGAAATATGAAAGTTGAAAGTAATCTGTTACAAATAAAGACTGTAAATATTTTGAGGAGAATTTTATAGCGTCAACAACACGTGGTAATTATGCTGTTAAAATGTAGCTTATATGACACGTTCGTAGATTTACCATAGCAGCGCCATCTATTGATTACTTACTCAACCCAGTCGAAAGGTATCGACATCTGTTAGAATCATTTGGAGTTAACAGATAATTGTGACTGTCAAATAATAACAGACAAATAATTAGCAATAAATTAAAATTGCGACTATAATTTGAGATTTAAACTATCCTATCTCTCAAGTTGGATCGAACTGCACATGGTGTGCGAATTTTATTATAATCGGTTAAGTGGTTTAGGAGTCCATTGAGGACAAACATTGTGACACGAGATTTATATATATTAAGATATATATTTGTTTCATTTGGTTTAGTGCAGTCTATAGACGTTAAACTCTACTTTCCTGCAATTTCCCCCATAGACGTAATGTATTAGAATTCTCTTGATTGTCCCTGTACACGAACCATTTGCTTGATCTTAACGAAAAGCTTACTGTAGCATCCCTATATGATACACATTTAGAATACCAAGTTTGAACTTTCTGCCATAATTTGTTTTTGAGATATGCTGATAACAGACAGACACACACACAGACACACACACACACAGACACACACACACACAGACACACAGACCATTTGCTAAAAACATGATTTTCGTATTCAGGGGACCTCAAAACGTGTAAACATAACAAAATCTCGCGTTCGAAAATTTGAGCCAAAAACAATACTTTCTCTAACTTATGGGTAAGAGAAAGTAAAAAGCATTGGATTCATGAAAACTCTGGTTTCCGATAGATTTACACGTTTTGAGATATTCTGAACAGGATATAACCATTTTTAGAGAATATTTGTCTGTCTGTGTATTAAAAATTCTGTCGACGCTGTATCTCACGAACTAATGAACGAAATTTAACGAAATTTAATATTTAGTTGTACTTTGACCAATGCTGATTACTATTGAGGAACAAATGCTCAAGAGGTGCAGCTTGATTTTTAATATGGCAGTACAGGACAAAATTTCGTGTAAATGTATAATGGGAATTATTTGTAACGGAGAATTATGAAATTATTAAGAACTAGCAAACCCATGCAAAATTTTCGTAGTTTATTTTAAAAATTTATTTATCTTTAAAATTTAAAGCTTATAAGTCTTATAACAATTTCTTCATCCAATTAAAATTTTAATTCACCAGAAGCCAAATTATTATTAGTTTTTGTGGAATTAAATGCTAATGATAGTTAAACTAAACCACTCAAAGAAAAGTTTAAA
Source organism: Salticus scenicus (assembly GCA_963930645.1). Taxonomy (NCBI): domain Eukaryota; kingdom Metazoa; phylum Arthropoda; class Arachnida; order Araneae; family Salticidae; genus Salticus; species Salticus scenicus. The sequence goes on from OZ005652.1 coordinate 188,519,065, forward strand.
AATAAAATTCATGTTTGACGACCGTTTTAATATTTTCCCAGGAAAGACAGCTTTAATAAAGAATCTATGGCGACTTTTAAATTTTTGCCGCCATGTTGGCGAGATCTCTTTTATTTTATTTTATTTTATTATTATTCATTCATTTTGGCATAATTTTTTATTAAAAACACTTAGTACCTTCTTTGATTATACTTTTTATTACTACGTTTTTCAATGAAATTATGGAAAAGTTCCTATTTTGTTTATATATTTAAAGTATTGCTGGGTTTAAAATGATGCTTGCAAGGATTGTAAAAATGCAACTTCTAAAAACAAATTTTTGTATAAAATGTCGACAATTCAGACAAATGTCGTCATTTTATTTTTATTTATTTATTTATTTTTTTTTTACTATATCACTGAGCTGAGTTCGCGTGATTAAATATTAATTGTACATTATTTTTTATTCTTGCGTATTTTATAGAGTTCTAACAGATGACGTCACGAGCATGTTTGCTGAGGGACAGTTGACCCTACTGACCCATTTTACCATTGCGGAATAGTGTTAAAATTTTATTGTAACATAGTGTTGTAAATGTATTAGTAAAAGCATAAAAAAATTCGATTACTACGCTTCCAAAGGCATGGAAAATTAGCGTTGCCCTTCAGCAAAGTACGGTTTCTAAGAAGAAAGTCACGTGGTTGTTAGAATTCTATTGTCACTATCGTATTGTTTCTACAAAATATAATCGTAATAGGTCCACGTTAGAGAAATATTACATAGATTATTGATAATAGTAATATTAAACTAAAAAAAAAAAAAAAAGTGTCTGAAGGAGAGTCACTCCCCCTCCCCTCCTCCCGGCGGGTGTTGGTGGGGAATACATCCCCGAGAGGCAGAGGCGTAAATTTTCAATATGATTACTGTAATTTAGTGTATATAAGCCGCACTGGTAGATAAGCCTCAGCTTATTAAAATGTTGCGGGGGGAAAAAAAATACTCTTAGATAAACCGCACCGGAAGGTAAGCCGTGGCTTATGCAAGCATTGTTACGATGATGTGACAGATAAATAAGGAAACAAGATAGCTGTCTTCTGTAATTTACGTAAGTTGTTAAAAATAATATAAATTATTAATCATATATAAAAATAATAAATTATTTTAAAAAATGATTTTGTATAAAGAAAAAAAATCAAACTATACCATTATGCAGATGTAATGCAACAAATACGAGAAACAAGGGAACAATATGGCGGAATCCGGGCGTATATGCAATGTCATAAATATAATTAATAATTAATTATAAATAAAAGTAATAAGTTATTTTAAAATATACTGTATAAAGAAAAAATTAAAACAAAGCCAATATGCAAATATGATGCAAAAAATCAAAACCAAGGGAACAAGATGGCGAACTCCAGACGTGACGTATATGCAAGTTAATCAAAATAAGTGATTATTAGTTATAAATAAAAATAATAAAGTATTTTAAAAAATAATTCCGTATAAAGAAATAAAGAATATATCAGTATGTAAATGTGAATCAGTGCTCGAGAAACTACGAATACTAAACTTCTGTTTTTTGGAGAAATCGACTGTTTCAAAAAATATGGCCGACAGAATTTGACATTATCATAAGATAGCTCGCACTGGTAGATAAGCCGCAATCCCCCAAAACTCGATGTTTGTTTTTTTTTAGATAGACCGCGGCTTATCTTCACGAAAATACGGTATCTTTCAAAAGAACTCGGAACTATGGGGTCTCGAGCACCTTCCACATACATCAATTTAACCATTGAAACAAACTAAAAATCCAGTCTCAGCCCCCACACAAGCCACCTTAACCCCCTTTAAATGATGTCCCTGGCTACGTCCCGCCGTCGACTTGTTAGAAAACAAATGCAAAAGAATGTTTGTCAATAAAATTATCAAAGGTACACTAAATAAGCAAATAATACATATAAATTTAAATTAAGGCTACACTGCTGCAAGTTTTATTACAATATAAAAATAAAACAGTATTGTTTTGCTCCTTATATGAATTTTATAAATGTAATTAATTTGTCATAGTGTAAAAGATTTACGCAGGTATAAAAATTGTAAGTCTTAAAAGTTTCAATAACAATACCATAATTCTACTTTATACTTTAGTTTAGCATGTAAATAAACAGCTTAGAAACACAAGTTTTTAACATTTTAATTTATACAAATTTAAATTAAAAAATCTGGTGTGAAACAACCACACGACTTCCATTACTTACTTATTACATATATTATATGCATTTTTTGGAGATAATATGATCAAAAGACATAAAATTGACCTAACAAATTAGACACTTAAAAATTTTCTGTTAAGAGAAAGCTTATACACATGTAAAGATATATAAAATAGATTTACATAGCGAAATTTAAAATAGTAAGAAGAAAAAAATCAGTTCAGCCATTTTTCGAAACATTAATTTCCGGCATCTAAAACTGATCTACCTGATCAGGATGACTGTTAATTTCCTTTTAATAACCACGTAATGCATAAGAAAGGATATCTAAAGTGGATATATGTAACAATTTTCAAGAAAATCATTAGAGCCGTTTTTGAGATACCGACTTTTGCCAATACTTGGCAAATTTAATTATTGACGGGAAAGCAATAATTACATACAAAGGGGTACTTAAAAGGCAGTTAATGAGGCAAGTTTGAAAAAAATCCGTGCGGCCGTTTTTAAAGGGTGGCACTTGCGAGGTCTCAAATTGAGCTATTTATACAGGACGCCTATCAATTTTCCTGAACTAACCAACTATATCATTCGAAAAGACATCTAATATAGTTTTTATATAGAAGAAAACCGTTAGAGCCGTTTTTGAGATACAGACTTACGATACCACTTCCGGTTTTCCAATTTTCACCAAAATTTGGAAGATTCATCTGTACACCAGACCTGTTTCAATTTTAAAGTCTCATAGTTCTATCTTTATTAGTTTCCGAGATATAATAGCCAGAAGATTCCCCACATACATACTTACGCACACACACGCATACACACTGGCCAATTGCCAAAAACTACTTTTTTTTGGACTCAGGAGACCTTAAAACTGGTAAATCAGATAAAAACTCGATATCGAATTTTTGGACCGAATACAATTCTACCATTACCTACGGTAGTCGGGTAATGGAAGTAAAAATGGCGATTGTGTTATAGAATTATACTTACGCAAATTGCACAATTACTTCACTACAATGTAGGTTAAAATAACGAACGTTGTGAGCTTCGTGTCTAATTTATTAAAATATTTTAATAGTAAAAGATAATAAATAAATCCCATGCTAAGCACTTAATATTTTTATATGGATTTTAACATTTATATTAATTTCTTCACATGTGTGGCGTTTGAACGTTTAAAGTAAAGAAATAATAAGTATATAAATATATTATTACTAAATTTAAAATTAGTGATTGAAACGAAATAACTTCCATCTTTTAAATGAGGCCGATCCGCGTTTGTAATGATCGATAGACGGCGCTTTGTGAACACTGCAGTTGTTAGTAAACATTAGCCACGTGTGTTCCAATAGTGTTCTTGTTATTCTACTTAATATTCGTACTATAATTTCTCCGCCATTACATTATGGAAAATTGATTGCTTTTGGAAAAAATACTTCAGTTTATTCAAAGTTCGATTCGGAAGTAGATTTTAAATGAAGTTGAACAAATATTAGTTTCAAATCATCTGATTAATTCTTTACTTCCATTAGCCGAAGCAACTGAAATTTTAAATTCGTCATTTGGAAATAAATGGAAGCTCAATTCTGGATTTCTTGATGCTTTGGATTTACACTGTGGCACACAAAAGTATGTGTTATCTTTTTTACCGTATTTATTCATTTTTATTCAATAAATATATGTGAAACTAAACATCGGCTAGCAATGGCGGCTATATGGAATTCGAATTAAACCATGTTTATTGTAATTTCACCGTAGCCCACCAGAGGGCGAGCATTTCATTACAATCGCGGATAGTTACATTATATGGAGTAATTCTAGTTTTAAATAATATTATAGTTTTAAAAAATTAAAGAACACGCTTTAATTTACTTTCCTTATTTTAAATAAATGTAATTTTTATTGTTCACGTTTTTTTTTTTTTTTTTTTTTTTTTTTTTTTCTGTCGAAAAAATAATGATAATTTTTTTGGCAACAATTAAATTAAGGAATCCGCGATTGTAATGAAATGCTCGCCCTCTGGTGGGCTAAGGTGAAATTACAATAAACGTGGTTTAATTCGAATTCCATACGTCCGCCATTGCTTGCCGATATTTAGTTTCACATATATTTATTGAATAAAAATGAATAAATACGGTAAAAAAGATAACACATACTGTTGTGTGCTACAATCTAACTCCATAGGATCAAGAAATCCAGAATTGAGCTTCCATTTATTTCCAAATGACAAATTTAAAATTTCAGTTGCTTCGGCTAATGGAAGTAAAGAATTAATCAGATGATTTGAAACTAATATTTGTTCAACTTCAGTTAAAAATCTACTTCCGATCGAACTTTGAATAAACTGAAGTATTTTTTCCAAAAGCAATCAATTTTCCATGATGTAATGGCGGAGAAATTATAGTACGAATATTAAGTAGAATAACAAAGAACACTAATGGAACACACGTGTCTATAATGTTTACAAACAACTGCAGTGCTGAGAAAGCGCCATCTATCGATCATTACAATCGCGGATAATATTAAATACTTTAAATAAATGTAATTTTTATTGTTCACATTTTTTTTTTTTTTTTCTGTCCAAAAAATAATGATAATTTTTTTTGGCAACAATTAAATTAAGGATTAAAATTAAATGGCCAATTTATCAGTAATTAGAAGGTTTTTATTTTAACATTTTAATTAATTAAAAGAAAACTAAAACAAAATTCGAAAATCGGGCTTCGAGGTGCATCAGGAGAGGTCATTACGAACCACCATGCAAATTTTTGTAGCTCAGCCATCAGCCGTTTTCTTAAAAAGCTCTGGAAACCATACACAATGGTTTTTTGTTTGAGATATGAAGGATTTTGTGCAATCACGTTTTGCTCCCAGAGAAGTTACAAACATACATACATACAGGTGAAGCTAATATAAGCGTGTTAAAAACTTATTTAAACATGAAACAAAAGCTCAAAATTTTGTTAAATCCGCACAAGCAAAAGAACCTAATAATAAATTATTCCTCCCCTATAACAGTTTACACAATATTTTTCTTTCGTATTCTTACAAACATAAAGTTTTCTCTTTAGATTAAAAAAAAAAAAAAAAAAAAAAAATTGCCTTCCTGCAGAATTTATTAACTAAGAAAAATACACTTCTACATATTTTACATAACTCATCCTCATAGTTTTGGATATATATTTCTTTCTTGCATTTGCGAATGGAATTATAAATCAGTTGGCTACGTGAATGTTAAACTATATGAATAAATTATTTTTATACTTACTTAGCAAGCCTGAATTCCTCTATAAAATATTCCTTATGTAATAAAAAGTTTAACTTTGAAGAAAATGAGTATTTATTTTTTTCCTCTTCATTATGCATTTTTTAATAACTTTCTGTTTGAATAAGATAAACGTGTTATTATTATTATTTTAACATATTCAAAAACTCTCGTAATTGAAATAAATGCATTGATAATAAACAATCATTTTATTTAATACATCTTTTATATAATTTATATATATAATGGCATATATGTGTAATGTGCAATATAATGGCATATTGGCACATTAATTTTCATTTTGCACTATAATTATTTTATTTTCTGTATTAATTTTCATAAATAACATTTTAAAGTCCTATCCTAAATCACAGGGGTATATTTTACTTAAAATTATATATACTTACTGACACATAAAAATATATGCAAACATAATAGTTTTATTTGTTGAAAAACGTTGAACATCGATGTTGCATTGATTGTACATATTATCTAACAGATGGCGCTGCTCTGCTGATATTTCCTCCATTTAAAGCGGGGTATATTTCAGCTTCTAAGGTGTATAAATGCACCAAATTTGGTATGTAAGATGGATATTATGTATGACTATGCTAATTCAATTTGTTTGCATATCGGCCGATAAGTGGTAAGTTGGTTAAATTTTGTGCATATTACCCGGTAGATGGCATTGTTATATAGAATGATATAAAAGAAAATTTTGAGATTTTCACAGCATTTTAGTTTTTATGATATTTTAGTATCGAAAATATTTTATTTAAAATCATTATGACTGATGTCACCAATACAGCCGTATACCAATATACACAATATTATTTTTACTTTCATTTTTTTCCTTCTTCTCTCGGCTTATAGTACTACAAAAGCTGTGTTTATAAAAATCTGTAAATCTATTTTAAAAAATCAATATAAAAATAGGCATTGATCACGCTTTAATCCTACGCTTTAAAATTTAAAGATTCATTTCAAACAGTATTTAATTTTTAAAATTAGCCTAAAATTTATGTGAGTTAAATGGGATCGAAAATTGTACACATTATCATGGAATTGTATATTTCAATTCTATTCTCCAGACAATGACTTAGACCGTGCACGGTGTTGGTGTTTGGGAATAAAGCCAATTGATTGCACTAGGGTCCTAGGCCTAAGGGGGAGTGTCTTCCGTGGAAGTCTTTCTAAGAAATCCTAGCCCGTATTTACGCAAGTTTCAAAGAAAAACACGAAAAACTCTGAAGTGAACAGTGTACGGCGAAATAAATAGTTTTTTGCATATCGATGACCCTCCTAGAGGGAAAAAAATATTCATACACAGTGTTCCCGACTGAAAATCCTACGTGACAGGCCGAGTGACAAACTTTAGCCTTGACGTTGAACATTAGAAAAAAAAATCTGGTGTGAAACAACCACACGACTTCCATTACCCGCTATTACATGTATTATATGCATTTTTGAGAGATAATGTGATCAGAAAACATAAAAGTGACCTAAAGAGAAAATCGTTAGAGCCGTTTTTGAGATACCAACTTTTACAAAAAATCAATTATTGACCGGAAAAAAATAATTACATACATAAGCATATTTAAAAGTGAGTTAAAATGGCGAGTTTGAAAAAAATCCGTACAACCGTTTTTAAAGGAACGCCTTTGCGAGGCCTGAACTTGAGCTATTTATACAGGACGCCTATCAATTTTCCTGAACTAACCAACTATATCATTCGAAAGGACATCTAATAGAGTGTTTATATAGCAAGTTTGAAGAAAATCGTTAGAGCCGTTTTTGAGATACGGACTTATGGTCCCACTTCGAGTTTCCGATGTCCCACTTCCGGTTAAACTCAATTATTGACAGGAAAACAATAATTACATACAAAAGCATATTTAAAAGTGAGTTAAAATGGCGAGTTTGAAAAAAATCCGTACAACCGTTTTTAAAGGAACGCCTTTGCGAGGCCTGAAATTGAGCTATTTATACAGGCCGCCGATCAATTTTCCTGAACTAACCAACTATATCATTCGAAAGGACATCTAATAGAGTGTTTATATAGCAAGTTTGAAGAAAATCGTTAGAGCCGTTTTTGATATACGGATTTACGGTCCCACTTCCGGTTTTCGATGTCCCACTTCCGGTTTTTCAATTTTCACCAAAATTTGGAAATTTCATCTGTACACCAGACGTATTTCAATTCTAAAGTTTCGTAGATCTATCTTTATTAGTTTCTGAGCTATAATAGCCAGAAGATTCTCCACATACATACATACATACATACATACATACACACATACACACACACATACATACACACTGACCAATTGCCAAAAACCACTTTTTTGGACTCAGGGGACCTTAAAACGTGTAAATCAGGTGAAAACCCGATATCGAAATGAAGGATTTCAATGCATGTTTCCTCATATCATCTGTTAACTAGCTGACACCTGTCATGACGTCAGATGTGACGTAACTGTATTACGTAATCAACATCGCATCTTCGCTTCTCTGAGAAAGAGAGGTTTATGTGAGTCTGTACGAGAAAGCTTTTCTAAGCGTGCGGCGAAAAATGCCCGCATTATGTTATTCTACTTTTCTATATTATTAAATTTTGTGATTGTTTAAAAGACTCTGCTTTTCACTCTGTGGACCCATTTATACCAACAATGGTTATGGGCCCAGAGACACGCATCTTACTGCGGACTTTTTAAAAATTTAAATTAACATTCGCTAAAACGAAAGTGCGACTTACAGTTAAGCCTAAGGGCTGAAATCGAAAGTATTTTTGATTCTATTTTTATAAAGAAGCTACTATAGCTGATTAAATATGTCGCAAGTATTAAATATAGAAAAGTTATCGAAAAATAATTTTGACACCTGGAAGCTGCAGATAGAAGCTGTTTTAATCAAGAATGATCACTGGAGTTATGCTAACGGAACGAAAATTAAGCCCGATGAAGGCGCCGAAGACGAAGAAAAATGGCTCGAAATTGACCGTAAAGCTAGAGCCGATTTAATCCTAGCAATTACCCCAAGTGAGTTGTGTCATATTAAACATTGTACCACCTCAAATGAAGTATGGAATAAATTAAAAGAAGTTTACGAATCGAGAGGACCGGCAAAGAAAGCCACCCTATTGAAGCAGCTACTCTTTAAGAAAATGTCTGATAGTGAAAATATGTCCGATCACCTAAATATTTTCTTTGATATAGTGGACAAGCTAAAAGAAATGGACATTCAAGTAGCCGAAGACCTATTATCAATTTTGCTCTTATACAGTATTCCTGACAGCTATGAAAATTTCAGGTGCGCCATAGAAGCAAGAGATGAATTGCCGCAGCCTGAAGCTCTAAAAATTAAAATGATGGAAGAATATGAGTCAAGAAAAAATAAAAAGCATCAAGAATCATCAAATGCGTATTTTACAACTCACAAGAAAAATCTTCCTGAAAAGAACAAAAGAGAAATCTTAAAGCCTGTGCAGAACAAGAACACGTATGGCGAAAGAAATTATGCAATCTTCAAATGCAATTACTGTTCAAAAGTAGGGCATAAAGCCTCAGAATGCAGAAAGAAGATCTCAGACAGAAAATTCACTTCATCGAATAAATACAAAGATAGATCTTTCATGGTTGAAGACAGTACAGAGTTCGAGATGGCAGCCAGTAACTCTTTCCAAGAACATTCCGAGTGGTGTCTCGATAGCGGTACGACATCACATATGGCTCATGACAAGAATTTGTTTATAGATTTCGAACCTAGAATTGGATCATTTATAAAATTAGCTGTAGATGAAACAGCGGAGATCACAGGTGTTGGAACAGTCAAATTAAAAGTTCCCGGTAATCACGGTGTAACCAATTTAAAGTTAACAAATGTTTTGTGCGTTCCAAAATTGAAATGCAATTTAATGTCTATATCAAAAGCTACTGCAAACAACTGCCGAGTTGTATTTACCGAAAAATGTGCAAAAATTACGGAGCAGGACGGCTCTCTAATTATAAGTGCTACAAGAAAAGGTGATTTATATTTTTTTCAGCCGCAGGTGGATATCGCTGCAACAACTCAGGTAAGCAACTTTCATAAATGGCATTTAAAATTAGGACATTTAAATCAAAAAGATTTAAAATTATTAAAATCTGAAAATATGTTAAGAGATTTAAATTTTAATGAAAAAGATTCTTTAAAAGATTGTAAAGTATGTATTAGGTCTAAACAAACTGTGAAACCATTTTGTAAAGAAAACAAATTTCATAGTGATGATTAGAAGTAGTTTATTCTGAATTAGAAGTATTATTAGAAGTAGTTTATTCTGATTTATGTGGCCCTATAAATGTTAAATCCCATGGCGGATCACGTTACTTTATTACTTTTTTGGATGATAAATCTCGTTACATTGAAGTAAATTTTCTAAAAACAAAAGATGAAGCTAAGAACGCGTTCCGGAGATATAAAGCAGCAGTCGAAAATCGATTAGGAAAAAAAATTAAGATACTGCATACCGATAATGGTTTGGAATATTGTGGCGAAGAATTCAATAAATATATTGAAGAATGCGGTATTAAACGCGAATTTTCATCGCCAATGACCCCTCAGCAAAATTCTAGAATTGAAAGACAAAATCGTACATTATGCGAAATGGCGAGGTGTTTATTAATGCAATCAAACCTTCCAAATACATTCTGGGCTGAAGCAGTAAATTGCGCTGCATATATTAGAAACAGGTGTCCCACTAAAGGAATTAAAGAAAACAAAACACCTTTCGAATTGTTTTTCGGTTATAAACCAACTGTTAACTATTTTAAAATTTTCGGACAGAAATGTTTTGTTCTAAATAAAAAATCAAAAGGAAAGTTTGAAGCTAGGTCACACGAACATATATTCGTTGGCTATTCAAATGAATCACGCGCTTACAGATTATGGAATAAGGATACCAGAAAAATTGTCATAAGTCGTGATGTTCGATTTATAGACGAATTTGAAATAAATGATTCAGCCACTACTGATCAATTAGAATTAATTTTTCCGTCTGAGAATAAATGCAATGATTGTAATATTAAAAATGAAACTCCTATCCCTACTCAAACCGCAGACATCCACAGGGGGGGAAACAGCGGTTCGATTTCCTATCCCCCTGAATTCAATGGAGAAAGTTTCTCTTTTTGGAAAGGGGGGGAAGCGAGCCACTCTGAAGGGGGGAACGTAGAAGATGTGAGTGGAGGGGAGGAGAGTGCTGGCGATATATGTAAACAAGAGGAAAGGATTAATAAAAACAATCCTATTTTTAAACGCGGTCCAGGCCGACCTAAAAAAATTAAAAGTTGGAACTTTCAAAAGTCTCATAAGGAGTGTATTACAGATACAAAATATAAAGATGAAACTTCTCAATTAGCTGATAACTCATTTAATGAAATTAATCCCAGCGTAATGGACGCGTTAAATGGAGATTATGCTAAAAATTGGGAGAACGCGATGAAATTAGAATATGATTCTTTAGTTAAGCAAAACGCATGGGAAATTGTAGATAGACCAAAAGATAAAAAAGTAATTGGGTGTAAATGGGTTTTAAAAACAAAATTCAAACCAGATGGTCAAATTGAAAAATTTAAGGCCAGATTGGTTGCCAAAGGGTGTTCACAGAAACAAGGTATAGATTTTGAGGAAAATTTTTCACCAGTAGCCAGATTAAGTTCTATAAGAACTGCAATCGCGTATGCTATCCAGAATGGTTTCACAGCATACCAGTTAGATTTCATTATGGCATATGTTAACGGAATGTTACATGAAGAAATTTATATGGAACTTCCTGAATTTTTTGAAAATGATATACATGAAAATAAAGTGTGTTTATTAAAGAAGTCTTTGTATGGACTTCAGTCAGGAAGACAGTGGTTTAAGAAATTAGATGAGAAATTGAGAAAAATGAAATTTAACCCTTTGAATTCCGACAAATGTGTCTATTACTCAAAATATCCTTTTGATGCTATTATAATCGTCTATGTCGACGATTTAATTTGTCTCACTAAAAGTGAAGAGCACTATTTTGATATAAGAAATAAATTAGCAGAATCTTTCAAAATGAAAGATATGGGCCTTCTGCATTATTGCTTAGGCATTGAATTTAATCAAGATAGGGACAGCATCACTATAACACAAAAGAAATACATTGAAGATTTACTAAATAAATTTAATATGGAAGATTCTAGAGTGGTGAATACACCTTTAGATAGCAGTGTAAAATTAACTAAACAAAGGTGTCCAAATACAGAAGAAGAGAAATCATACATGTCAAAAATTCCTTATAGACAATTAATTGGTTCTCTTATGTATCTGTCGGTTGCTACCAGACCAGATATCACCCATGCTGTAAATTATTTAAGTCAGTTTAATAACAATCCAGGAAAACCTCACTGGATAGCTGCTAAAAGAATACTAAGGTATCTCAATGGCACTAGAAATTTAGGAATTGTGTATTGCAGAGACGATAAACCATTGACAGCATTTGTTGATGCCGATTGGGCATCGGATATAAATGATAGAAAATCATATACAGGATACGTCTTTAAATATGCCGGTGGACCTATTTCTTGGGAATCTAGAAAGCAGCGAACCGTTGCTCTATCCACAACAGAATCTGAATATATGTCTCTGTCCGAATCCGCAAAAGAGACAATTCATGTTAGAAATTTCTTAAAAGAATTGGATCCTGAAATTGTATCAAGTCCAACTGCAATCATGTGCGACAATCAATCTGCACTGAGATTAGTAAAAAATCCTGTTCATCACAATCGATCTAAGCACATTGACATTCGTCATCATTTTGTGCGAGAAGTTTACAATAATAAACTAATTGACATTAAATATATTTCATCAGATGAACAACCTGCAGATATTTTAACAAAAAGTTTAAATGCATATAAACATGAAAAATGTTGTGGTATGATAGGACTTAATACTCAGGACTGACGAACTTAAAAATATATATATATTAAAACTGTGTTTTCATTAAGAAATTAACTGATTATATTTTACGTATTTTATTTTATTATATTAACCATAATTATTTGCTTATAATTCTATTTCTTTACTAACACTTTTCTTATTTTAAGTAACTCTTGCATAAAAATAATTTTCTGTAATTTTTAATATGCTATTATAATGCATAAATATGTTTTATTTTCGAAACATTTATTGAATAAGGGGGAAATGAAGGATTTCAATGCATGTTTCCTCATATCATCTGTTAACTAGCTGACACCTGTCATGACGTCAGATGTGACGTAACTGTATTACGTAATCAACATCGCATCTTCGCTTCTCTGAGAAAGAGAGGTTTATGTGAATCTGTACGAGAAAGCTTTTCTAAGCGTGCGGCGAGAAATGCCCGCATTATGTTATTCTACTTTTCTATATTATTAAATGTTGTGATTGTTTAAAAGACTCTGCTTTTCACTCTGTGGACCCATTTATACCAACACGAATTTTCAGACCGAATACAATACTTCCATTACCCTACGGTAGTAGGGTAATGGAAGTAAAAAGCATATATATATATATATATATATATATATATATATATATATATTTTTTTGGGGGGGGGGGGGACTAAGAAGAATTTTAATTTTAAAATTTTAATTCCGAAGCTTTACGATTGAAATTTAAAAATGTTCGCTGAATGTCGCTAGAATGTTAATTATTAAGGTCTCGAGGTCAAACTAATTCTTTAAAAGAAACTGAGAGAGTTGAGTTAGTTTATAGTTCTGTTGAGTGCGAGTAGGTTCAGACAGAAGGAAGGTTAAATACCTCATCTCTTACATAACACACATCACCATTCAAAAATCTGCAAACAATTTCTACATTAAATCATTTACAAAATATGATGAATGGATTCTTTATATTCGGTGCAGTCCAAGTGCGGTCTGACATATCAGCCGTTTTCCTTTCCCCATCCTCACCTATACCAACTGCGGCCCACCTTTTTTAATCGCTTATGTTAACTGTTGCCTGACTGAAAAATATATATTTGGGGGGGGGGCGGAATCTTATGTTTTTTAAAGTATTCATTTCAAATCCACACAAATCTCTTCCCTAATAACACACTTGTCCACAATACATACTGTAGATATCCATAGGATGTCCATAGACGTTTTTCTCATCCAGAGGATGTCATTTGAAAAAGATGTGCTGTTAGGGTTTTAGTGATGTTGCATTTGATTTATTATATTATAGAGCTTCTTTAATTCATGTAAAACTTTCTCTCAAACCTAGTTATAAAATTAATAATTCACAATTAACTATTATTTCCCAAATCAGTTTTTAATAATTCAATTATTAATTTCACAAATCAAATTTTAAACAAAATTAATTTTCATAATTTTGTAAAAAGATCCTAATAATTAATTTTCTATTCACAATTTTGTCATACGCAAAATCTTCAAATACAATCTTACTTTTGGTAATAGAATTTTTAATTACAATAATTTTGCTAAACAGCAGTTTAATGTGGATAATCCAGCTTGTTTGTTCTGATACAAAATACAATTCTTATTTAACTCATACATTTGGATATGTTATTAATGGCGATATTAATATTGTTGAAAATCTTACTTTAAACAATGGTACTAAATTCCGCCCTATGCAACATAGTACTAAACTCCGACTTACTTCTAATATGCAACATCAGAGATATTCTTTCAAAGCTTAATTTAGATTTAGATTTATTTGTTTATAAATTGCTATATGTTATAATCTATTGAAATTTATAATGATTGGAAAGATATTCTACAGGATGGATGGTTGGGTTTTACGTCGCACTAGTGCTGCGCAGATGGACAACTGGCGACGGTCTGGGACACACCCCTAGAGATGGTCCGGAGACATGCCATCACAATTTTGATCCTCCACGGAGGGGATGGCTCTCCCGCTTCGGTGACCCCCAGAGGTATAATTTTTTATGGGAGCATGGAGGACATTGCAGCCACGACAGATTTTACTTGCACCAGCCACCATTAATGTACACGACGGTCCTTGGCCGCAGTGTTGCCAGATTTGGGGACTTTTTTATTCAACTCACACCAATAATTTTGAGAAGTGATATTTGCTATACCTAATAGACGTTTATCTTTCGAAGTGCTTAGTCAACTGTTACAATTAAAATTTAGCGGCGGGGGTTGAATAAAAAAGTCCCCAAATCTGGCAACACTGCTTGGCCGGCGCGAGTTGCAATCTTCAAATTACGAGGTCGGCGCTCTACCGACTGGGCTAGATATTCTACAGGATAAATTTAAATTAAATTGCGTATTAGAAATGCATAACTCATCATTTAAAAATCCTTTTTATAACTATAAAACAATTAATCAAGCTATTAAGGATTTACGAGATAAATTTATTATTTCTTATGTTGGTAATGCAGCTATTAATTAAGCTATTATTGGGTGAGTGCAAAAGTTCTACCCGCTTTTATTACCCATAAAGAAGAGCAAATAAACGCAAAATGAACAATACCTATTATTAATAATGAACAATTTAATAATATAATGAACAATTTAATAATATAATGAACAATACCATAATCCCCTTTGCTATAAATGACCTCTTGCCATCTTCCTGGTAGGAGATGAATCCCACAGCGGTAAAATTTCGGCGGTTTCGAGTTAAAAAATCTGGTGTGAAACAACCACACGACTTCCATTACCCACTATTACACATATTATATGCATTTTTGAGAGATAATGCGATCAGAAAACATAAAAGTGAACTAAAGAGAAAATCGTTAGAGCCGTTTTTGAGATACCAACTTTTACAAAAAATCAATTATTGACAGGAAAACAATAATTACATACAAAAGGATATTTAAAAGTGAGTTAATAGAGCGAGTTTGAAAAAAATCCGCACAGCTGTTTTTAAAGAAACGCTCTTGGGAGACCTGAAATTGAGCTATTTATACAGGACGCCTATCAATTTTTCTGAACTAACCAACTATATCATTCGAAAGGACATCTAATAGAGTGTTTATATAGCAAGTTTGAAGAAAATCGTTAGAGCCGTTTTTGAGATACGGACTTACGGTCCCACTTCCGGTTTCCGATGTCCCACTTCCGGTTAAAATCAATTATTGACAGGAAAACAATAATTACATACAAAAGCATATTTAAAAGTGAGTTAAAATGGCGAGTTTGAAAAAAATCCGTACAACCGTTTTTAAAGGAACGCCCTTGGGAAGCCTGAAATTGAGCTATTTATACAGGACGCCTATCAATTTTCCTGAACTAACCAACTATATCATTCGAAAGGACATCTAATAGAGTATTTATATAGCAAGTTTGAAGAAAATCGTTAGAGCCATTTTTGAGATACGGACTTACGGTTGTACTTCCGGTTTCCGATGTCCTACTTCCGGTTTTCCGATTTTCACCAAAATTTGGAAATTTCATCTGTACAACAGACATATTTCAATTCTAAAGTTTCGTAGCTCTATCTTTATTAGTTTCTGAGCTATAATAGCCAGAAGATTCTCCACATACATACATACATACATACATACATACATACACACATACATACACACTGACCAATTGCCAAAAACCACTTTTTTGGACTCAGGGGACCTTAAAACGTGTAAATCAGGTGAAAACCCGATATCGAATTTTCAGACCGAAAACAATACTTCCATTACCTACGGTAGTAGGGTAATGGAAGTAAAAAGTCATGGATGGCAGTTTTCACAGCATCAAGATAATCAAAGATTTTCTGACTGAAGGAATTGTTCAACGCACGAAATAGGTGATAGTCAGTTGGTTCCAAGTCAGAAGAATAGGGAGGGTTGGGTAAAAGCTCTCAACCAAAGCCCAGTAACTTTTGGCGAGTGATGACAGCAGCATGTGTCCTGGCGGTATTGTGATGAAGAATAGCTGAGCGACGATCGATGAGACCTGGCCGCTTTACTACCAAATTTGAATGCAGCCTGTCTAACTGTAGACAATAAAAGGCAGCATTGATGGTTTGGTTGAATGGCAGGGCCTTCCAGTGAATTATTCCCAGCACATCCCACCACACACTCGATAACACCTTCTTGGGATGGAGTTCAGCTTTCGAAGTCGACGCAGGCGGATCAGAAGGGCGACACACAGCCCTACGGCGCTTTACATTACGGTACATAACCCATTTTTCATCTCCTGTCACAATTCGTGTCAAGAATGGGTAATTTGCGACATGCTGCGGCTGACGTACTCTTTTTTTCGAACTCGTATAACAAACAATGTCTTATATGCTAATTCTTGCTTTCCATGTTACACCCACTGATATATATACATATATATTTTATATATATGTATATATATCAGTGTATACATATATACATATGTATATCATACATATATATACATATGTATATCATATGTATATATATCACATATATATATATATATATATTAGATGATTAACTTTGTGAGACACGATGCATTTATATGTGAGACATCCACACGTTTGATTGGCCGACGATTTAAGTCATTACAATGTCATGTGTGACGTCAATTCCATTGCAAATTTGCATATCCAAAAACGGGTAGAACTTTCGCACTCACCCAGTATTTGTAGAAAGTGCTATAAACCAGTTATTTTTAATAATAGCATTATTTTTATAAAAACTTCTTAAATTACTGAAACAAATAAATTAATTTTAATTATTATAAATTAATTAATACTAAAATTACTAATTATAATTATCTTTCTTTAATTTAACTCTTGAAATAAACTTTAAAAGTTTTAGGTTAAATAAAGAAAAATTGGAAGTACAGTTGAAATATTTTTTTATAATCTATGCGAACTTTATGATTTCTCTTTCTTGTTTATAAGTTTCAGATTATTAAAATGTGAATTTACATTTAATCATGTAGTGCGCAATTATTCGTCTAAACATTAATCTTTATTCCAAATTGACATTTTCAAGGTACTTAATGACAGTTTTAATAAATTATAATCTTGTGATAATATATTTTACGCATGTATTCAGAATTTTATGATCGAATAATGACGGGAAAGGCGTAAGTCGAATGCATTGTTCAATCAAAGTGTGAATATTCATATATATATATATATATATATTTTAAACCAACTTCATTGTGCAAATCAACTTACGCTAACAGTATCAAATTAAAAAATTACTATTCGGAAGCTAATTTATAACCTTGTGCAAAGAGCTTTGGCAATTTTGGTGAGAAACGTTCTTTTAAGAGAAACCTCAGGTGCAACATTCCTTGGCTGCAGTTGGCCTATGGGGAATTTAAGAATGTCATTTCCGGTTTTCGGCCGCAGTTAACTTAGACCCTTTACATTTACCCTAAGTGCCTACAGTGCTAGTGAAAGACTTGTAAAAACATCGAAAGTTTATCTACGTCTACACCCTAAACAGTGTTATCGTCTGGGTTGAACATTTTTGGAATAATGTGGAATGGAAATTCCTATTTGGTCAGAAAACAACAGCTGATGTTTATTGTCAACAGCTGGTATATCTTACCAATAAAGATTTCACAGTAGAAAAAGTAGTGACCTGCACCACGAAAATGCATGACCCCCTCATGCTCGTGCGATAAGATAAATCTATCAAAGAGAATCGGTATCGGATATTATGCCGCCTCCACCATATTCTCTAACCCGTGCTTTATCTGATTAACATCTTTTAGGGTTTTTTTTTAACTTCGTCATCGAAAAACATTTATTTAATATTGGCAGTGTCAAGAGCGAATTGTTTTAATCAAAGCCATCTTCCATTTTTTATGAAACAAGAATCAAAAATTGGGATAAGAGATAGTAAATAGTAGTAGGTATTAATAGCGATTATGTAATGGACACTGTATATTAGTATGTATGCATGTATACATATACATATATACATTATATACATTATATATAATATAATATATATATATATATATATATATATACGTGTTTGTGTATATATATATATTCTGTTGTAGCTACGTGTGATCTAATACTTCCCTAATAAACGACATTATTTCCCAAAGACAAAATATTTTTTTTCGTTTGTAAGTTCTTGTATATTTTTAAATTTTCTTAAAATAAATACTGGGAATCTCAAGAGCCGTTTTAATGAACTGTTAGATTATTAGAGCCCCGTTGTACGAACAATATTATCTTTCGCAGTATGTACTTTAATAAGATTGCGCTGAAAAAAAAAAAAAAAATTCGACCCCTGATACCGTTCTTGCTGATTCTTATGTAAAATGACCTCCTGAATCTGAATATGACTTCCGTTTTGCCCAATCACCGACCGATTTCATTTTAAGGCCATGAATTTGATTTGGAGAATGCAAAATAATTAATTTAACACTTAAAAACAAAAAATATAATGTTTAATAAATAACAGTAATAACAGATTAAAAAAATATAAGAAATGTAATACATTATTTCAGGGGAAAATCCAACCCCCCCCCCCCCTAAATTCTCCCCTTTCCGAAAATGTTTATGCTTTGAAATAATCCTTCTCCCCCTCTCCACTAAAAGTTAAATTTATAGCCATAAAATTAACGAAAAGTGATAAAAATAGGAGGCCATCCCTGAAAAACGATGTGTGATAGGGCAAAATAGGCGTCATATTCAGATTCAAGCGGTCATTTTACATAAGAATTTGCAAAAAAAAGTGATGGGGGCAATTATCATGCAGAGCAGTATATTTTTTTTTTTTTTTCTAATTTTACTTTGAATTTCACAATACAGTCTTTTAGTTCGAATTTATTACTTCCTCCTGTATTCATAATAAAATATTGTATTCATAAAAAATTCTGACTTCCGTTTTTTTTTTTTTTTTTTCAGAGATCCTGAACACGTTTTGAACATATTTGGAATAGTGTCTATATGTGTGCGTATGTGTCTGTGACAAAAATTATGTAGCAGCTATTGATCAAGATCTAATGCACAGAATTTGATGAAATTTATATTTAGTTACAACTGGAAAAAGACTTGAGTGCCCCTGCATACAAACTAGTCGTGCTATTTATACCATTTCCAATAAAAAACATACCATTGTGAACAGAATTACATCAGTTTCAATGAATTCTAAGAATATTTGAAGAAAATATAGCACGGATAGAAAGACAAATGGACGGACTGATCAAACCATGCACATCTTTCAGTTTCGTTGAAAAGTGCTTAAAATAAATAAATAAACAGCATTTATATTATAATTATAAGAGAAATGTGATATATAAATTTAAAAAGACAGTTATTCAAATATTTCATCTAATGTATGTGAATTGATTGGTTTTAAAATATTCTTGTTACAGAAAAACGAAATTGTAGAAATAATTGAGCATCCTTCATAATCAGGTTGTCCTGTTATATTTTTATATGCATTCTCCGCAACTGAAAAAACTCTTCTTTGTAAAAATAACTAAAGAATATCTTTCCAATTTTGTTCTCTTTATCATAAAATAGTTTTTCATTTCAATTTTTTTATTCCCTCCAGTTTAGGTTTTTGATGTTTTATTTTATTTATTTACTTATTTATTTATTTATTTATTTTTGTTTAAGTTATTTTATTTTTCCTTATTATTTTATTTTTCATTTTAGAAAATTAATGAATCTAATGCTTACTTGCGTTGGTAATTAATAATAAAAAGCTCATACACGAATATTACTAAGAACATAGAATATTCGTTAGAAAATAAATTTAAAAGGAACAAGAACGAAAAATCATGCCGTACGCATTGATTATTAACACATTCCAACTGTGCATATTCATTGTATCGTATAACCTTCAATGTCTTTTTTCATAACACAAAAAGTTAGTTTAGTCCTGTGAATCTAAACGCTAACATATCCTATTCTATACAAAACATTATTTTACGATATTAACAATAAATGTCAATTTCATTATGATTTTTTCCGTAGAAAGTTACTTAAATGTGATTTATAAAAATATTTCTCCTAAAATTTAGTTTATTGACATTTTTAGGATGTCCCTGTACATAAACCCTGTGCAGGACTTATTAATGCCATTTAAAACAGAGTGAACTTGAATAACATATACTATTTTTAAGAAATTCTGAAAATATGTACAGACGCTGGAGACGGGCAGACGGACAAATAGACAAAAGGACAGTCAGTAAGACATATACACTAATTCAAATCACATTCATACTTAAAATTTGCTTGAAAGTGTTAAAAACGCTTTAATGAAAATGAAAATGCAATACCAGCAAATTTCCAATAATAACATATAATGTGACTGAATATTATTGTGCGGTCCTGTAAATCGTAATGCTAATTATATTATATTCTATTTAAAAAAATAATAATTATTATTATTTTGTGCATGTGAATAATATATTATGATTTTATTAAGATTTATGCAAAGGAAAGTTATTAAAATATGGTTTATAGAAATACTATGGCACACAATGTTTTAGAATGTTTTCGCGTGTCCCTGAACACAAACCATTGGTGGTATTTACTCCATTTTCAATAGAAAACATCCGATAGTGAACTTCATTAAAGTATTTCAATTTCATTAAGATTTGTGCAAAATAAAAGTATTAAAATATGGTTTATAGAAATACCTCTCATAGAACGAAATGCTTTGGAATACTTTCGAGTATTCCAATACACAAACCAGTAGTGATATTTACTCTATTTTTAGTAGAGAACATTCGATACGAATTTGAATAACATATATCAGTTTCGAGAAATTCCATGAATATTTAAGGGAGCAAGAGCGCGGACAGACAGACAAACTAAAGTCATTGACACTTTTCAATCTTGTTGGAAAGTGTTAAAAAACGGTATGTTGTGGTGTTATAAAAATTTTTATGTATTGTTCTATATAACAGTGACATATACTATTTAAATGCATAAAATCTTAATCATAGCTTCCCACAATAATAAAAATTTTACAAATGAAGTTCAATTTAAATTAACAAATGCTGATATGTAAAATTTTATTCCTTGGCAAAACAGAAGAAACACACACACCACCACTTTAATCTGAAAAACAGTTTAGAGCTTAAGATATGCAATTAATTGCAAAGCATATACCAAACCTGGTCAAATCTGCTTATTTACAGTTAAATGTAATGTGTACACATGCTTATCCGTCTTTAACGCAACCACTGTTACCAAATAAATACTAGTATGTGTGGCCATCACAAAGCTTTCTTCTCTATCATTCTATGTAAAAGTACCACTCACTGTTTAACTTGCACAAATGTTTAATCACAGCTTCTTTCAACAAAGACTTTATATGAGCAGTTTCGTAGAATTTTATTCAACAGATGCTAAGATGCGGCCATGTGGAAAATCACAGAAGTTGTGTAATAGCAGTGCCACCTATCGGCTGATATATACCCAAAATAAGTCAGCATTCATTTTAAAAATATATATTTCCCATGTCAAGTTTGATGCACTTATATGCCAGAGAAATTGAGATTTAGCCTTCTTATTCATGGGTATCTTGTAGCATAGCAGCGCCACCTGTAGGCTCATACGCAGTCAAATTGAATCAGCATAAGATTTCACAATGGTCCTCTCACAAAACAAGCTTTGTGCAATTATACTAAATGGAATCTGAGATATAGCGCTTCCGTTCAGAGGTGAAAATGCAACATAGCAGCACCATCTATTGGACGATGTGCATCCCAATTAAATAAGCATAATATTCTATAATGGATCTTTTATATATTGAGTTTCAATAAATTATACGCAATAGAAGCTGAAATATAACCTTTCTTTAAATAGAAGAAATTGCAATACAACAGCGCTACCTACTAGCTGGTTTGAACTAAAAGTTGATAGACACTGTTTCATGTCAAAATTCAATTTATTACATGAAATTCTATATATTAATTCTTGAGTACAGCTTCCAGAATCTTTTTGCCAAATATACATAGACTAGACTCACAGACACACAGACAGGTATTTTCCAAAAATGGTCAAATCGTGCTCTGGACTTCTGAAAACGTGTAAATGCATCGAAAACCAAAAATTCGTAGTCGAAAATTTTTACGAATCCAATACTTTCTTCTACTGAATATAGAAGAAAATAAAAGAATGACTAGCTGGAACCCGTCGAATTCGACGATCACTTTATTGACCGTAATGTTTCAAAAACCGTCGCATCATTATTTAAATGTATTTCATATTAAAACATCTAATATAATTTACGACATTTCACTTAAAAAAAGAAAGTCGGAAAAATGCTTATAAATCGAAATACTATGTATGACATCACTTTCTACAAAGTACTCTCAATGTGACGTGAAACTGACTTCAAATAAACAGATGCTATCTTTTATTTTCTATTTCGTTTAATACTAAGACTATATGTTAGCTGACCCGTCCGGTGTTGCCCGGGCCCATGATACCTTAAATTTGTATTATTTTATACCTTTAACTCGATTTTGTTTGAATTTCTGTTTTTAAATGAAAGCATCACGAAAAAAATAATCATCTGAAACAAAACAATTACCTCGATCCGAACGATTGTGACCTCGGTGCTTTCAGCAGCGCATACACAGCGCTAACAACATAAAAAAATTCCCAAAAATTAACCTGGAACCGAACGAACCAGCCCGGCAATGCCTGGGCCCGTGATAATAACCTTAAATGAACCTTAAATTTGTTAGATTTTATATCTTTAACTCGAATTTGTTTGAAATTTTATTTTTAAATAAAAGCATTGCGAAAAAAAAAATAATCAGCTATAACAAAAAATAATTACCTCGAACCGAACGAAACTCTGCCTTGTGACCCGGTGCCTGCGGCAGTGCATACGCGGGCCGCTAACAACATAAAAAAAATTCCCAAAAATTAACCTGGAACCGAACGAACCCGCCCGGAAATGCCCGGGCCCTTGATAATAACCTTAAATGAGCCTTAAATTTGTATGGTTTTATATCTTTAAATCGATTTTCTTTGAATTTCTATTTTTAAATGAAAACATCACAAAATAAATAATCATCTCTAACAAAAAGAAAATACCTCAAACAGAACGGAACTCGGGTTCGTGACCCAGTGCCTGCGGCACGTATATGCAGGTCGCTAATAACATGGAAAAATTCTCAAAAATTAACCTTGAACCGAACAAACCTCTGACTCGTGTTACTGCTGCCTGTGGCAGCGGCACCGTATAGCAGGCATGCTACGCACACGCTGCAAAATCCCCTTTCCTCCACCAGGGAGCGCAGTATGTTGTACACGAACATCACCAATCGCCTTGAATTTCCAAGACCTTTCAAATAAGGTGTCACATGGTGGTGTCAACTGCAAAATCATTTAGTTACACTTTCCACCGCCAGGGGGCGCAGCGTATTCTATATATAAACACCAACGGTCAGGAAATATCAAGACCTTTAAAATAAGTTGTAACATGATATGGTCTACTGCAAAATCACCTAGTTCCATTTTTAACCACCAGGGGGCGCACTATATTGTATACAAACATCCCCAATCAACATGAAATTTCAAGACCTCTATCAACAATCGCCTTGAATTTGCAAGACCTTTCAAATAAAGTGTCACATGGTGGTGTCAACTGCAAAATCCTTTAGTTGCACTTTCCACCACCAGGGGGGCGCAGTGTGTTCTGTACGAAGATCACCAACCATCAGGAAATACCAAGACCTTTAAAATAAGGTGCAACATGATATGGTCTACAGCAAAATCACTTAGTTTCATTTTTCACCACCAGGGGTCGCACTATGCTGTATACAAACATCCCCAATCGACATGAAATTTCGAGACCTTCAAAATGAGGTGCTACATGTGTGGGTCTAGAACGGATTTCCCTCTCAAACTAATTTCCCCCTTTCCCCTCCCCTCCAAATCTTCTTTCCCCCTTTCCCCCCCCTTTAAAATCGAAAATTCCAAATTCGCAGATATTGATTTTTTAGTATTCGACTCCAGTCCCCATATGTACAATTTCTTCACCGTGAAGTAATTTGAAGCTTAGTTAAGCTCGTAAACGTGTTTTTAACCCAAACGGGTGGGAAACGGTTTCCCCCCCGGGGGGGGGGGGGAACCGTTCGACTTTTTATTATTTTTCTCTTCTCATAGCACATCTACAGACCAAGACCTTTTTTTAGACACCTCAACCAAATTTTTACACCAAGTAGTTCTCTCAATATAGTAAGACAGACAAAAACATGTTTCAAATTAATATATAGATGAATGACGAATGACGAATAAGACTGACGATTTAAAGAAGACAATATTTCTATTCCGTTTTTTTTTTTTATTATTATTATTATTTTATTATTATTATTATTATTATTATTATAGAGTTACGGCTTTAAACTTTGAAAAAAAAAGTGCACGGTTATTTTAAATTTTAGTAAAGAACATAAGAAAGAATTAAAAGAGTACAAAATTTTAAATTCGTTGCTATACACAAATTACTTTACAAATCTATTTTTAAGTCGCTTTAAGCACTAAAACTATTTCTGAACAAATAAATTACATTTTCCAAATTCAGAATAAATCACGTATAATAAAAATAAATGTTTCACAGAAAAATAGAAAATATAATTTAAATATTAAAGTAATTTATATCACATTTTCCATTTTCTTGACGAGAATAAATTTTTATTTCTTTGCGAAGAATTCCTTATGTTGTTTTTTCGTAATTATTTTGAGAAAATGCTTTTAGAATATGTAATTTGAAAGAAAAATAATCTGGCGGGGCACGCAACCTACTTTCTCTTACATTGCTAGTTATAGAAACACTTTTATTTGGTATGTCTTTTTCGGTGAAGGAGTATTATGGCCCCCTCAACCCCCGAACCGATTAAATATTGTACTAACTTTCATAAAAATATAAAATTGTTAATAAATTTAAAGACATATTTCAAGTTATTCACAGAAATTTACCCACACCACTCTTTGAAACTTACCGATCACAGTCGAAATTTTCTGTTTCATTTTAAAATGATCTTCAAAATACCAAATCTGAACTTTCTTCACTGTTAAAAATGGTTTCTTAAAAATGAGCTAAATTGTCTCAAAATAGCTCCGAAACAATCTATATAATATTTCTCTAACGTGGACCAATTACGGTTATATTTTGTAGAAACGATACGATACTGACAATAAAATACCCGAGGATAAAAAATAGCATACAAGTAATATTTAAGCACTCGGACTCAGTTCAGTGATCTAATAATGAAAATAAATAAATAAATAAATGATGACATTTGTCTGATTAGATCATTCTATAGGGAAAATTATTTTTTAAAGTTGCAGCTTTACAATCCTTGAAAGCGTCATTTAAAACCCAGCAATACTTTAAAGATATAAACAAAATATCATCTTTGTCATAAAATTGACTGAAAAACGCAATAACAAACAGTATAATCACAATAGATATTAAGTGTTTTAAACAAAATATTATGCCAAAATGAATAAATAATAAAATAAAATAAAATAAAAAGGATCTCCCCAACATGGCGGCAAAATTTAAAAAATCGCAATAAGGGTTCTTTATTAACGCTGTCTTGTCTGGGGAAATATGAAAACTGGGTCGTTAAACATGAATTTTATTTTGAAACTTTTCTTTGAATGATTTGGGTTTAACTATCATTAGCGTTTCATTCCACAAAAACTAATAATAATTTGGCTTCTGGTGAATTAAAATTTTAATTGGATGTTCAAATTGGTATAATACCTATAAGTTTCAAATTTTAAAGGTAAATTTTATAAAAGAGAGAAAGAAATAAACTGCGAAAAATTCGCAAGGGTTTGCTAGTCTATATAATATTTCTCTAACGTGGACCAGTTTCAATTTTTTTTTTTTTTTTTTTTTTTTTGTCGAAACGATACGATACGCGAGGATAAAAAAAATAATATTTATACATGGACAATGTTTAAGCATGCGGACTTAGCTCAATGGACGACTAAGAAAAAATGACGACATTTGTCTGGTGAGTTTATTTTACGAAAAAGTGTATTTTTTACAGTTGTTTCTTCAGAATCTTTGCAAAATATTTTTTGTCTAGTTCCGTCTAAAGATGTTAATGTGTAACAACACGAAATTTTACCCATTTATGCAATGTATTTGAATGCATTCTTCAATGTCCTATACACAAATGATTTGTCTTATTTTAATAATGTTTCAAATAACATCCCCATATAGTATTGTTTAGAATGCCAAATTTACACTTCCTGGAAGAGAAACGCAGACAAACCACTAAAAATCTGATTTTTAGACTCTGGAAACCTCAAAACATCAAAAGCTCAGTTTCGACTCAAAAACAATACTTTTTCTACCATTATATGGGTAAAAAGAAGTAATAAATCCACATTAGTGTGGCAAAATATATTTTACGATGAAAGAAATATAATTATTTTTTAATACAGGTCAAAAGTTTAAGCACAACAGTAATTTTTAAAATAAATTTTAATTGTTCATGCTAATTCATATACAGGTTTATATGCGGTACAAATTATATTTTACAAAAAAAATATGTAATACAATTATGCTTTAAATTGTACTGCTTGCCATTTTGTTAAACTATACCTTTGAGAATACCACATAGCTCAAAATCGATATTATGTATCACCTAAGCCACTGTGCATTTGAATTTAAGACATGGATTGAGGCGTTGTTCTGTTGAAAAATCCAATATTTTCCTTCTAAAATTTCTAAAACTGGAAGCAAATTATTGGCAAGTATATCTTGATAGCTTTCAGAGTTTTGAAGACCACTGATGAATGCTAGGAACGTCTGGCTGTTGAAAAAAAAAAAAACTCTATATACCATTACAGAACCACCGCATGTCATCTACTAAATATACTTCTTAATTCTTTCGGAGGTCCTGCCAATAGTATGCAAACACATCCGGGCCGCCTAAATTTCATTTTTTCTCATCAATGAATATGACATTTAGCCATTTATCACCAAATAACATGTGCTATTTAGCCCACTGTAATTCAGCTTCTTTGTAGTTTGGTTTCAAATATGATAATCGAGTTATCTTACGGTTTTTCAGGTACCTCGATTCTAAAACTCTTTCATGAATAGTTTTTTTTTTTTTTTTTTTTTTTTTTTTTTATAATTGTCTTCCAACAGCCTTTTTAATTTGAGACAGAGAATACTTTCCGAATGAAGCTAAGTTTCTGATGCGCCGATATTCACGACATGTACAGTCGGCAGCAAAATTATTGAAGCGCTAGCAATAATTCGTATTTAAAAAATGTGCACCTATTTTTTTTTTTTTTTTTTTTTTTTTTAAGTAAATGTATGTCGAATCAGGATCTTAGTCTTTATGCTGTTTATAAAAAAGTAAGTTGATGACAAAAATTAGCGATCAAATTAATATATATATATATATATATATATATATATATATATATATATATATGAAAAGTATGGATGTGCACTTCAATAATTTTGCTGCCGACTGTAGCCAGTCGTGGCCTTCCTGATCTGAATTTTCGTTTTAAATCTTCTCCTCGAGCCAAAACTTGATAAATTCCTCGTTTCGATCTTTTTAATGCAATTGGAATTTCAGAAACGGGCTTTTCTTTTTATTTCATACGCCAGATTTTTAATACCTTTTTTAATTCTTTAGACTTACTAGCCATATTGACTTAGCACAAAAACAATAATCTAATATTCTTTAGAAACCCACTTGGCATTCGCGTCGTAATTGCTTAAGTCATTTTCTAAAATTTGCATAAAAACTTTTCTGTGCTTAAACTTTTCACACGGTTTGGAACGAAATTTAAAATAGGTTTTTATTCAATATGGTTTTAAAACTGGAATTATTAACAAATAAATAGTAGAAATAATATGAATGTATAATGTTTTATTAAAAATTTGTTGTTGTTCTTAAACTTTTGACACGCATCGTAGTGTTTGAATACTGTTATAACTTTTTGACAACATTTAACACATTTCCAAAAAACTTTAAATAGGAATGTTTTCTGTAAGTTATATCTACACCAAAATACAATGTGATCTGTATTATAATACAGATAGCAGATAATGTGTTGCATCAAAAGGTAGCCAACACAAATGGGGAAAAAATATTGCATTAGATTAATAGGTTCCAGATAGTATGTTTTACATTAATATATGAAGAAAACATGTAATAATAAGAAAAAATCACTGGATTGTAACTAACGTTGTCAGACATGTACACAAAAATATAACAGGCAAAACCTAATAATATTTTGCGTGAAAACATTTTATGTATTTATAAACTGAATCGCACGTAACTGATTAGTTCAAATATGAAATTATCTCTCTTTGAATCACGCAATAAAAATATAACAGAGAAAGCATTAATAATTTAATTTTAATGAATAGATTAAAGATTGTGTTATAGAACTAGATAAATGAAGCTTTGGGGAATTTAACAAAAGGAGCCACTTGTAGATTGAATTTTTCAAAGAAATAGTGTTCAAAAGAATCATTTCGAGTTATGTATTGAAATTTCTGTATTTGGCGATGTTTGCATGAATTCTATTTTGAAATTATGAATCTTTCTGTTTCAGAAAAGTAAATTGACATTTAAAAATATTAATGATGAATTTGCTTTCACCCCACTAACTTTAATGATTTCATTATAATCAAAATATTGATCAAACATAGTAACGTATTACATTTTAACACTTTATCGTCCATTTAATTTTTACTTTTGAAAATTGCTAATCTAATTTCAAAAGCGGTTATTATACGCATAGCTGATCATATATATATATATATATATATATATATATATATATATATATATGATCAGCTATGTGTATAATAACCACTTTTGAAATTAGATATATATATATATATATATATACAGATATTAGTATATATATATATATATACCAGCAGGTCTACTACCCGGTGTTGCCCAGGGTGAAGCAGTGTTTAATTTTGAAATCAATGAAAGAACTGAGCAAATGTGTAAAATGGAAAAAGAAATGCATGAAACATTTTCCGAAGTCTTTAATAGAAAATAACACAAATAAATAAACAAATAAATACAAAAGACACAACTTTCGTATAGGATCCTCTTGGCTACTTTAAATATTTTTGGCCATTTTGGCGACGAATTAAAATGGCTATCGTGCGTAACTAAAGACCTTGGCGAGAAACGTAAGAGCTAATTCGGCGCTAAATTTCAAATTTTGCCTAAGGGGTAAAAAAACCTTAAAGACTAATGGTAGTCACAAAAAAAAAAAAAAAAAATCTTAATATGTAAAATATAAATTATGACGATTTAAAACATATAAGAAAACATAAAAGAACCTCATAAATAACACGTAAAGTAGCAATAAAAAAAGAAAAAATTTTCTTTTACTGCAGAAAAGAAAAGTACTTAGTTAAATAAAAATTTCAAGCTAATGTCAAATATCTGTAATGAAAATATTTATTTTGCGCGCGAATTTCCAATAAAAAAGTGTACCAATTTTCATAACGTAATTAAGTTTTTTTTTTTTTTTTCCTAATTTTTGTTATTATTCACGCGAAATTAAAAATATTTTATTTCCGGGAAAAAAGAAAAAAAAAAAACTGTATTTTACTTGTTTATTTTGAAATCAAAAATTTCTTTCTTTTTAATCCTTTTAAAGTTAAAATGGGGTTTTTATTTAATATCTTTTGATCCAATTGTCCGACTAAACTACAAAAGTACAGCATTAGCTAGATTTTGTCCTGATTAATAAGTAAACCACATTTCATAGCGGTCGGTTGAACTATGTAGCTTTGTATAGTAAACTAAAAATCCAGACAGACAAGCAATCAGCTTCATATATATAGATGAATAAATTACCATTCTTGATTTTTGAGAAATTTTTGGTTTGAAACATTGTAAGATCTGAGCCCCGGCATGTGCTGCTTCAGACCCCATCATAAACTAGTGTTTAAGTAAATTAAATGAGACTCTTTAGAATAAAACAAATAAAAGTTTATTTCTACTTGAAATAAAGGGTGGGTTCGATGTAAGAGAGAAACTCCACTATCAAATTAAACGAATAAATTTAAGAAATATAAAATTAAATCTCACCACTTGTGGTTGACGTAACTTGACGAAGTTGCTCAGAATTTTAACTCTCAAGAAATACCTTGGACTCTACGCCTCGTCAAATGAGTCTTAATTTTCAGCGTGCTAAAATTATCTTTTATGCCAAACGCGTTGCCGAACTGGACTTTTTGGAAAATTTAGCTTTTTACCTTAACCGTGATAAAATTGTAAATGAAAAATCTGATTCCACTTTGCAGTCTACAGCTTGGAAAAATGTATTTAGTTCAATTAAATAATTTCCTTGATAAATTAATAACAATATTATAATTAAACATATAAATAAAAATTAAACAAAATAGATAAGTAATTAATAAAAAATAAATAAATAATAATAAAAATATAATAAAATAAAATAAAAAATTAAATTAAATTAAAATTATCCCTTCTCTCTCTCTTTCTTTCTTTTTTTATTTTTATTTAATATTATTATTATTATTATTATTATTATTATTTTGTGTGTGTGTGTGCGTTCGTTTCTTTTGTTTTTCTGTTTTTTGGTTATATTCCTCTCTGATTGGTCTTGCTGGATGCTTCCTATTGGTTAGTTGTGTTTCTCCTCTCCTCTCGATTTCGCCCTGCTTTCAGTCTTGCTTTTGCCTCGAAGGCAGTAGCATGCGTTTTTCGCACCTGAAGAAGAAAAGCCACGCCCTTTCGAAACCGGTTGTGCTGTCTTCAATTTTATAGTGTGTGAAGAAGTTTTAAAGTTAAAATAGTTTAGATATTGCCTTTTAGCCAGTATTTAGACTGAATGTTCTATTGAGAAAAAATTATGTAACTGACATCTAGAATCTAATTTGTGGCTCTAGTAAAAATAGTTTCATGTCATCCTTATAAATTCTAGTTCCCTTTGAAAGCGAGTTCTATAAACCCCTATTAGAATTCTGGAGCGTTTGCCTATATTATCGAGGCCAAACTTATTTAAAAATCTCTGCAAATAAATGTGTGCACAAGAGGCGAGTTCTAGCAACCATAATCTTGGTTTATGACCCAATTCTATAAAATCAAGCGAGTATTTCTCGCAATGCAAAGGATTCAGAATGTTTAGAATAGTCAGAATATTGTTTCACCATCTAGAAATGCACACACTAGAAATTCTCGATCATTTCGTCTATGCAGCTTATTGTTGTTCCTTATACGCATATCTCAGAAATCTATATTTCTAGTTTAGGGATTTAGAAATTGACCACTTATTCGTTCTAAATGAAAGCGGTGTATTTTTTTTCCTCAGTGTAAATGTAAATTTTCCGTAAGTTATTTTACAAATTTGGTCTTAATGTATGATTAAATAATTATCTATAAATTATTTTTTCAGATACACTTATTTCTCTTTATTAAATATATATATATATATATATATATATATATTATTTTTCCCTTTTGTCCCTAAGAATCAAACATCTTATTTTATTTATTTATTGTCGTCTTCTTTTATAAGAATTCAATAAAATAAAAAGTCCTATAACAAAGGATGAAATGTACTGTTTTAGAAAATAGAAATTTACGACTTTATGGAGGCTTTTTTGAAGGCGGAAGTTAATGCCGAGTAAGCGAATGCCAATTTCTATTTCCTGAAGATGTCGTAAACATGATTTTGATCAGCAATCTTATTATTATTATTTTCTTTTTACGTAATAATCAATTTTTATTTCAAATGAAAACTAGTATTTTGCGGCCGTCACAACATTCTTTTATATTTTCTTTCTTATACAAATTCAAGCAGTACAAACTATTTATGAAGTTTATTATCTATTAAAATTATTATCTAGTGTTATTTTCATCTCAGAAAAGTATAATGGTGAATGTGGAAAGAAAGTCAATTTTGTACACTACAAACTACTCAAAAAATTAATTTTATAAGGATTTTTTTTTTTTTTTTTTTACGATAAATTTGTTCTAAATTATCATAAATGTATGGTTCAACCACTCGTTTTAATATCACAGAATCCCAAACGTCAGGAAAACAGACTATGGTACATGCATGCAACAACAGATAACAATACTCTTTCGAAAACCGCCATAGCACCGCTTTAATTTGATCTACAAATTCACCAGACAAAAAAAAATAAAAATAAATAAATAAATGTACGATGAAAAAAATTACTCACCACTCAGAAAAATCATGAAATACTGATTTTTCCTTCATTACGCTTCCAAACATATTGAATTTACGGTGGATGATGCAGCTATACGGCCGAAACATACTCTCACCACTAGTAAAATGACAGTGTTCGACCTTCACTGTGGCAGAAACAGAAATTGAGGGCCAGCTAATCACAGTCTCCCCTTCATTTATGCGAAATTTTGTCCTACGCTGCTATATCAAAAATTATGAAAAAATTGGGACGATAGCACTTTTATGCTATTAAATAGTTATAGACTATTACTACTATAAGCATTTTCGTTTGATTATACAGTGATTGATTAATCTTCATAGTATAGGGAAGACAGAGACACTTCTTTAGAGGTATGTATAGTTAACTGTTAAACGCGATTATTTCTGGTGTTGCGTGAACGCAACACCAGCGGGTAATGTGAATGTCGCACCAGAATATTTTTCTGAAAAGACAATATTTTAGGCATTTTTTTTCCTAGTCTCTTTTATATTTTTAATGGCATTTTTCCCACACACCCAAAATGCGAAATAAAATAATGTTATTTAAATCTGTTTATGATTTATATTTATATATATGTATATATTAGCGATGAACATCTTATTAAATACAATGAAAACTTGAAACTAGCAGAAAAATTATATTTATGGAAATACTATTTTCCTCTCTTAAAAAAAGAGAGAGAGAGAGAGAGGAGAAATCAGGATTTTTCATAATCTAATGCAACATTTTCTTTTATGTATTAGGAAGAATAAGGCAGATGTTTTCCCTATTTTTGAGTATTAAATATAATGCCAGTATTTACTAAGGGAAAAGGAATGATGTAGCTTCCACAAATTCGAAAACGATATAAGACCGATTATAATATACGAAAGAAAACCGTTTCAGGGTGGTAGAATATTAGTTTCTGAGAAGCTATAGAAGAAAAAAAAACGATGATGAGATAATGCGAAGAAAATATGAAAAACATTCTCTATTTTATATGCGATATAAATGGTGTAGCATTTTTGGGATAAAATTATATTAACATTCTAGCTTTCTACGAATATTATCGCATGTTTAATAATTACAATCATCTTAACTATTATTAAATAAGCTGTCAAATTAATAGATAACTACTTCTGCTAAAATCTTATTTATTTCATAAGAGAGAATCAGGTAAGAGAGATTAAAGGAGAGAAAAATATGTTTTTTTGTCACCCCCCCCCCCCCCCACACACACACACACCAGATTTCAACTGAACTTTTCTCAATTATTGCATATTAAATAATGGAGGAAAAAGTGAGAGCTTATATACACTCTTGTCCATAAATTAAGGATAATTCAGATTCACACTGAAATCAAACTTTAATGCAAAAATTTCACCTGTAGAAATACCACACACATGTTTAAGAATAATATGCAAATTATAGGAAGAGCCATCAGATGGCGCCGATATGATGATACAGTGACCAAAGTGTAAGAAGGGGGTAGATAAGGAATGGGAGCAAAAAAGGAAAATTCTTCACAAGCGTTCTGTGTGCCGCTCAGTGCCACAACCGAATGGTTATGACACAGAGGACGCATGCAGATAATTTTTTACGTGATAGAATTATCGGCTGACTAGAATGTGGGCGTACTCAGAAGTATCGGGGGAACTTAGAATCGCCCAAAGGGCTATATCTAGGCTTTGGCAACGATTCCAAAACGATGGAAATGCCAGTCGACGTTACAGTACTGGACGGCCCCGAGTTACAATGGCGAATGAGCACCGGTATTTGGCAGTAACTGCAAAAATAAGTAAGTAAAGCTCAGAAACAGACCTGTCTCGTCAGCTGTCTGCAGCCACGAGTGCCACAGTTTCAAGACAAACCGTGTATAGACGTTTGGGAGATATTGGTCTATATGCTCGAAGGCATGTTAGATGTGTTCCACTCACGGCAATGCACTGTGCCAGCGGTTAACTTGGAGTAGAGAACATGCAATGTGGACAGCGGCACAGTGAGCTTGTGTGATGTTTTCCGATTAGTCCAGGTATAGCTTTCAGTGTGATTTACGCCAGACTTTCATATGTAGAACCTCAGATATCCGTTACCACCAAAACAACATCATTGAACGACACCGTTACGGGCAGGAGTGCTCGTTTGGGGGGGGGGGGGGGGGGTCATATTGGCACCAGAACAGATTTGCATGTTCAAATCGGAAGAATGATAGGCCTAATTTATCGGGACATCATTCGGGAACAACATGCACATTTCTTTAGGAGTGCCATGAGCCCAGAATTTGTGTTTATGGATGACAATGCGCGTCCTCACCGTGCAGACGTTGTACACGGATGCCTACAATCTGAAACTATGACGCACATGGAATGGCCAGCATTCTCACATGACTAGAATCCGATAGAGCATGTGTAGGACATGCTTTTCCGACGAATTGTAGTCCGTCAACCACCTCCTACATGTGTACCGGAACTTCGGAGAGCATTGGTTACTGAGTTGAGTAATCTTCCCCAAGATCAGATCAATAATTTAAAACTCATCATTCCTAGGCGTTGTAAGGACTGTATTTCATCATCTGAAAGACATACAATGTATTAACCATCATACCAACCATGTAATGTTAAGTTTTTGTAAGGGAGATATTTTTTGTAATTGCTTCAGGGAGCAAAAATCGTAGTTTTTATAAATAGTATCCTACATAAATCACTTTTTTTTTGTTCTTGATCTTTTGTTTAATAAATGGACTTTATGAATAATTCATGTTTGTTTTGCTTCTGAACCTTTATTTGCCTCAGCTAGCATTATCCTTAATTTATAGACATGAATGTATTTCGAAAGTAGTGGCGGGAAGGAAAAGGGGTAGGGGAAGAAAAAATAGTTTATAATATATGTATATATATATATACATATACTACAGATTTGAACCAAACTTTATTCAATTGTTACATACTAATAAAAAAAAAAATCTGGAGTGACTCCACTCGACTTTCCGAACATTGAGTAATAAATGGTTCTGTAGATAAAGTAAAGTAAGAGAAGTCGTTAAATAAACAAAAGAGAGAAAATTATAATAGGGAGTTTGAGTATTTTATTTTATATAGTACACTAGCAGGCTTTGCCCGCTTCGCTGAGCACTACTATACTTAAATGAGTTGTCAAAATTCCATATCATTATTAATTAACCTGAGTTAAAGTTTCCTCTGTGTTCCGTAGAGGTTTTTCCCGCTCGCAACGTGAGGAGTCCAGGTCCACACTGCCTTCGGCATCAACTTACCCGCTTCTTACATCCCCTTCCCCAGCAGCTAAGTTAGAAGTTTTGCGAAATCTCCCCAGCAAAGTACATAATGCGTACACCTAATCAACATCCACACACCAAAATTCATCATTCTAAGATAATGTAAGGCGAATTCAAACAGAATAACGTGTTTTAACGTGTGTTTATAGCCCCCCCCCCCCCGACCTCGAGTGGTAAAGGGGAGAATTTCGTAAAATCCCGTTGCAGTAAGTGTCGGATACATATAAACAATTTGCCCACCAAATTTCTTGACCGCAGATCCCATAGATTTCTCAGGACAAATTTAGCACTAAAAGGTGTGTCTCGAATTTGTGTTGTCCTAAAAATCTTTTCATATCATTTTTCAAAGTTTTAAAATACTTTTATTGCCTATTAATTATGAGGAGGGCTTATTTGTTTAAATGAATAGCATTTAGTGCTATGTAGAATTTAAGTTTAACTTGAAAATATAAACAATACAATATATTGGTTTAGTTTAATGTTTAGGGATAATTTTTATTAAAATAACTTTATTTAAAGATATAACTTACATACCTTTATCCTTTATTCAAATAAATAACTTATCTTTTTCTATTTTAAATATCTTTGAAGTTATACTCCTTCATTTAATTCACGTAGGATAAGATTGTAATTTTTGTTTACATTCTTTTTACACATCGTTCATGCCAATTGAATTCCAATATGGCGATATTTACTATTGCGACCCATAGATGGCGTACGTATTCAGCATCGTCCGTTGTCATGGTAACGGATTACGTACGATGGGCGTGCATTTGGAATCGCATGGAAGGGAAAATATGTAGCCTGGTGATTAGATGTTTTGGAATCCTGTTGTAGGAGTTTATAAGGAAGTATTAAATTATCTTGCTTTGCACTTTTCTTTCAGGTCCTTCGTGGTGAAAAGTGGGACTAGCGTCTAGTCGGCGACGAGCAACTCTCACACTTTCCTTCAGATTTCGCGCATGCGTCGTATGTCGGTGCTGAATTTTATTTATGTGTTTATTTCCCATTTTAATCCAAGATCTTCTTTGGTGGTGCTGCCATCTGATGGTCAATATAACTATTTGAATTATTTTCCATATCAAATCAAACAAGATTTTAAATTTTCAACATTCTAAGATTTCAACAGGAATTCTAGGAATCATTCTCATTAACGTTATAAAATCATTATAACGTTATAATTTTTATATCTCGTTGGGTATTCGTGTAATTAATTTTTTAATTAATAATAATAATAACATTATTGTTTGGTTTGTGTAGACTTAAATTTTCCAAGTTCTATCAGACATAGAGGGTTGTTTGAGACCTCATTTTAAAGAGAATTTCATGGGGGTTATTTTAACACGCAGCTTACATATACTTGTTCATTTTTTTTTTTTTAACTTACATATTTATAATAAGTTGGCATTTAAAAAAAAAGTTTTAAAAATGTCTTTTATTATATCATTAGCTACGCATTTAAAAATTTGTAGAGTGGAATACAATGGATTACTGCAAAAAATTAGGAAGTATTGTAATGGTATTATAATAGTTATGATTACACAAAAAAAAAAAAAAAAAAAAAAACAGCAACTTTTTTTTTTTTTTTTTTTTTTTTACTGGAATGATTTTCGGATTGTTCCATGTTAAATAAACTAATCATTCATCCTGACCATTTTAGATTTCCACAAGAAATACAGTATTTATTTCCCTTAAAAATAAAAAATGATTATAAAAACATTGTTATTATATCTGTTTAAGGTTTCTGGTAATAAATTTTTTAAATCTTGAAAAATCTCCTTTTTTTTTTTTTTTTTTTTTAATAAAACTTTTATAAAGGCCACACCACAGAATTATTCGTAATTTGAAAATTGATTATCTAATTAACACTCGAATCACCATGATGCACAATCAATAGAAAACAAGTAGAATTTAGATTAGCCATAGGAAAAATATAGTTATTATTTATACATTAAATTACACGTCAATTAAATAATTTATATATCGCAGGATAGGAGACATTTTGTAATACAATAAATATCTTATTCAAAACTTTTAACATATGATTCTACCTGGGGCAGTTAAAATCAACAAGGACATTTTCTAAACATAGAATATTTTCTCTGTCAAGCACACATAATGAAGAGCAAAGGGGGGGGGGAGGGTATTTTCTCACTTTTTATATTATTAATGGCAAGTTTGTTTATTGCTCCTCCCTGGGAAAAATTCAAAAATGACAGCCAATATTTTATGATAAAGATAAAATATTAAAAGTAGATTTTTTAAACAGGGTTGCCACTCAAACAGGAGAATGAAATTCCCCGACTTTTCGAGAAATATTCTAAAAAGATTCCAATCTAACCGTATATTGGGAGCAAAATCATTATGGTACCACTTGAAAACACAAAAGTTACATATGATAAAAGTTGCATATAGTGATAGCATCTGTTGCTTATAAGCGAGATAAGAAGTTCCTTTCATGAGCAGAAAAGAAGGGTGGGAGTGTTTAAAACAAATGGCAGAATCTAAAAAAGAAAAAATGACCCTACGTTGGCAGAAAAATTGTTTATTTTATGGTAATTATCATATGAAATTCCCTGACTTTTTCAGGTTCTGGATAAAATATTCATATTCCCTGACTTTTATAGTCAAAAATAAACAACAGCGAATCTTGAAAGTAAACATAAACAGAATTCAGCGCCGGCATATGACGCATGCGCGAAATCTGCAGGAAAGTGTGCTAGTTGCTCGTCGCTGGCTAGATGCTAGTAAAAGTGGGTAACTCCATCTCTAGCCCGAAACCTGTTCTCAGCTCAGTTCCTCAAGGATATCTTGCCGGGCCTCGTCTATTCAATATTTATATAAATTATATTCCACGTAAGCCTAATGTCCACTTAGCATTATTTGCGGACGATACAGCCATGATGTTCAGACACACACAACCACTCACTGTGTTTGAAACACTCCAGGATTACCTTAATTTGTATGAGATTTGGCTCAAGAAATGGAAAATCAAAGTGAACAGTTCCAAAAGTGCTGCCGTCTTTTTTACCAACAAATCGTATGACCCCAATGATACTTTTAATTTTAGACTCAATAATAAACTTATTCCCTGGAAAACTTCCTATAAATACCTAAGACTTCACCTAGATTCCAAATTATTATGGCACAAGCATATTTCGGAAGTACTGAATAAATCTAAATGGGCCATGGCCCCACTTTCATATCTACTTGCTTGGAATAGCAGCCTGTCCATCAAGAACAAATTGTTACTATACTATAATTATTACTATCTTGAACTATGGGTCCGTTGTGTACGGTTCAGCTTCTAAGTCAGCTCTTAAGAGACTTCAAGTCTTCCAAAATAAGCAATTGCGCAGGTATGTTAAGGCCTTTCGCTATATCCGTAATGATGTCATTCACAAAGACCTGAAAATTAAATCCATCTATTCTGCCAAAAAGAAACTTATCTTGAAGTTTCACAGGTCAATCCCTAAAGCTCAGAATCCTGTGTTAAATGCCATCAGGTGATACAATCCTCGTGTGGACAGGGGACGGAAACGTCCTCTTGTTATTCTGCTTAGAGAGGATGGGTTTGTACCCATCTCTAAGCGTCGGAGGCGTGACCCTTCTGGAGTCACATAACACAGCATTCTAGCTCCAAATTAGTTTATCCGTAGATAGAATTTCGATTCTTCTACTTCTAGCGCCCCCCCCCCCCCACCCAACGTCTGTAACACTCTGTGCATATTCACAGTCGTGTTCAGTCAACCTTCCTACCAGTTACTTTACTCTTAGGGACTCTACTTCCATTTGTATGTAGTCTATTGTATTTTATGCACTTAAACCTTAACGTAAACTATTTCCTTTTTTGCAAATTTTATTGTTTAATTATTATTCTTGTAAATATTGTAAATAGTCATTCTTAGTATTAAATTGTTAGGCAAAATTTTAGGAGAACATGCAGATCCCTATCTAGGCGCTCTAAAGATGCCTTTTTCAAGGCAAATCTGCCTCAGACAGGCCGAAGGGGCTATGGGGCAGGACTGTGTGCAATCCACTCATGTAAAATTTTTAAAAGAAGAAAGAAAAAAAGAAAAAAAAAATATATATATATATTTGGACAGAACGGATTTCCGGAATTCCATCATGTAATTTATAGCTATCAGATTTCTCCCACTCCCCTCAGTTTATTGCCACTCCTCAGACTGGCTTGATCTTCAGAATGTTTTTTTTTTTTTTTTCATCATATCATCACGCCAAGCCCATGTTATGAGCTCATCTTAGTTGAAGAATCCCGACTTGTTTGATGCTGCAACCCAACTTCAGGCTTCTACACTTTCAGGTGGAGGTAAGCGGTGTTCTCGATCACTGCAGGCACTCCCTAAGCTCCCGTGATGATGATGATGATGATGATGCACTTATCATGTTTTGTTAAACATTAGATACGTTTTAAGTTATTTTTTAGTTTGCCTCAAAGTATGAGGGCAATGTTCTGTCTTTTTATTTAAGTTGCAGTATGTATTAAAGTTGTTTGAAGGCCGGCATCTTATTTTTAGTGCTAATGCTGAGCAAGACAACTTTTAATCTCATCATAAGCAATTAGTTTTTGGTAAATAGCTCTTCCTCATGGCAAGTTTAAAGATCGTTTTTTCGTAACTATCGCTAGCAACGTTTTACATTTGTTAAGTTTATAATATCTCTTATTATGTTTCAATAAACATTGTTAAATCCATCTATTCTGTCAAAAGAAAGTTTATTAAAACTCTGTTTTATTTAAAAGCTGCACACTACATTTGTTACATAAAGAAGAGCCAGATGAGTAATCTACTGCTTTTTATATTTCTGCTAAATAGTTAATAAACATGTTTAGACAATTAGTTTAGTCTAAATGACATTAGTTTGCCCGCTCGTAACTCCCCCACCCCCCACCCCCAAAAAAAAGTGTTTTTGGAAATATCATAAGGAAGTCGCATAGACTTTTTTCAATATATTTGCTCCATTTTTGGTAGAGGTTTACTCAAAAATCAGGAATTTTCAATATTTCCCCCCCCCCCTTCCCTTAAAATCGAAAATTCCTAAACGCAGATAATGTATTATTTGTACTCATGTCTAGTCTCCCCATGTGAAATTCCTTTACTGTGAAGTAATTAGGAGCCGAGTTATGCTAACAAACGTATTTTTGTCTTTTGCCTCCACCACCACCAGGGGAGAAAGAGGAGTAATTTCGGAAAAGTTGATATATATAATTTAAGTTAGGTAAAGACCTAAATTCCTGCGTAGTGCCGTTGAATTCCGTCCAGCCATTCTCAAGTGATACACGGACAAACGTGCTTTTGTATTTTGCCCCCAGGGGGGAACGTGGAGGAATTTCTGAAAATTTAATAGATATAATTTTAAGTTGGGTAAAGATCTAAACTGCTGCGAAGCGCCGTTTCATTCCGTCCAGCCATTCTCAAGTGATACCCGGACAAACGTGTTTTAGACTTTTCCCCCTCAGGGGGGAACGGGGAGGAAATTCTGAAAAGTTGATAGATATAATTTTAAGTTGGGTAAAGATCTAAGTTTCTGCCAAGTGCTGTTGAATTCCATCCAGCCATTCTCAAGTGATGCCCAGACAAAAAAAGCGACATACAGACACGATCAGACACACACAGGCAAAATTTTCTGAAGTCATTTTCGGCTTTCATGGTGTGTGAAACGTGAAGATATCGCAAAATTTTTTGATTCTGGCAAATTTACAGACAAAAGTCTGATTTCATTAATATAGATGATGTTAAATTTAACGCTATTTTACCGAACACTTTGATCATAATAATAAAGAATATTTTGTTGTGTCCCTGTAAAAACCTACAAATGCTAGATTCACCAAAATGGTTATAGTTAGTGCAACAGTGACTTATAATATTTATACAAATTTTCAGCTCCATCGGATAAGACATTTTGACGCTGTCGTACTTTAATGTTTGAGCCCATATGCCACAATGATAAAGAAATTTGCATTTTGCCTCTGAAAAAGAACCATAAGTGCTCTAAAGTTCATAAAGTTCGTGTGACGGTGACGTAAAACATGTATATAAATTTTCAGTTCATTAGAATAAGGCATTTAGTCGCTGTCGAACTTTAAATAATTTGAGCAATATTGGTCTTAATTAGGGGTGGGAATCGATTAAGAGTTTTAACTGGGTTAATCGTAGTTCATTAATCGATTAATCGGATTTTTAATCGGTTTTCATTTTTCTTTATATAATTTTATTTCAATGATAAATAAAACTCTCATATTGTATATATATATATATATATATATATATATATATATATATTATTCATAAGTTTGACTAAAAAAAAATTTTTTTTTCAAGAATTTTTGTCTAATCAATTATATCTGTTTCATAACTGAAATTTAAATCAATTTTCAGAGTAATAATTGGTGATTTTAAGTGTTAATTTTATATAAATATTTTCACTTGTTCATTTTTTTTTAATTTATGAATTAATTTTTCGATTCATTTTGAAAGAAACATTAAATAAATTTACACATATTTTATTTTTAAATTGCATTGTCCATCTCGCTTGTCACTATTTTTAAATTAATTCTCAAAATTTCATATCTTTATCATAAAAATCTCAAATTCTTATATTTTAGTTCTTCTTTGTCACTTCGGACTAGAACACAGAATGTTAATTTCTGTTTCTACTTCAATAGTTACTACCAGCAATTCTGAACAGACAATAAACGCTTGAAGATGAAGATATTATGAAACTCTGTTGACATTTCCCCCATCAGACGGATAATGGAAATCTCAATCCCCCCTTCTATTTTATTCTTTAACATTTCTATTTTTTGAAAGCTTTTTGTTTCTGAGAATACTATTACCCTAGCCAACACATTCTGTAGAAGGCTACAGACAGGTGGTGTTGCTCCAGCATGCACATTAAGCGGAATTTTGTTTAATAACTGCCCTCGCCCTTTTCTCTATCAACAAAAGTGCAACAACTTCTTTTGAGAGATTTTATTTTTATTCATTCATTTATTTATTATTTTTATGATTATTATTGTTTTGCTTTTTCATTATTTGATGGATGTTTCTTAGAATGTTTGTTAGCAAAATATGTGAAAAAATATTTTGTAGGCAGAACAACATTTTTACTTTAATTCGTAGTTTGAAAATTTTAATCGGATTTTGAAAATTTTTAATCGAATTAATCGATCCGATTAACTCGATTAAAAAAATTGATCGGGACTAAGCATTGATCGATTAACCGAACCGATTAATCGATTAATCGGCACAGCCCTAGTCTTAATGATGAACAATTTTTATTTGTGTCCCTGTAAAACTCGTTAAGTGCTAGGGTCACCAAAATCTATATAGTTTGTGTGATGGTGGCCTATAACTCTTATATAAATTTTTCACTCCAACGGATAAGGCTTTTAGATGCTATCGCACTTTAAATAATTTTACCCCATTGGCCATAATGATA
Source organism: Salticus scenicus (assembly GCA_963930645.1). Lineage (NCBI taxonomy): Eukaryota > Metazoa > Arthropoda > Arachnida > Araneae > Salticidae > Salticus > Salticus scenicus. Next base: position 188,562,409 of record OZ005652.1, read on the forward strand.
CAGAATTATTTGTTGTGTCCCTGTAAAAACACTAGAAGTTCCAGATTCACCAAAATCTATTCAGTTCATGCAACTATTACCTATAATATGTGTATAAATTGTTTTCTCAGTTTAATAAGGCATTTAGACGCTATCGCACTTTTTAAAATTTGGTCCCGTAGGCAATAATAATAAAGAATTTTTCTTTGTGTCCCTGTAAAAAACTATAAGCGCTAGATTCTCCAAATTCTATACAGATTGAGTATATGTGACCTATAATACACTCATGGACAGAAAAATTAGCGCACCAAGAAATAATTGCGGGATCGTAACGAAACTTGGCATGAAGGTACATGTCGGGGAGATATGCAAATGATTAGAAATGCAGCGTGATTGCGCATTACATATAACCGGTAGAGGGCGTTTAACGTCGTTCTCTGTGGAGTATAATAAAGGTAACCAAAACTTATTTGAGTGTGCTGATTCGTTTACAAAGGAAGAGCTGCAGTAGACATGCCATTACATTGTTTTCAAAGACAATTTGAGCAGCTGTCGCAGTTTGAGAGGGGGAGAATCACTGGCATGATGGAAGCTGGGTGGTCAGCTAAGCGAGTAGCTCGTCAATTAGGCCGCTCTGATTGTATTGTGAGGAGGTGTTGGGACCAGTGGACCCGAGAGATGTCATGTACATGAAGACCAGGCTCAGGACGCCTTCGACAGACCAGTCGTCGAGAAGACCGCCACATCATAAGAAATGCACGCGTACAGCCAACTGCTTCATCGGCCGCCATCCAGGCACAGGTAGCACCTTCACTAGGGGCCCCTATGTCTTCTCGAACCATACGAAGGCGCCTGGCTGAAGGACATTTGATATCGCAGCGCCCATTACGTGTGCTGCCCATGACGCCCACTCATCGACGCCTCCGTTTGGAGTTTTGCCGCGCACAAGGAAACTGGACTGCAGCGGAATGGAACCAGGTCGTCTTTAGCGACGAATCCAGATTCAATCTCAGCAGTGATGACAATCGTGTTCATGTGTGGAGACCCTGTGGTGAATGCCTCAATCCTGCTTTTGCTTTACAGCGACAGACCGCTCCCACAGCTGGTGTGATGGTATGGGGTGCCATTGCCTACAATACACGGTCACCCCTAGTATTGATCCATGGCACATGACAGCCCAGCCGTATGTCCATGACATCCTGCAACCACATGTGTTGCCACTCATGCAACGGCTCCCAGGAGCCATTTTTCAACAAGACAATGCTCGGCCTCACACAGCAAAGCTGTCACAAGACTGTCTCCGCACTGTTACTACCCTTCCTTGGCCTGTCCGATCCCCAGATTTGTCTCCAATCGAGCATACCTGGGATCATTTGGGACGGCAAGTTGTGCATTCCACGAGTTTGAACGAACTAGAGGCAAGGTTACAGCAAATATGGAATGAAATGTCTCAAGACATCATACAGAACTTGTATGCCTCAATGCCCGATCGTATTGCATCGTGCATTCGCGCTAGAGGGGGTCCAACAGGGTATTAAATCCTCCGTTCTTTTGCCTTTTTCTCTGAAATAAATTATCCTTTTTCTTTGATTTTCTAATCATTTACTTATATCAAAGTAGTCATTACGTATGTAAAATTTCATTTCATTTTGACGACTCCTTCTTGGTGCACTAATTTTTTTGTCCATGAGTGTATGTGTATAAATATTTTGCTCAATTGGATAAGGCGTTTAGATGCTATCGCACTTTTAAGATTTTGATCCCACAGGACATAATGATAAAGAATTATTCTTTGTGTCCCTGTAAAAAAAATTATAAGTGCTAGATTCTTCAAAATCAATAAGGTTCATGCTACGGTGACTTGCAACATGCTTACCAACTTACAGCTCATTTGAGCAAAGCATTTAGACGTTAGCGTATTCACTCACACACATACACACACATGCATACATATATCATCGTAAAAATAGTGAAAACGGACTCATGGTACCTTAAAACATATAGAAACACCAAAATCTCGAATTCGGATTTTTGACATGATTACAATACTTTCCTTACATACGTTATGTTCAAAAAGTAATAATAATAATAATACTCTAATATAGGAGGCAGAAGTGGAAAGGAAGCAAGACGGGGAAAATAAATGTGATTTTATAACAATTGTTTATAGGTTTCAACCAAACATAGTAATACACATAGACAGGGTGAATTTGTAACAGAATTTTCAGATTTTTCCAGACTTCAAGCATTAATTTTTCAGGTCATCGACCTTGAATTTTTCTCCTTCTAGATTTAATTCTCATTTGATTTGATTTTTCTTTTGTTTCTTTAGTAACATCTCTATTTTCTTCTGTAAACAAATTTGGTATATTTTATTAGAGCTTTCCATAGAATAAAGAAATTCTCTGTATTCAAACTGTTCCCCTGCACTGTTTACTGAAACGAATAGCATTTTTTATAACACAACAGAATTCTCTGTCATGTTATCAACTTGAATATTGTTGTTTATGAAAAATCTACTTTCAAGGAAAAATGTTCATTAGATATAAAAATTTTCCTTACTTTCCCTAATTTATGGAAATTTTTGTTGTTTCTAATTCCTTAATAATAAAACACATTAAAAAAAAAATGCTTGACTGATGTATCTCCAGATGTGTAGGTGGAAAGTAGGGATGGGATAAACAGTTACATTTCAGTAATAGGTTACTTCATTTCGTACAGTCTATGGTAATATATTCCAATATCCTATTATTTTTGTAATCTATTTCTAATTTCTACTTAATTAAAATGGGACTTCAAGAAATGCATTATATAGGCGTGTCGTACATAGTGCATACGATTTATGTTTTTGAATAACAACACTTTCGAATAGTCATTTTCACGTAATGTAATCCTATTTTCTTTTATTTAAAAAATAAAATTTCTGTCATAAAATAATAATAGTAAAATATATAGTCCATGAAACGTTCTTTCTGAAGAAGTATACACATGCGAAAACAGAATATTGTAAATATTGAAACGCATACATCCGTTTCCTGTGATCCCTTCCGTGGAGGATCAAAATTGCAATGGCACGTCTCCGGACCACCTCTAGGGATGAGTCCCAGACCGTCGCCAATTGCCCATTTGCGCAGCACTAGTGTGACGTAAAAACCCAACCAATCAACCAACCGTTTCCTATGATAAAGAATACCAATATATAAACTATATTATTCAAAAAATGTTAGTTGTTTGAAAAAAATGTTTTATTAAAAAAGATTACAACATTCCAAATCCTAAAATGCCAAATAATGTATTACATAAAAATAAAATAAAATAAATAAAAATAGCATTAGAACTATGCTGCCATAATTATTTCATAACAATTACATTATAATTGACTTTTAGAAATATTATTCAACGAAAGATAAGATTAATTTATCTTATTATTAAGTGCATTGTTTAGAAAAAGAAAACTTAACTAGTGTATTTAAAACATAATTTAATGATAAAAACATATGTATACGTTTTATATCGAATTAAATATTTAGTACGTGAAAAGTAAAATAATTTTATTTGATTAAAAAGCAACTACTATTCAAAAATATCAATTTTTAGTTTAAGGCATAAAACGCGATTTTAAATTAAATTTCTGGCCTTTTTTTTTTTCTCTTTTTTCTTCTTTTTTTAAAGAGTCCTTCACAAGATGCTGATATATGGTTTTTAGGTAAAAAAAAAAACTTCCAAGTTGACAACCGAATTATTCTTCTTAATTACAGTGGGATAACATCTTTTAAAATGCTTTTTTAAATTTGGAACAGTTATAAAATTTAAATTTTGTTCAAAAATCGCATAATGCGATTTTCCCAATAGGATCTTGTACGGATATACGACCACAAATAATTAATCATTTTAAAAACACTTTAAACAAATGTAAAATTAAATTTTATTTAAAAGATGTTAAAAAATTTATCCGAAGCTTTTCGCTTTAATAGTAAAGCATCATCAGAGATTTTTATCATTTGTTTCCAATGAGCAGTTTTTAAATATTTTTTCTTTTCACAGTCAATTCTTTTTTTTTTAGAGATAATCCATAAATAAATAATTATTTTACTCATCATAAAAAAAAAGTCTCTTAAAAAAAAAATCAATGGAAGTAAAAATAATGGAAGTAAAAATAATTATGATAAACTTGATTTAAAAAATTAAAATGTTGGCAAGTATGTTAACATGTAGCATGAGTAACATGTGGTAGAAAACTTATCTGTTACTGCAAAATCGTCTACACTGGAACACCCAGCAGGGTTCATACTCAAATATGGAGAAAAAAATTCTCTGCGTTTCCCCAGACAATTTTTAAGAATATATTTGCAACATATTACAAGAAACTTTTGTCTAGAGAGGCAAAAATACTTCTTCTATTGTATGATGTCATGTTATTGCTGATTGTGGTAGAAATTCACGTAGAACTCATTGTTTTCATGCATATTTTCACAATACTTAGTCATTTGAATCTTGACATGAAGCTAAACAAGAAAAAAATATGGAAATATTAGTTTTTTCCAGGTTTTACAATCAATTTCTCCAGAATTTTAATGAAGATTTTTATTTCCCCCAAGATTTTTTTTTTTTTTTTTTTTTTTTTTACCAAAATCCAAATTTCCAGGTATTACTTGATGCATATGAACCCTGACCCAGTGTATTCAACTGAGGATAGGCTGCAATTTTAAAACTGCAATTTTAAAGCTGCAATTTTTAAGAGTTATTTAAATTTCTCGTAGTCTAAATCTATAAGGAAGATTTAACCCTTTAATATTCACTACTTGATTTCTTTTAAAAAATCGCTAAATTAATATAAAAAAGTGAATAGCTGATCCTAAATATGTAAAAAGAAAAAAAATTGACATTTTTTAATTTTTGAAAAACTTTTGGTTTAAAATATCTGTATATTAACCCAATTAAATTAAAAAATTATTTAATATAATCAATAAATAACATTGTAAACCAACTTTGTAAAGCTGTAAAAACTTACAACAGTTGTTTCCAATCAAAATAAAAGCATGTTTCTTCATTAGGGGAAAGGAACAGGCATGAATGCTGTCATGATGCATGGCAACTTTTTTTTTATTAATTCTATTTTTAAATACTTAATTTTAATCAATTAAATTATTACTTTTATTTAATGTAATTATTAAAGTATTCATTTTATTTATCATTTTATTCATTTTTATGGTGTTTATTCAAAGTTTGTAAGTAATAATTTTTACAACGCCAGTTTTGTGATGCTTCTTTATTAAATTTTATTAGTCATTTCAGCATTTTGAGCCTTATCTTAGCACTTAACGAACTTCTGTAAGATTTCTGTTGCAAGTGATCACTTTGATTTTGTTTTGCATAATCAGATCATATTTTTCTTCGTTGGTTCTTTATTTTAGCTACCACAGTTCTGTCCTGTTTCCATATCTTGCCTTAGCATTGTGGCAACCATTTAGATAGGTGTGAAACATGGTGATTACAGAACTGTACCGAGTACTCGGTATATACTCAGTACTTGGCAAAATTTGGACTAAGTATTTGGTCAATTTATAAGAATGCATTTTTTTATGCATTATTGAAAGAAATGTATTAATAAGATATGTTTGTCTATTTTAGCTATAAGTATTTAATTATAACTAACTTGTATGTATGTAATATGCAATATTTCAATACCTAAAGTTGTATCTATAAAACAGACAAAAATAAAATATTTTAGGAAAAAGAAGACTTATATAATATTAACACAAAATTTTAGTTATACATTTGTGCAAATAAAGACACTTTTAAAATTGTAAGAAGATATTGATTTTAATTAAAAAAAAAAAAAAAAAAAAAGTAAAATACATTAAAATGTTATTAAAAATATGTTTTAATAATCAAAACTGTTGCTTTGCAAATTATGGTCCAAAACCACCTATCTTTAACATTTCTAGGATCCGAAGGTTAATGAAGCCTATCATGCTTGAAATGATAAGTCATTTATTTTAATGTTTTCATTTCATATATTTAAATTTCATGCATCTTAAATTAAGTCTCAGTGCATAGGGACTTTTATATTTTCTAAGAATTATTTAAGGGTGATAATTTCTTATCTGAGAAATATTTTAATAATAAAGTTATTATAATGGTTTTAGCAATCCACTAAGCTGGAAGTATCAAGAAATAACAATGAACCTAATTGTGTATATACACTACAAAAGTTCTGAAACACTTCATGAAAATATGCTGTTTGCCATTTAACTAAATTTTGTGTTTAAAAGTTTTTTTTTTTTTTTTTTTTTTTCAAGATATGCAAAATTCTTCATATCTGCATCAATTTCCCTTTTTTACAACTACTTGGCACTACAGCACTCAGTTACTCAACCAAAGTGCTAATGTGTGCAGCATTAGTGATTACATCATGCATGGTGTGGGCAAGATTACAGTCACTCTCATTCTGATTGGCTAATGCAGAGTGTAGTTTCCCTTATTGCTGTTTGACTTGAGTGTCACTCGCTCTTGGATGACAGAAATGCAAGTTGCTGCTTCTTGCAGTGTGCCATCGTTCATTTTAATGATGTGCAGGATATTCTGTTCATTTACCTACATCTTTAATTATATCTTTAAATTAATCTAAAGAATTCTCATTGGATCACCTGGAATAAATTAAAGGGTTCATTTTTTAATTTAAAACACTAAGAATTCTGAAGATGTTTTTTTTCATTCTTCGGAACATTCCTTGGAACTAACATCTGAATGCAAGAGCCATAACCCACAATATGAATTCCTGCAATAAATACTTTAAATGATTCTCCAATCATTGTCCTGTTACTTGATTCCTTTACCAAGTAAGAATGTTCTTTTTAATTTTTGTTTATAACCTGATTCTTTCATTGGATATCTTCAAGTGATACTCATTTGTGCAATTTCTTCTTTGCAAATGACATACTACAACTACACTATTTTACAATATAACATAAATGCAAGAAAATTGTATTTCATCAGAAAGCAACATAGAATATAAATACGTAATTTTTTCCTTCTCAGAAAATAAGAATTTAAAGATTTTTTTTTTTTTTTTTTTTAACCTTCAATAAGATATGGTTACTTTTTCAACTTTGATTGGAAAACAGAGGAATTTTTTTTTTTTTATATTATATTTATATTAAGTGAAATATGTTAATACTGAAAGCAATTCTATCCTATTTCTTCTGTGGAGATACTTTGCTTTATTTAAAAAAGGTAGAAAAATTTTAACAAAAATATGATTATCTTAGTTTTTGTCAAGTAATTGATGAAGAAATTTTTACAAGCTAAAAAATATACATTTTATTTACTTAAATTATGTGTTATCATTAATAATCACGTAATTATTATTTATTTTTGTAAAAGTATTAACTAACATTTTGAAACTAAAAAATATGTTTTATTTTTGTTATTTATGTCTGTTTATTTAATTGATTTTGTTTATAAAAATATTATGCAAAGAAAGGTAATCAATTTTCATATTAATTTTTTTTCAATATTATCTATAAATTTATATGGAAAATATCATTTAAAAGCAATTTACATTTCATATACTTGTAAATTATGTGTATCTAATTTTCTTTATTTTTTTTCTATTTAAGAAAGTAGATATATTTTGCATGCTGGCAATTAATTTAAAAATATTTAATATATTTTTTTAAATATGTATTTTAAAATATATGCCAAATTTTCCCGTTTAGTGTCAAGAATATTTTATTTAACTTGTACAATAATCAATCAGATAATTTAATTTAAAAAAAAAAAAATACATTAAAATATAGCATGCACTATAGCAGAAGCCAAAGTATTATAACATTTTATATTTTAGAAAATTTTGAAAACAAAAGCAATTTAATTGTTAATACTGTAATACAATCCATAGTGTATTCTGCTACTAATATGACACAGAATAATAAGAAATCTTGCTCATCGCAATGGCAAGCAACGCATCAAACTGGCATTCACATGGCAGATTTTGTAGGAAAGCCGACGGACAAATATCTACTGCCTCATAACATAGGTTTCTATAGCATGGTGTGTGCACATTTATGACAAAGAAAAGTAAGGAGTTTCTAAGGACTTCTTAAGAACTTCCAGAAGACTTTTTAAGGACTATCTAGAATCCTAATTTATACATTATAAATATTGGGAGGGGGGGGGGGGGAGCACTGTTAATTAACATTATAATCTAACACAGCATAAAATAAAATTTCATAAGTTTAAATACAAATTCAAAAATCTGGAGTGACTCCAATCCACTTTCCGAACACTAAGCAATTAACGGGTGTATAAATAAAGTAAGAGAAATCATTAAATAAACAAAAGAAAAAACTATAATAGGGTGTTTGAATATTAATTACTTTTTACTACAATTTTACTAAATAATTTTTAACTGTGCATGCTCAAGCTTTAGTGGAATTTCATTTGCATAATTTAATAGCCAAATGTATTGAGTTACCTATATCAAAAACCCCAAACAAGTATCGTGTAAATTCAAATGCGATGGAATGAACTGCTATTCAGTTCCTCTCAAAAAACCAGCTTAACTATAAGGGGTTTCACTCACATTTTTATTTTTATTCAATAAATGGTAATGCAATGTTTGTTGATTGTAAATAAATACTGAGAAAACCCCTTATCATTTTCCTTATTTTTGAGAAGAAAAAATTCATTTTATTCTATTGCGTATAACTTTTTGAACTTACATAATATTTATTTGGGATTTTCATATAAGTACTTCAATACTATCGGCTATTATATTATGCAAATGAAATTTCGCTAAAGCTTGTGCATGCACAGTTAAAAATCAATTTGTAAAAATACTCATATTTCATTAGCTATATAAATTTTTTGCATTCTGATAGCTGTACGCTGTGTCTAATGTTGTGTATCAAGTTTCTTTAAAATGGTTTTGTACTGGATTTAATATCTTACGTCTCATAATTAAAAAAGTGAAAAATTTATTTGCAATTTTTTAAATAAACAGTTATATCTCCATAAATATATGTGGTAGCCTCAAAATTTTATACACAGAATAAGAAGGAGCCTCATAATCATAAACTACAGCCAGATTCCATTTCAAGCATTACTTTTTACAGGGTAAACAAAAAGATTTTACTTTTTATTTAATTTTTTACTGGTCCCCCTTTTATTTTCGAAACAAATCTTTCATTGAAATATATGAGGTGTAACATGTTATTCCCACTCCTGAAGTTTCAAGATGATTCATCAAGTACTTTTTGAGATATTTGAAGAAATGCTTGAAATCAAAAGTGTCCGGTCATTTATGAAAAGTGAGTGTATCATTTAGATTTTTAGATGTATGCTTTAAGTTAAATGGAAAAAAAATAATCAAGTTGGCAAACAAATATATCAAATGCATTTGTGAGATAAGTCTACTGTACAAATTTAGTTAAAATTAATTGAGAATCTCAAAAGTCACTGTGTTGAAAAATTAAGTGGCCGCAACTTGGATCAAAATGGCAGAGCAAGTTGCTCAGTGAACTAATCCAAAATATTTGTAAAATAAGTCCACTATCTAACTATGGTTTGAATAAATTCAGTATTAAAAAATTTATCGCAATAACAGTCTCAAGTGGACGCAACTTGGAAACAAAACTGCAAATAAACATGCCAACTGAAACCATAGATATTTGAATGATAAATCCATTTTTCAATTTTGGTTTGAATGACTAATTATTTCAAAAGTTACCGTGATAATAAATTTTGAAGTGGCCAACACTTGGAAACAATATAATGCAGCAAGTTGCCCAACAAACTTATCCAAGATATTTGAAGAATAAGTTCACTATCCAACAATGGTTCGAATCAGTGCAGTATTTCAAAAGTTATTGTTATGACAAATTTTCAAGTGGCAGTCTCAGTGGCTGCTACTTGGAAATAAAATAGCAAAGCAATTTGCCCAGCGAAATCATCCAAGATATTTGTATGATAAGCTCATTGTCTAACTTTAGTTCAAACCAAATCAGTATTTTCAAAAACTATCATGATAAAAAATTTTCACGTGGCCACCATAGAGCTGCCAATTTCTCAAAACTGTTATCAGTAATGGTACTGTCATCAGAAACTGACACGCCGTACCGCACTATTTACTATATATATATATATGTAATACAGTATATAATAATATTTAATATACATATATGTATGTATAAAGTATAAGATAATGGGCATAATTTTAAAAAATAGATAATAGTTATATATTATATATATACATATGCCTAAAATATTTTGAATTAGGAAAAAAAAGAAATTACCTTTTCAATAACTTTAAAATTTAAGATTAGAAAACTACTAATATTTTTTAGGAGACATATTTGTTATGATAAACACGTGTCTCCTGAAAAATATTATTAGTAAGTTTTATATAAACTTGGATGGGTAAAAAGAGTTTATGAACACTTCCCAACAAATTCTGTTGTAGCTTGCTTTGCAGAAGCCAGCATACTTTCAGAAAACTTTTTCTGTTGACAAACTTCACCTCTTGAGAGAAATTTAACTTTCTCAATTAATAAAGCATTGAGGGTACTTGTGTTCATACTTGCACGGAACTCTGTCTGATTTTTGCGCACTATACTAAAAATCCTCTCTGTGGGAGCATTGCTGTGAGGAATCATCAGAACACTTAGCATTAACTTAGGCAATGCTAAATACTTTGGCTTACCCATCACATCTTTAATGGTTGATATTTTTTGCCAATATATATCCATTGATGGAAATGTTTCATCGATTTCCTCAAACTGATATAAAGCAAATTCCACATCTAAAAGTTTTTTTTCTTCTTCTGTTAGGACATTAGGGAGAGCAGATGTTAAAAATTCAATGGAATCATATGAAGAAGTTTTTCGTAGAGCAATATCAGCCACTTCTGGATGTTCTAGCAATTCCATATTTAATGGAATTTTTTTCAAAATATATTCACAAGCAGAGGAATAAAAATTCCTAACCTCACAATAAAATGTGTTCATTTGCTTTTCAGTGAAATTTATTTCTCTGATATATGATTTAGCATTTGAACCAATAACCAAATCCATATCTTCTTTCTGATTTCTTTTCTTTTTAAAATCTATTTCAGTGACTGACATCACATTGTCATTTAATGCTGTTGATTTGACAAATCTCACTATTAAATTAGTGTATAATTCTGATAATTTTCTACGTAAACAATGAATTTGAGGACTTTCCTGCAATAGAAATATGTTAACATCATTAAAAACGGGGAGTATATTACTCAGAAACATACAATATAATTTATAAAGTGGTTTGCTAAAATATGATGCAATTTCACAGTTTCCATCATTTTCTTCAACAAAAAATTTTTCTAGTGCAGTCCACTGCTCTAAAACTCTATTTATTGTTTCTAATATGGACAACCAGCGAGTACTCACGTACTTTAAAATTTTATGAGGCTTTACACCACATACTGTTTGACACAACTTCAAAGAATTTTTTCTTTTAGAACTTTTGTCCAAATAATAATAAATTTTGATCAAAAATTGTTCTATATTTATTTGTTTCAGAGCTGCTGTGGCTTTTTTAGCAGCCAAATTAATTAAATGACATGAGCAGCCAATCATTATAATTGAAGGCTGAACTTCTCTAATGAATGATACCATGCCTTTATTAGATCCTATCATTGTATTAGCATTATCTGAAGAAAAAGAAATACAGTTTTTCCAAAGAATTTTTTTCTTCTCCAATTCGCTGTTTATCACTGTAAAAATTCCTTCACCAGTATTATCCGAAGATTCGCATATTGACAGTAAAATGGTTTCAATCTTATTGCCATTGTAAAAAGAAACAACAATGAGGTACAGTTTTACGTCTTTAATGTCATTACTTCCATCAGTCGCTAAAGCAAAAGGCATTTTTTTCAAAATTTCTGTGATTTCTTTTTCTGTTTGATGAGCCATATATTGGACTAATGAATTTGTTTTTGTTCTGGCACATCCATATCGCTTAGCGATCGTCGAATCCGGAAACATGCGGTGGAACAAAGGACCTGCATGATCAGCACAGGATAGAGGAATGTTGTGCTCTATGAGGAATGATGAAAATAACAATTCTGCATTTAAAACTTCATTTCCAGGATTTTTGGAGAAAAATGTTGACATTGACTTCATAGATGATCTCCTTTGAAAGTTTTCTTTATGTTTTTTTGTCTCAATAGGATGACGACAATCATCTCTGCCGCCATTCGTAATAGTAAAATCGCATACACAAATTTCACAGAAAACGTAACTTTCAGAAATCAAAGATTTTTTTAAGCATGGCCACTCATTTGTATATTCTTCTTTGTAACACTGTGTAATTTTAATCTTTTTCTCCATTTCGTTTAACAATAAATAATGGAAGAGTATCTTTTATCATCAGATCCAATACGTTAAAAACAAACCAAGAACAAGAACACACGCATACCATTAGCACTTTGGCCGATTTCTGCTCCGGCTGCAAGAAAGACAAAGAGAGAGAGATTTACATCTCTCTCTCTCTTTGTCTTTCAAAGGGGAGGGGGGAGGGAGTAAGAGAGTGAGAGAGAGAGAGGAAATCTAGAAGAGAAATCCAAAGAGAAATTTATTTTTTTTCATCTTTATCAACATCGCGGAATCTAGCACTAACGGAAACTATGTTCGCCATTCTAACAAAATTATTCCCTAAATGGGATTTAAAATAAATGAGATAATAAATAAAACATTTAAAAAAAAGCTACATTAAAAACAAAATCGTTCTTTTCAACGCGCAAGTGTGACTCACAGCCTAAACAAAACCAAACAAAGAGCACAGAATCTTCTCCTTCTCTCCAGAGTCCCACGCCGCGCGCCGTTTAGCAACTTTTTTTCTGTGCTCCGCTAATGATTCGCCCTCTCCTCCCTCTGACTTTTTCCATTCAAAATACTTCTATCGCCTCCCAACACGGCGCGACAGATACCGAGCGGCGATTACAAACTACCCGTCCCGTCATTGAAGAAAAGAAAACTTTTCGTTTCGTCCTCCCCCTCCTTTCCTACAGCAGCCGGCTCCCGGCTGCGAAAGCGCAGACTTCGGACTTTGGAAAGAGCGAGAAGAAAACAGAACAGCTGCTCTTATCAGTTCCGTTTGCCTTTTTAGTAGCGCAAAATATCGGTGTTCGCTGATAATATATTGCATAAATTCAGACTGATCAACCCCCCTACACACAACCAAAAATTTTTAATGCGGATTTGCATCGATCCCAACAATAATAATTTTCAAGCCTGAAATCCGCTTGTCTGAACTATTCATTTAAAATAAAAATAAAACTTTGATCCATAAAAAAGGTTTTTTCCGTAATATTTTCGGCATCATCCGTAAAGCCGTAAAACAAACCACAAATCCGTAATAATTACAGACAATCCATAATTATTGGTAGCTCTACCACCAGTTGTAAGTAAAAAAACGGAGTGAGATGCCCAGCGAACTTATCTGAGACATTTGAATGATAAATCCAATACCCAAATTTGATGCGAATTGATTCAGTATCACAAAAGTTATAATGGCGAATTTTCAAGTGGCCACCACTTGGAAATAAAATTGCGGATCAAGTTACCAAGCAAACTTATCCAAGATATTTGAACCATACATTCATTATCCAACTTTTGTTTGAATCAGTTTAGCATTTTAAAAGTTATTGTTAGGGTACATTTCCAAGTGGCAACATGATTTCAAGTAGTCGCAACTTGGAAACAAGATGTCAGAACAAGTTGCCCTAGGAACTCATCCAAGATAATTATAGGATAAAATCATTGTCCAACTTTGGTTCGAATTTAGTCAGAATTAAAAAAATTGTCAAGTTTATAAATTTTCAAGTGGTAGCCTAATTTCAAGTTGTCTCATTTACTTTATAACATCCGCACTTTGTTAAAAATGGCAGATAAATTTCATTAATGAACTTATGACTCTTATATATTCTATATATATCAAAATTCAAGCAATACGCTTGAATTTTGCTTTTCTTAAATACGCTTTTTACAGTGTAAATTTGAAAATTTCACGTGGTCTCCACTTGAAAACAAAATGGCGGAGCAATTTGGCAAACAAACTCATCGAAGATATTCATAAGATAAGTTCACTGTCCAAATTTTTTTCGATTTGGAGCTGTCTTTTGGAAATTATCATGATTTTAAGATATCGATCACTTTGTTAAAAATGGCGTATGAAGTTTATTAATAAATTTCATTGAGACACTTGTGTTTATGCATACATCAAAATTCAAACAAATTCAGAATGTGGTTTTTACAATGTAAATTTTAAATTGTCTCCACTTGAAAAAAAATGGCAGAGCAACTTGGTTAACGAACTCATCCAAGATATTTATAACATAAGTTCACTGTCCAAATTTGGTCCGATTTGGAGTATTATTTCAGAAGTTATTGTGATTTTAAATTTTCAAGTGGTAGCCTGATTTCAAGTGGCCTCGCTTAATTTAAAATATCTGCCACTTTGTTTAGTCTATATTTACATCAAAATTTAAGCAAATCTGGCCTTAAATACGCTTTTTACAATGTGGATCTGAAATTTTCAAGCAGCCGCCACTTGAAAACAAAAAATCGGAGCAACTTGGTTAACGAACTCATCCAAGATATTTATAAGATAAGTTCACTCTCCATATTTGGTTCGATTTGGAGCATTATTTCGGGAGTTATTGTGATGACAAAATTTTTATTAGATAGAACGAAGTGATTGCAATAGGTCGATTTCTAAAGAAATCAACCTGAAAACAATATCGGCTTGAGAAGTACTGATCTTTAACTAGTGCTTCAGAGCATACCCAGATTCAAACATCACGTTACACCACTGATTTTCACATATTTCTTCATTAGTCCTCAAATAAATATAAGAGCTTATTCTTTTATACAATTTTTTAGTGTATATATCTATATCTATCTATTTTAAACTAATGAAAATTTCACAAATAAGTTTTCTTTTTTCATGTAGTACATATTTTCAATAACGTATAAAGAACAGACGGTTTTTATATTTTCCCGACTTTGTTGTAAGCAGTTACGCATTTCATATTTATTATCATTCCTAACATAAATGAGTTTTAAAAATTGATATTGCCTTTTTTTTTTTTTTTTTTTTTTTACGTTTTTATTTCATTTTATTTTTTGAAGAATTTTTAAATACTATTACTATAAACAAAAAAATAAATACTTTTTAAGGGCCAATAAAACATATATGAAAAGTAAGGAGTTTTTAAGGACCTTCAAAAAAGTATAAAATGCAAGGACTTTTTAAGCACCTGTACACACCATGTGTAGCTACTGCACTCTGGAGCCCCTCTATCAATGAAAATTGTAACTTTTTTCTTTACAAAAAAAAAAAAAAAAAGCTTTTCATGAGTATAACGTTTTTGCGAACTGCATTAAATACCATTTCAAATGTAATTCCAACCGAGAATAATAGTAACTAATTACAGTTGAATGAAGAAGGTTTAAAAAAAAAAAAAAAAAAAAAAAAAGCTCTTCCAAAAAATAATCACTACAAGTTTTCAAAACATAATATTTTATTAATAAGAAGCTTATGAAATATATTTTATAAGTACTCAGAAATATACGGAATATACATTTTTACACTTGAATTCCAAAACAAAAAGTTCTAAAATTTTAATAAATTAAAATGACTAATTCTGATATCAACCACAAAATAAAAAATCATTAAAAAGAGATCATTTTCACTGACATGATAAATTTCAACCTACCACACAATAATAATAATAAAGAAAGAAAAAGTAATGTGTAAAAACAACTATATAAACATATACTTTTATTTTCTCTAATTCATTCTTATTACTAGTTCTTCATTTATTGTCAATATATTTATTGAAGGGCAAATTACAAACAAGTATGTAAAATCGAAATAAAATTCATCAACTTAATTGATTAATTTTTTTTTAGATTCTGTATGCAATTAAAGAGACTCACAATAAAAAGAATAACCTCTTATTCGTATCACATATGTGAAATAACATTTTAAACATAGTATGAATAATAGAAATAACTAGTATATACATAAGTAGGAACTATTTTACAATATTCAAATAGGTATACAGGAATGCATAAAATATATTCAGTCAAACATGTTTCAGTTAATGTTTTTAATACATATTTGCAAACTACCAATAAATTGGGACTAAAACCAAAATATATAAACTTTCAAAACAAATAATTTTATAGACTTCCTATTATTTCTCTGCTTGTCATGTGAATATACAGAATATGATTTATAGAATAAATAACAAGCAAAGAACTAAAAAAACAAATACTTTTAACCCTACAAGGCCCAATTTTTTTCAGTGCGCGACAAAAATATATAGGTTGTAATCAGTGATCAGAAGATAGGGAAAACTTATAAAAATAAAAATAAAACCATATTTTACGGAAAAATCAACTTTTTAGCTCAACGTACAGTATGTGGAACATACATAAAAAATATGATTAACTAATACGTTTACTACTGTAATATAAAAAAAACAACTTACCCCTGCAAAATATACACTTCGTTATAACACACAGTATTTTTTTCGAGTAAAAACTGTTCCATAACTATTCTTTTTTTATTTTTGAATTCAGACAAATGACTAACGTATCACTTTCATTCAAATTTCACACTGAGTGCACTATAACAAAAACACGAACGATATCTTTAGGTAAAGATTCGTATTACTACATTGCTAAATGTCAGTAGCTTCTATCAAGATGTCAAGAGATGTCGCTACTAACAGTTTCATAGCTATAGAAACGATTAAAGTCGGTGTTCCACATATGGAACTGGGTGCCTTGTAGGGTTAAATAAACTTTAAAGAGAATAATGATATTTATATGAATGAATCAATTTTAAAATATAAACAGCAGTGAAAACTGGAATTAAGTGAATCAAATAGACAAGTTGCTACAAAACATTAATCAGAACTAAATAATATAACATTAGTTCTAAAATCATTTAGATTACTCTGAAATATTAAGTTCTTTGTCCATTAATAGTTCGAAAAATTAGACGTTCTGGTATACAAAACTGACATAAAATTGCAATTAGAAAAGAAAAAAATACATATATTAAATCAATGTTCTTACAAACAGATGATGGTGATAGTAGACTAGAGATTAAAATGAATGATGTATGAATTTCACGAAAACAACTATTATGAAATTTATATAAATGTATGTACCTATATCAGAATTCTTTAAATTTATAAAACATTAATTCAAAATACATTTCAGTGCTTTTCATTAGGAACAAAGCATAGTATGCTCAAACAGCTAAAAGAGTTGCAGAAAGCAAACAGATTTTTTTTTTTTTTTTTTTTTTTTATTCTCCCTTATTCTTATTAAGCAATAACATATAATAAAAAAAGAAAAAGAATTTTTTTTATAGTTAAAGAATAAGCAATCATACAATGTTAATAAAAAAATCATTTAAAAATGATTAATCATTCATTTTTATATAGCATAATAGGCAGTGGCGGCTCGTGAACCGAAAATTGGTGAAGAGCTCAAAAATAATATTTAAGTATTTTTAATCATAATTTTTATTAAGCATGGTCTTAACTAAAATTAACTAAAAATACTTATTTAAATGCAAATTTATATTCTATAAATGAATACAGCGTAAAATACAGTGTGCCTCTTCACCAATTTTCAGTGCACGAGCTGCCACTGATAATAGGCTGAAATAAACATCTACAGGTATGAAATAGATATATCAAAAACTAATTTCATAATGTTAAATAAATAACAAAAGAAACTATTCTTCATGCAAATAGATTAATACTTAAGCATTTGATTATAAACATTTTGGCAACCAGGAAGAAAATGAAAAAAGAATAAAACATCGAAACAATTAAATATACATATAAATGTAAGAAAGATATTTTTTATTAATGCTTATGTTTAATACTAGAAACAAGCATGCATAAATTAAATATTTTTAATATAAGAAATTCTAAAAGAACATAGTAGTATGGTACTGGATGCATATAAAAGATTAAAGTTTGAAGATATGAAATGTGTAGCTATGTTTAAATCATTATTCTTAGTAAACTACGCAAAACAATTATTTGAGGAAGGGAGTGCTTATGGATTAATAAAAGCATATAAATAAAATAGCTCAAGAAGTGGGGGAACAACGTTTAAGAAGCCAAAAGTAAATAAACAAGAAATCTTTTAATTAAAAGTTTAATATTCATTAAAACAACATAATGTACATTAAGAAGTTTGAAATGTTAACTTTGTATGTCCTGATAGGATTTTAAATCCCATCATATTTAAAAGTATATAAAATCATATTTATGGAAGAAATTTCAAAGATACTTATAAGGATCAAACATATATACTTTATTTTAATCTAGGTTATATGGCACAAGAAGCGACCTGGAGCAGTTTTTGTTCAAAAAGAAACTGTATAGCATACTGTCGCAGTTTTTTTACTGCTATTTTTCATGATATTTGACTCTACGGTAATTATTTAATTTATATATTATCTCAAGAATATACCAATCATCTTGGAGAGTTGCTACTCAATACTGGGAAGATAAAAAAAAACTTTCTTTTAAACATGCAAACTTGCAGCATTAGAATCTAACACGGTTACAACTCAACTGAACATATCTAGACTAGAATATATTAATTTTATCAACTTCCTATAGTTGGCAAAAAACATACAAATCAACTTTTTTTTTTCCTTCATTATAAAACACAATATACATATATATAAAATAAATAAGTTCTCCGAACTATAAAATGAGAAATTTTTAAATTAAATCCTTATATGCAACATTTTTCCTGTTTTCCAAAAATTTTCTAATTTTTTCTTTTTTCCTGTTTCTTCAATAAGTTTTGAAATTCCTAGAGTTTTCCTTGTTTTTTTTAATAGTTTATTTAAATTCCCTCAATTTTCCAGGTACCGTATCAACTCTACCTTAGGAAAAAGATAATAGAAAAGGAAAAGCTTTTTTTCCTTTTCTTTTCTTTTTTCAACTTCTATGTACCTGTGGTACACTAAAGTACCATCCCATTAAACCCTTAAATGACTATGATGATACACATATTTTTTATTGTTTGTATCTTTAGAAATACATTTATTTATTTCAAAACTTGAGACATAAGGTAAACGCCCCTATTCCTGACACTGCACCTAAAGCTGGCACTTTTTATTTAATTGATTAGAAATAAGAAAGTACCAAAAGCTTGAATTCTTAGATTGGTACCATTTCTTCTAGCACTTTGTATTGAGCTATTTTTCCGCTGCACAAATGATTGCTATAGATATTATCATTTTGGAAAGTAAGTTACAAAAATCAGTGTTCTGGTGCTATTGAGCTGTTGTATCTTTTTTGATGGAATCATTAAGAAGTGAGTGTGTTTTCTTAAATTTTACAGTTAATGTATTACAAAAACAACAAGCTTTGATATTATATGTTTATTTTTGTAGTAAACTAGCTTTTGGTATCTTTATTTAGACACATAACCTGAAAAATTAGACCTCAGAAGGAAAAGGAGGGTGCCAGGTTTCATCCCTTACATTTGCCACATAACCTGACACCCTTATGTCAGCTTATGGAGCACCAAATATTTTCAGATTTTAAACCTGACATATTTGAAAAATGTTCTTATGTTTAAGGCTACATTTAATATGTTTTGGAAGCTATTTTATAATATCATCTGAGTCCATTATGAGTACACAGTGGTCCTATGACCAAGAATATTTTCTAAAATATGCTTGCTAAATTAAATAAGATTTTTTTCCCAAATACTTTATTGTCTAGATTATTCCTTAAATATCTCATAATTAATATTTATCAAAAAATCTGTGTCTGTTTTAACTTTAGACATATATTGATTAAAAACATTTTTAATATTTCTATTAGCTTAATAGACTGAGCTATTTCTTTCCAGATAATGTCTAATGTAAAAGAGAAGAAAATTCTAAAATACAATATGGAGAATATATAGTGAAGAAAGGAACGGCAACAAAACCAGCTGCTAAGCAGTTTCGAGTTCCAAAGACAGCTTTGCACTCCCACATTGTTGGGAGATATTATCTTCATAAACCAATTGGGCCAAAACAGTTTTCTCACCAGAAGAAAATTTGTTCTTCAAATGGATTTTACATTTGGCTTCTGAAAGATTTCCTATAACAAAGGAAAACTTTTTTTTTTTTTTCAGCATAAGTTAGCTAGTTAAGGAAATGAAGAATGCTCAATTCAAAAATAAAAAATGTAGCTAAAAAAAAAAAAGATTTCATTAAGTGGCATCCCAATGTAAATTTGTGAACTGTCCAAAATCTGACAGCCAATAGGATTGTCCAAAGACAAAGGAAAATTTGCATGACAGGTTTTCAGAAGTATTTGATTATCTGAAAGGTAACTAAAGCTTAAATTTATAAAAAATAAAAACCTGAAAAGTTGTTTAGCTTGCATAAAACTGCCTTCTTTTTAAACCCAAAAGAAAATTTAGTTCTTGCAAGAAAAGTAGAAAAAAAAAGTCTATAGTAAGTGTTCTTGCTGGAGGAAATGAAGAATTGTTTCCACCAATGGTAATTTTCAATTATAAAAGAGTTCTATCATAAGTAGCCTGGAAAATGGGGACTAGAATTTTCAGATAGTAGATGAAATACATAATGATATGTTTTATTATTATATTGTCAATGTCTTTTACCAGCGGGTTAAAAAAAAAAAAAAAAAAATGTAAGTTTATGAATAACTTTGTTTGTATTAGATTCAGCTACTTTCACAACTTCTCCTAAAAAAGCTCTGCTAGATTCACCACGTATGCCAACATCATAAAAAAAAAAAAAATATTCTTCTATTCTGAAAATGAAAGACCAACTTCTGAAAAGAACAAGAAAAAATACCTTCTTTTGTTTCTTCACCACTATGGCTGAAATATTCTGAAAGGAAAACAGCTGAAAAAGACAAACAAGAAAAGGAGAAAAATGAAAGAAATTATACAAAGAAAGAGAGAGAGAGAGAGATGAGTTATTGAATCATAAAAAACAAAAATTAAATACAATGTAAAAACAGTTTCCAGCCTGCAAAAAGACACTTGAATTTCAATGAAGATTCAGACACATCAAATGATGCTTCATGTATTAATTCATATGAAGATTTTTATGTGGAAACTTTTTCTGGTGAAGGACAGAAATATGGAACAAACGACTTTTCAATAGTTAATTATGAGGGAGAATATTTTCCTGGACAAATTAAAGATCCATATGAAAAAGATGGCAAATCAGAGAACAAATATTTCATTACAGTGATGACAATGACCAGACCTAGTGATGCCTGACACCGAAGATGATTTGATAAATGGCAGACCAAATTTGGTAGAAAGAATTAACTTGCCATTAATCACAAACTCTCGTGGCTAGTTTAACTAATGATTAATTTTAATTTTTTAAGATATTTGCTATATACTGCAAAATGTCAAAATAAATCTAACTTCTCAATCTTGAGTCTTTTTCAACTTTCTAAATATTCATTTCTGTTTGTTTTATTCAAATGTTTTTACAAGTAATTCCATTCATAGTTCTTATACAAACAGTTTTTAGCAAGAAATATATATAAAGCTTGTTTAAAAAGTAATATTATATGAGTGTCAGATTTAGGTACTTAAAAGTGTTAAAGAACATTTCAAAATGAAGGTGTCAGTTTTAAGTGCATTTTTCAAGGGTAAGGGTTTCAAAAAATATTATGCTTGCTTGAAAATAGCTTTTATGGTGTCTTTTGAAATACATAAAAATCACTGATACCCAATAAAAATACCTAACCAGGTGATATTTTTTTTACATAATATGATATATAAATAGAAAATTATTTCTTAATGTGTCAGGTTCTGATGCACCTACCTTTTCGAGTTAAAGAAACAAAGTATTCTATAAATTAATCCAGAAAAATGTAGTTCAAGAAAGGAATAACCAATTATTGTACATTATATAGCTATAATACTTTTTATTTCTTTTTCAGAATTTTACACTAAATTTAAGGATATGTTTCAATTAAATCTTAGATTAATGGATGCTATTTTGTTGTTCAAACAAGATAACTTTTGATATTTAATACATAAATTCCAATAACAGTTATCAAAGAAATAAAAAGTACCATCTTCTACAAAATAAGGCAGGATTTTCACAAAATAGCTGCTCGAAGTGACAACATAATAAAAGGGAATTTTACTTTCACATATCTTATTAATAAGTAGGAGAAAGTCTATTCATTTTATTCCTTTTAAATGCAATCCATTAACATTATCAATTTAAACTGAAAAAAAAACATTTTAAATATTTTAAAACAGAATAATAGAAACTTAGAGAGATTAAAAAAATCTATAATTATTAAAAAAAAAAAAAAAAAAAAATATTTTATTCACTATAATAGGTCATCATTTAACTTAGAATATTACAAAGTAAACAATTTTAAATGTTAAAAGACTTGGGACATATTTTCTTGGTACCCATTAATAACTGTACATACTTAATATAGGCAAAGTAGCTGAAATATTTAATTTCAAATTTTATCAGTTGAAAGTAGAAATGTGCAGTATCTCAACAATAGATAAAAAACTAATTTGTACACCTATAAAGTCTTTTCTTTCAATACTATCACATGCTAATTACATCATGTTACCACCAAAATATTCTATAGCTTTTGATTGGGCCTTAGCAGCTAGATATAAAGAATATAAGTGAGCTAATTCTGTTTCTGTATGTGCTACATCTATCGCCTTCTGAAATAGTTCTAATCCTTTTCTTACATTTCCTCTGGAAAAAGAAAGAAAATAAATTAAATAGGACAGTATCTTTTTAATCATAAACAACAAGCGAAGTTTTTCTTTTAAAATTAACTTCACACATAGACAAAAGAAACAAATTAATGCTTAGTATTATTTATTTTTAGTGTTTGCTCTGGTAAAAATTCATGCTTGCAGAGATGCCAACTTCTAATGACAAAAAAGCAGGAGATTTTTTAACAGAAATCACGAGACTTTTTCCAACAAGAAAGTTTGTATGAAAAATGAGTAAAATAATGCAAATTTAATTTTAAGTAAAACTTTATAAGTTTAGGAGGTATTTACAAAGCATCAGTATTAAAATTAAATGAATAATATGTGTTTCTTGCAGTAAAACAAACTATCAAAAAAAAAAAAAAAAAACCACAGACATACAGTTGTTTAAAATTTAAATCAAAACAGACAGATTTGATCATTTTGCTCCTAATATAAAACAATAAGAATCTTAATTATTATTGTAAAAGAAAAGGTAATAAAGAAATGAAAATAACAGCTATATTCTAATGAAATTTGAATCCTTTAAGTTTTGAATAGTTATGGTATTTAAAAAAAAAAAAAAAAAAATCTTTTGATAAGGAGACATTTTTCATTATGCAAAAATGAAAGTTAAAAATTTATTCTTAGCAAAAATTAGTTTCAAAGCATTGTATAGTAATTCACATTCAAAGTGAACTTGATAAATTGCAGGGCAAGATAAATTTCAATTTTCTTTCAAATTTTTTTACCCAATCCTACAAATTTTAAGCATAAATCATGCTAAGAGGGATAGATAAAAATTACATCAGAAAAGCAGGAGAAATGAGTGGAAAATCAGGAGCAGCACGGAAAAACAAGCAAAAAGCAGAAGACTCCTGCCAAAAGCAGGAGACTTGGCTTCTTCTCTGAAGAAAAATGACATTTTATAAGAAATTTCAAAATAAATTTAACTACAATTCTTTGTCATATAAGTTATTTGGATGTATATATCACTTTCTTACCCATTCCATAAAATAATAATAATTGAAATAAACATTTATTAAGTAGCGTTTGTGACCATTTTTAAAGCCAATTTTTATTTCAAAATCAAATCTCAGAATTACTTAACATTATTTTTTTTTTTTTCTCCAGAATGCAAAACAAATTTTAATTCAACAATATTTTGATCATTCATCAAACAGATACTATTAAAGATATCTCCAAAATTTTTAAAAACAAAAGCTGCAATTAAAAAGACTTCTCAGGCACTGAAAATTTTTAACATTAAAAATACAGAACTTTTAAGAAATGTATGAGAAAGAAGAAAAAAAAAAAAAAAAATCTGTGGAAATACAAAATAAGACTTTAATAATAAAAACATGAAGAAATTACATTATAAATGTTCATTTTTGATAGTTCAATATAATTTTATTTAATTAAGATATATAAAATAAAGCATACCTTTGAACTTCTATTGTGCCTAAAGTTTCATAACCAAACTGGCATTTTTCATCCATTTCTATGGCCTTGTTTAAATATTCTAAAGCACCATCAACATCTTGTTTCCATTGCAGTAAAAGTATACTGGAATATACATACATATGGATAAATTTTAAAAATAAATTTTATGTTTAAAAAGTGCATTTACTGAAAAAATTATCTGATTAATGATATTAACTTCTACAAAATTGTAAATGAAATATGTGGTTTGATTTTTCCTAAATGAAAATGCCTATTAATTTTTTAACCGAATGTTTTTATTGTTATTATTATTATGCACACACTTCCAAGTTAGCTATTTTATATATATATACAGTGGTGGACATAATTATAAGACACTTATCTAATTTGACAAATAGTGAAAGAAAAGATTCAGAGCTTAAAAATGTTTTATCAAATATGTCAAAAACATAAATTTATTCTGTTATCACACGTAATTGTTTTACAGAAATGATATTTTTATAGAGTTTAATAAAAAAAATTAAAAATACCATGGACAAAATTATAAGACACTCTAACATTTTAATTAAAACACCTGCTTTTTTTCGAAAATAATGTGCAATATGCAAATTTTCTGCACGCTGTTATGACGTCGGCAGTTAACTAAAGCAGACGATAACCGACTTCACGCATCTACAAACATTCCACGAGGTACAGAATTAAAAGAAAGTGAAATTCGCGAAATTTGAAGATTAAATGGAACTGGTGCTTCAATTAATAATATTTCAAAAGTTATTAAATGCTCTAGATGTGCAATTAGAAATGGTTTGAAAAGGGGAATTAATGGATTGGTGATTAAAAGATATGGACATATTCCTTGCTTGTCCTTGAGAGACAGGCGCCACTTGCTTTCGCTCACTACACAAAATAAGATGACCACTACAGGTATTAAAAATGCTTTGAAACTGAATTGTTCAAGGAGAACCATTCGCAAGGTGTTGCATAATGCTTCCTATGTGAAATATAAAAAATTGAAGAAAAAACCACTGCTTCTAAGCTGGCACAAAATGGAGCGTTAAACTTCACTAAACAAACTATGGCCTGGACCTCCAAATGGTACTCTGTATTATTTTCTGATGAAAAAAAACTTAACCTGGATGGTCCTGACAGGTTTCAATATTATTGGCATGATTTACGGAAGTCTCCTCATGTACTAATGAGCCGCCAAATGGGTGGAGGCTCAGTAATGGTTTGGGCTGGTTTTTCAGTTCAAGGGAAAACAGATATTGTTTTTGTTCATTCAAGAATGAATTCCGAAAAGCATAAGAATTTTCTTAACGATCAACTAGCCATATACGGAGAACTTCTTTGTGGCGAAAACTACACTTTCCAGCACGATAACGTGCTGATTCATTCATCACACGAAACAAAAAAGTGGCTTTCAGAGCAAAGTATCAATGTTCTCCCGTGGCCTTCTCGCTCCCCGAACTTAAATCCCATCGAAAACTCGTGGGGGATCTTAGCTCGTGCGGTTTATCAAAATAGGAGGCAGTTTATATGTGTCGAAGACCTAAAGAATGCTATAAAATGTGCTTGGGAAGAACTGTCTTACGATATTTTGTTAGAATTGATAGATTCGATGCCGAATCGCATCTTTCATGTTATAAAAAACAATGGCGGCTCCACCAAATATTGAATAACCATGTTAGAGGATTTTCTTTTAGACCATTAGTGTCTGCTAATTATGTTGACCACTGTATTTGGAAAAAACAGTTGGTGTCTTATAATTTTGTCCATTATGTTTTTAAGTTTTTTCATTAAATTGTATGAAAATATCATAATAAAAAATAATTATATATGATAACAGAATAAATTTATGTTTTTGACGTATTTGATAAAACACTTTTAAGCTTTGAATCTTTTCTTTCACTATTTGTCAAATTAGATAGGTGTATATTTTTGTGTCAAAAAATTGTTTTAACTTAACTATCGCAAACTGTTACATCTTAGAAATATTTGATGAACTAAAAACATCACTCTGTCAATATTTTTATTCAATAACCATTTTAATCACATTATTTAAATTGAGTTCTGTGAAGCACTAAGGTAGCAATCATTTTTTCAACTGAAATTTTACACAGACTACGAGAAAGAGAAAAGAAAAAAGCATCTGAAAAAATAAAGAATTTTTAATGAAAAACAATTTGTGAATAACGGAATAACTCATTTTAATCATGTTATTTAAGCTCTGCGAGGCTAGAATGTTAGACCATGGAGGTGCATAAAATAATAAAGATAAATAAAGTAGTAATATTTCAATATGAAAATGGCTTTATTTGTTTAGTGGCTTAAAATAAATTTATACATTCATGAGTGTAGAATTTGCATCTTAAAGTACATATTCAGTTTCAGATCCTTTAGGTAATAATAACTATTTGTACATGTCTTATGCCTATTTTAAGGCTAAAGACAAGTAACAAAAATAAATAGAAGTGTCTGTGTGTGTGTCTGTCTGTCTGTCTGGTGTTCACACTACTGAACGCACAGCTACAAAACTTGGCAGATGAGTACCTGGAACCCAGTAGGTACACATCTCACCAAGATTTTTCGAATTTGAATTTTCTTTCGATTGTCAATATTAGCTTCAATGTTTCTTTTTTCTGAAATTTATTCTTTCATTTCAATCGTCTGCATATCTTAGCAACAGCTATTATGTTATTTATTAAAAATCAAATGGTAATGCAATAGAAATAAAATTATACTTTTAAAAAATTAAAGAACACGCTTTTATTGAAATGTGAACTAAAACCCACAAAATATCTATCTTTATAGTATTAAAATGCATGGTAAGAGAAAATCGTGCGAGTGACACGTCATAATATTTACTTATTCTTAGATCTTTAATAAAAAAGATTAATTGATTAATTGTTGACACTCGACGTTATACAAATATGGTCTAATCCTCTGCTACATATGATAGAGTTTTATATATATATAGATTTTTTGTTTGCCCCTAGAACTTGCTCCAGATGGGATAAGAACCTAGAAATACTTGAATGTATTATTGTCATTCCCTATTAAGTCGTGTGCAAAATTTCAGAACAATTGAACGACCAGAAGTGGCCGAAAATCGAACTGCAATATTCCGTTACCTACATTAATAGTTACATCATGTCAAGTTAATAAAAGCATGTTAAAAAAAATTTATGTTTATGTATAATTTTTATAGTATAACAACTTTTTAATTTTAATTTTTTTAATTTCTTTCAAAGAATTTTTTTTTTTTTTTTTTTTTTAAATAATATTTATCGAAAAAAAATGGTAGTATATAGTAGAAAGGAATAAACTGATTAAAATTTAAGTTCAATTAAAATTTATTTTTTATTTAACTCCATTTAAAAAAAAAAAAAACTACTTTTTATTTAATTTATTATATTGCTCGGAATGATATGATAATATAGGGTAATGAGCGAGGGTTATAAAATACATGGTTCAAAAACTAAAAAAATTTAACAGATGCTGAGATACAGTCATCTTTAAAACCGTAGTTCTTAAATAACAGCAGATCAACCTGTCATCGATAAATATCAAAACTAAAGTGCCTGGAAAGGTGTTTTTGCAGGCAGTGGGAACCTGGACCTGATGCAGTGTGTGCAGAAATTAAGATACCATAGGCAACGGGTACCCGAAGCGAGGTTTAGAGCGATTTCAATGTAGAATTTTTTTAAAAAAGTTTTTATTCATAATGTGATATAAAAAATAAATAGTGATTTAATTCTTTTGAAAATTCACTTAAAAATAGTGACCAGCGCTGTGGGCATAGCCTGCTAGTTAAATTCAAATATTTCAACCAAAGGCAAATCTGGAAAAAAAATGGGGGGGGGGGGGGGGAAGAACAGAGGAGTAAGAAAATAAAGTCAAAAAGAGAATCAAATAGGTTTTATTTAAAAGATTTTACTCAAAAAAATTTTAATTACTTGATTAATAACAGAAATCACCAATAAGTAAAGCTTTCATGTAGTTTTAAACTTACCCTCTATGAACATAAACATTTGGATCTTTTGGATCTAATTCACCAACTTTCTTAAAATACATTTCAGCTTTTTCATAATCTGCACATTCAGACAATACCTACAAAAGATTTTTCATCAAATTAAAAAGATACATTTGCTATTAATTAAAATTACAAATTGAAAATAAAGATATCAACAGTAAATAAACTATGCATTTTAAATTTTTTTGGGGGAAAAAAAGAAGGAAAAAAAAATATTGCATATTAGACAACATTTAAAAGAAAGGGCACATAAACATTTAATTAATTTTATGACTTTTTACACACAGAAAATACTTTTAAGAGCAGTCTGAGAAAATAAAATTATGGAACATATTAAATTCACCTGAGCATAAAGGAAAAGTGTTTCAGAACAGTTAGGAAATTTTTGTTCCAACTCAGCAAACCCTTTTAAAGCTGCTTCTTTTTGTTTTTCATCATTGAACTTAAGGCCACACCGATACTGAATGTAACATTTTTGAGCACTGGCAGATGGGAAATTTGGATTTAAGGAACAACTTTTTTCCATGTCTTTTAAACAATCAGCCATCCGTTCCATAAGTAAATAAACCTAAAAAGCGAGAAAAAAAAAAATTAAGAAAAAAAAAAGGGGGGGGGGAGGGTACAAAGATCAAATTCAAACAAATCATACATCAATAATTAAGGAACTAATTTATCTTGGCATTAAAAAAATCTGTACTCTAATCAAATGTTTCCGATTTAAATTGATATTTCCTAATTTTCGATGAGAGAGAAATCAAGCATATTCTTACTATTAATTGATAATATTCCAGCTTAAACCATAAGAATTTCCAAACTTGATTTCTGGCAGCTCAAGATACAGAGAATTAGACTGATGCTTTAATACAATTACCAAATTCTACCAACAGAATTTTTTCTCAAACACATCAGGTCTGAAAAAAAATCCTTTGACAGTCCTTAAAATTGTTTATTTATTTATTCAAAAAAAAAAAAAAAAAAGAAAAGAAAAAGAAAAATAAAGAGAAGAGAGAAAAAAATTAAGAACATGATAACTATTCCAATCACACAAAAAAAAAGGTCCAAACGAAAAGTTTTTTTTTTTTTTTTTAACATACACTAAAACAGGATGTTCACAACATTCAATAAATAATAAAATAAATCTGTCATCCAAAATTAAATACCGTTTAGGACAGAATTTTGCCCACCCCCCTTTTTCATCGTTACGTTTCGTTTAAAAAATAAAACACTGATAATTATATATATATAATGTTTGCAAAAGTGAAAATCTCTAGCAAATAATGCTACCAAGATACCAAACAACTATTATCGTAACTTAAAGCTTGTACTGATACCGCATTTAAACAAAAGAAAAATAGCTTGTCAGATTTTAAGAGATGACAATGATTAATTTGTTCAATTTTAGAAGTTGAAACAGATTCTCCAAAAAATGTAGCGGCTTTCCTATTTATCAGCTAATTCAGGCAGCTGGTAGCAGTCACATTAAATTTTCTATAATGGTTTATGTTTTATTGATTTATTTTGACTAACTGGAGTCACTTGGAACAATCATCTCTCATCTCCTAGTAGGAAAATCCATTTCAACTATTACATATAATTAAAATTTTTATCTGAATTTATTATTTATTTATTTCGCAGCTTATTACTGACTATTTTATTAACTACACAATTGCTTCTTTTTGTGAAAGGTAACTCAGAATATGAGATGAGTTTCTCGAAAAATATATAATTCTTCTTGGCTTGCATATGATATATAATACACTTTCCAACTGCAATGACGCCTTACTTCATTTAGCTTTCAATGAAATTTACCTAAGTTATAGCACCTACTTAAAATATATATATATACATTTTTTACATCATGGAGAAAGAAACTATCACCATAGCTTCAACTTTAAAGTGAGAGCATAAAATAAATTAGTTTTTGATAGCATTGTATATTGTTTATAATTCTATACACACTACATATAATGCATCAAAAATTTAAAACCTGAAAAACCCCTCATAGTTATAATCACATCTGAAAGTACACTTCACCTAATTTTAATTATAATCAGACATGAAGTTTCATTTATATAGGGTTCTCATGAGAGCACTAGAATCTCGCACATTTTTTCATTTTCTCACTTACAAATTTTAATATTGTGAGAAATTCGCACAGTTTTTAATTTTTCAGGAATCAATTTAAAAAAAAAAAAAAAAAAAAAATGGTGTGAAACAGCCGCACGACTTTTATTACCCACTATTACACGTATGATATGCATTTTTTGGTGATGTGATCAGAAAAGATAATGTGATTAGAAGACATAAAATTGACCTAACGCAGTAGAAACCTAAAATATTTCCAGTAAGAGAAACTTCATAACTGTATAAAGACATACAAAACAAAATTTACATAGTGAGTTAAAAAATAAGAAAAAAGAAATTTAGTTATTTTTTTAAAACATCAATTTCTGAGATCTAAAACTGACCTACCTAAGCAGGATAATTGTTAATTTTCCTGTAATAACCACATAATACATGATAAAGGATATATAAAATGGATTTATGTAACTATTTTCAAGAAAATCGTTAGAGCCGCAGGGTTGCCAACTGCTCCGATTTCTGCGGAGTTTCTCTGAAAAAATTTAAAAACTCCGCAATTCCGCGAAGTAATGTTTATGCTCCGCAAATTCAGTTTTGACCACCAAACTAAATATTTTTTATCAAACACATAAAACTGAATAGTGGCAGACACCGGAAAAAAAAAACTATTTTTCTTTTTTCTTTCTTTTTTTTTTTTTTTGAAGAACCACACGCTTCATCCTTCATCCTGCAATACCCATAAATAAATAGTAAAGAAAGAAAGAAAACATTCTAGGCATTGCGTAATCAAAATATTGCTGACTCAGAACGGGAACAAGTATTTGTTTACATTAACTAAGAGTGTGTGTAATTAAAACCACAAACTGAAAGGGGGGAAGAAAGAAACCAGATGCTATGATTATGCGGTGTTTTGATTTTCATTTAAACTATATCAATGTTTCAGTTATCTTAATGCTTAATAGGTCATTAAAAAAAAAAATTATTTTAATTATTTATCGATAAAAATAATGGATTCAAAGCTACTGAACTTTAAGGCCGATTGACAACGCTTTATTTAAGATTTATTTGAAATAATTATGCATTTATTTTATCATTCACTCAAAGCATTAGTGATTTATTATTATATCTTCATTTGTATCTGGGGAGAAAAATAAATAAATAAATAAATAAACAAATTATGACCAATAATCTGCAAAATTCTAAAGTTTACAAAACATATGGTCCCAAGCTATGCAGATTAGAGGGAGTTGACTCAGAGATGAGATCATTTACACATTTATATGAATATCGGAGGTTTCATTTTTAGATTTTTATGTGATAGTATAATTATTTTGACATTCATGAAAATTGTTGAAAATTTTTTTTTTTTTTTCCCTTTGTGTTTTTTTACTTTCTTCTATATGTAATATAGAGAAAGTATTGGATTCGCGAAAATTTTCGACCTCCGTTTTTTGACGGATCTACACGTTTTGGGGTGTCCTGAACATGAATTGATAGTCTTTAGAAAATGTCTGTCTGTCTGTATCATTTTTTGTGGACACTGTTTCTCACGAACCAATGAATGAAATTTAACCAAACTTGGTATTCAGTTGCACCCTGACATGAACTGGTGCTGATTAGATTTGGGGATCAATAGCTCAACAGGTGGCGCTGTGATCGCATTTTATGCAAATTTTTAACATGGCAGCATAGGACAAAATTCCGTATAAATGGGCATAATGAGAGTTATTTTAAACTTGTGATTGTAAAATTAATATAAATTATTGATAATAGTAGTAGTTAACTAGGAAAAAAATTTTGTGCATGTGGGGGCATCAGTTCCCCCCCTGAGGGGGAAGTACCCCCCCGGGGAAGTAAATTTTCAAGATGGGTATCTTTCGAAAGGTCTCGTTGATAATAGTAATAGTTAACTGGGAAAAAAAGTCCCCCCCCCCACCGGGGGGGAAGTACCCACCCGGGGGGGGGCAAAGTTTCAAGATGGGTATATTTCGAAAGGTCTCGTCAATACCTTTAAAACGAATGGTTGAACCATAAATCTGTGATAATTTAAAACAAAGTTATTGATTTTTTTTACTTTTAACAAAAAAAAACCCTTAGAATTTTTTTTTTTTTTTTTTTTTTTTTTTCTAAACGAAATTTTACCAAACTTGGTATTTAGTTGGTCTCTGACATAAACTGGTGCTGATTATGTTTGGGGATCAATAGCTCAACAGGTGGCGCTGTGATAGCATTTTATCTAAATTTTTAACATGGCAGCATAGAACAAAAATTCGTATAAATGTGCATAATAAGAGTTGTTTTAAACTTGTGATTGTAAAATTAATATGAGTTATTGATAATAGTAATAGGGAACTAGGAAAAAATTTCTGTGCATGTGGGGGCATCGCTTCCCCCCCTGGGGGGGGGTAGTACCCCCCGGGGAGGGGGGGGGGGTAAATTTTCAAGATGGGTATCTTTCGAAAGATCTCGTCAATACCTTTAAAACGAATGGTTGAACTATAAATATGCGATAATTTAAAACAAAGTTATCGATTTTTTTTTACTTTTAACAACAAACAAAAAAAAAATCTTACTTTTTTTTTTTAAATATTGTTACTGATTGAATATGTATTACTTTTAACAAAAAAAAACACTTTGAAAAAAATCGTTTTTTTTTTTTTTTTATATTGTTACTGATTGAATATGTATAGGAAAATATAGAAGAAAGTCTTGTGGTGGCCACAACATACTAGTTTTTTTTAATGTAACTGAATAATCTACTTTCATATATTGTCTTTAATTATGTATGGAAAATATGCCATTTTGCAAAAAACAAATTACTTTTGGGTTTTAAGTTTATATTCAGGCTTAATCATTTCCCATTCTTATCTCTCTTCACTGTTTTGCTAAATATATTTGATTATCAATAAATATTTCTTAATTTCATATGATTATTGTTAATTTATTTTTGTTAGTAGTTTATTTCTTTTCTGTCTTTTTTTTTTTTTTTAATGTATTTTTAAAATTGCTCCTCAAAGTAGCCAAAATGCTCCTCAAAATTTCTCTAAATACTCCTCAAACTGTTTTTGAAAAGTTGGCAACCCTGGAGCCGTTTTTGAGACACCAACTTTTACCAAAACTTTGTATACTCAATTATTGACCGGGAAACAATAATTACATACAAAAGGATATTTAAAAGGGAGTTAATATGGAGAGTTTGAAAAAAAAATCCATAGAGCCGTTTTTACAGGAACGCACTTGTGAGACATGAAATTCAGTTATTTATACAGAACGCCTATCAATTTTCCTGAACTAACCAACTATATCATTTAAAAGGACATCTAATAGACTGTTTATATAGCAACTTTAAAGAAAATCGTTAGAGCTGTTTTTGAGATACGGACTTACGGTCCCTCTTCCAGTTTTCCAATTTTCACCAAAATTCGGAAAATTCATCTGTACACCATACCTGTTTCATTCTGAAGTTTTGTCATTCTATGTTTATTAGTTTCAGAAGTATGATAGCCAGTAGATTCCCCACATACATACACACACACTGACTAATTGCCAAAAACTACTTTTTTGGACTCAGGAGACCTTGAAACATCTAAATCGGGTTAAAATTTGATATCGAATTTTTGGACCACACAAAACTTCCATTATCTATGGTAGACTGGTAATAGAAGTAAAACAGTAAAAAAAAAAAAAAAAAAAAAAATTGTTTCTTTTAAAATTTATATTTGTCCTATAATAGAAAAATCATGTGACAAACAAACCAGGCTCTAATCTGATCAAGTATGTATGACTTCATGGTCCCCCCCCTCCCTCCTCCATTCAAGGAAACACAACCAAAAAAACTTTTGCTACTTAAAAAAAAATCAAATGCACCTAACACTTCATAAACACATTTATTTTTAAATCTGTCCCAGAAGAAAAACCTGGTCAGATGAGTAGGAATTAGGCTCTAGTTATACCATGGAAAAAAAAAAAAAAAAATCGCATTAATTCCAGATATGAATTTTGTGCATCTATATAAAAAACCTATTATTATTCAAAGTTTATTTGAAGTTTTACTTACTTTTCAGATATCCCACATAATTTTTAAAAGCGTCACTTCTTTTTTTTTTTTTTTTTTTTTTTTAAGGAAGAGTGAGAAATTCTCATTCAAATTTTTTCTCTGGTGAGAACCCTGCTTATATTTCATAGTATATTTATTTATTTGTGACCTTGTAAACTAGTCCCTACTGCTAATCACACCATAATAATAAATAAAAATATGTAACATTTTCGATAAGAAATATGCTATATTATACATGAAAAAGTATTTACAGAAATTAGAACACAAATGGTCAGACAGACAGATGAAGTAAAATCACACACTTCAGCTTTATTGAAAAATGTTTAAAAAAATCTGTTTCAGTATATGCTAATTAATTATTAATATATGTATATATATATATAATCAGGGGCCAATCTAAGATTTCAAACTTAATACCTATTTTTGTGAAAAATCTTAACTATATTTTATTTTTGTGAAAAATTGTAGTGCACTCTTTTTCTTTCTCTCTGTGTGTAGGGGGGGGGGGGGAGTTTGAACAAAGTAGAATAATAAAATTAACTCTCAGCAGCTAGTGTGAGGCTTATAATAGCAGAACAGGAACCAAAATCCAAAACTTACTTCACTCTGAAGTAAACAGTTCAGTAGAGATAGTGTAAGTAGAAGTTGTTTTTATTTGTGTTAGTATCGCTGCAGTATACATGAATTGTACCAGGGAGGATAAACACATCACCATACAGTCACCAAAATGTTAACCACCTGACGAATCAGCAAACAGTACACTATGGCCACAATTTCAGAGCGTGTCTGTACCGATACACACAAGGATCGTTTTGTTTACATATGCTACACTGTTTCTCGCCCATAACAAACGCTTGTGTGTAGATTAAAACCAACATTCTGTATGATTCTTGCTTCGCAAATCGCATCAACAGAAATGCACGAATTACTTTCCTTTGAAAATGTGCTAATTAAAAATGTTAGATTTTGCTGGGAGGACTAAGATTTTTGTGAAAGTACCGATTTTAGCTGTATGATTTTTGTGAAGATACCTTTTTTGCCAGGTCGATTTTTGTGAAGGTACCCATAAACGGTAGTAAACTCGACCTGTATTAACCCCTGATAATAATGAATTATTATATGTAGTAAAAGTCAAGCAACAGTTACAATATCACTGAAACCACATAGACCATATATATATATACTATATAATCTAAAACAAAGTAAAACAATTCCTTATCTCTACTACTGAAACAAAGAGAGTGTAAATTATCACATAAAACTGTCTTCAATAAGATAACTCATATTACCACACTTTGGCTTCCCTTCTTTGTCTTGTCTCAAACTCACAGAAGAAGATATTTTACTTTTTTTTTCATGATACTTTGAGCAAACAGCAAATTATCATCTAAAATATTTAGGGCCATATTCACCAAATTTCATTGATCGAGGATTAAATCATGGATCAGCAAATCCGAGAATCAAAGCTAACACTGGATTAAATTCCTACGGTATTCACCATCAGCCGATTACGTGATCCATGGATTAACTGGAAGAGAAATAAAAGCTTCGTTTTGACTGGCCAAGAACGAAGATAGCCTTTATTCATCGTTCGACTTCAATATACTAATCAATCGGATAAGAATATTAGAAAGGGTAAAAAGCAAATTGGCAACACTGATACACGCTTCGCTCTTGTTTACTTCGCTTTTGTTTATGCACGGATTAAGAATTAATTTTACTTTAGAGCATTTTTAAAAAGAATAATCACGCAGACGACAACTGTTTGCGCTACGATTTAAAATTTTTATTGTTATGGATAAGAGAATTTTAAAGCTATTAAAATTTTTTTCTGTCGAAGTTAATGCATTATTCTTTTCTGTGGCAAATGACAGCCTATTATCTAACATTCGTATTAGAGATTCCACGGAATCTTTATTTAATCGATACAGATATCGAAATGCCACATTATCCAAAGAATCCTTTTTGTTTAATGCACCGTCCTTTTCCTTCTTTCAAATGCTTCCAATAGTTCTAAGCTTTCAATATCATCTAGTGAGAAAAGATCGTCAATGTCAGCCATGTTTGTTATTTGTTTACGAAGTTGAGCTGCAGAGTGTGCATGCGTTACGAAAAGTTTCAAGAATTATCTGTTAATCCTCCGATATTCGAGGATGAAAAGTGTTAAAGTAGCCGTTGAACTGCGGATTTTCGTATGATCGAGTGATTACAGCTGATACGAGGTTTAATCCGAGTGTTAAGAAGTTGGTGATTACGGCCCTTAGTATCTTATGCAAAATAGAAAACTGGAAAAATCTTTAAATGCAAATGATAAACCAATTAATTACTTTTATGTTGTTCATTGCACTTAAAAAATTGTAGATGCTCTATGCAGCAACCTTTTAATACAATTGACCCGTAAACAGCTCAGCATAGAATAAATAAATAAATAAAAAGTGGTGTCTTAACTCCCAAACTACCTTTCAAAAGAGCTATTTTGCAATGTTTTTACTGTAAAATGTTTACAGTGTACTAAATTAATGCTTATTTCAACATGAGATTAAAGATATAACTAGGCACATGATAATAACCTTATGAATATTATTTATAAAGCTTCAAAAAACAAGCATCATAGTTAAAAAGAAAAAAAAAAGCTAACAATCATAATTATATAATTTTGAATTATAAGTATATTGCACAAAAAATTGTTTCTTGTGAGTGAACAGATCAGTTACTGAACAGATATATCTATCAGTGCAATTCAGATGGTTGGGGGATGGGGGGGGGGGGGGGGGGGAAGTATTAGAATTTTTTTTTTTTAAAGAAACAGATTGTTTGACTAGGCCAAATTTTTAAAAATCATCACCGATGGTCGAATTTCATGTCTTTTTCCTTGACTATCATGGCCTTTTTCATAATTTTAAAAGACCTTGTAATTACAATTTTTAATTTTTTTTATAGTCACAAATTTATATGATAAAAACACCTGAATAAGCTACAATTGTAAAAAAAACATAAATAATTTAGTCACGAAAGCAATTTTCTACAAAAGGAAAAAAAAAAATCAATCTAACAGATAAGGCCAAGGGATATAATTTAGGGAAAGGTAAAAAGTTTGACTTTCCTTTACATTGCAATAAAATTTTAACTTGTTCTAACCTTTCCAACATTTCTAAGTAAAATATTTTTGTGGAATTTGACTAATTTGTGAATTTTGAAATCTAATGCTTAACAATTATTTCCATGATTTCTGAAAAAATAAATCTAAAAACTTTCAATTACGCATTTTTTTTTTCTTTCTGAGAACACATGATCATTTTGAGATATTAAAACATATTACAGAACTTTGACT
Organism: Salticus scenicus; assembly: GCA_963930645.1. NCBI lineage: Eukaryota > Metazoa > Arthropoda > Arachnida > Araneae > Salticidae > Salticus > Salticus scenicus. Next base: position 188,600,151 of record OZ005652.1, read on the forward strand.
CTGCATCAATGAATAATTACCTACCTGTCCTCTGTGTAAATAAATATCTGCATTATTTAAATCTAAATCTATTGCTTTACTAAAATCTTCTAAGGCTTCTTCCATTTTTTCCAGCTGAACTTTTAGAGTCCCAATTTTTATTAGACAGTTTACTCTTACCTAAGTTATGAAAAAATAAATAAATAAATAAATAAAGATTATGAAAAATAATTTATATTAAAAATCGCATTTGTTCATTTTTTTCATTAAAAAAATTATCTTTAATTATAAAATTATTACAGATTATGGTGACACACAGAGAGAGAGAGAAAAATAATAATAATCACATTGAATTCTCAGCGAAATTATCTGAATTGTCTTGCATACATTTAAAGCTTAACACCATTCATATTATTTATTTATTTATTATTTTTGATAATGGTAAGAAATATTTCATAAACTCCAAATGCATATTACAAAATGTCTTAATTCATAAGAAAGGGTTTATGTTTATTATAACATAGACCAGGGCCCGAAATTTCAACTTAGATTACACTTGCTGAAAAAAAAAGTTACTCGCCACAAAATATGATTAACTTACTCTATTTTTTACATATAAGGTGACCAGAATTTTTATTTGAAAAAGAGGAGAAATTACACAGTGTCTTTTATTTTATAAAAAAATAAAAGACATTCAATTTTGAAAAAGAGGTCATTTTAGAGGACACAAAATTGAATGAATATGATTATAAAAGTCGATTCAAAAGCTACTTTACACAAGTGGTGGAAACATTTTTGTCCCAAATGATGAATTTGGATCAGTACACCATAATTTAAATTAATAATATATGGATATGAGAGAAAAAAATCCTTAATTTTTATACATGTCACTGGACATGTTAAGTTAGTGTTCACCGGTTGATACAGCCAACAGCCGATCAAGCTTTCCAGTTTTGCGAAATTTTTGAAAATAAGGATTAAATCCATTTCATTTGAAAAGGAGGATAGAGTACGAAAAACATAAAAAAAAGAGGACTTTTTAGTCCTGTAATTTTTTTTTTTGTTGTTGTTTAAGAAGGCAGAGCGTTGAAAAAGAAGACTGTACTCTTAAAAAAGAGGTTATCTGGTCACCTTACCTAAGATCAGCATGATTAATAAATTTTAAATCGATATATATATATATTTTTTTGATAGCACTGTGTACTGTAAGAATTCTATCTATATTGAAACTTGACTGAAATTTTACTCGCCACAGTAAAATTTCCACTCGTCAATGGCGAGCTGGCAAGCGAAAATTTCGCGCCCTGACTTAGACTTTAATAATATCTCATTAGTACACATTTATATAATAATGCCTCAAACTGGAGGTAGGGTAGCTTAATGTATGAGGCATTTCAGTTTGTGACCAAGTTCATATGAATTATTTATATCAATTCCAAATTCATACAGCATTAATTTCTCAAACATAAATGTGATATGCCTCAGACATATGACAAATATATGATGGAGAGTTAAACAGAGTCCACCTACAGCAACTTTTCTTTTTTTATTAGCACACTAGCAGGCTATGCCCTTCACTGGACACTAGATTTAAATGAGTTATGAAAATCCCATATTATTAATAACCTAAGTTAAAGTTCCCACTGTGTTCAGTAGGGGTTTGTCCCGCTCGCAATGTGAGAATTCTGGGTCCCCACTGCCTTCGGCAGCAACTTACCGGCTTCTTACTTCTCCTTCCCCAGCAGATAAGTTCAAAGTTTTGCGAAATACCACCAAAGACATAATATGTGCACTTAATCAATATCCACACACCAAAATTCACCATTCTAAGATAATTTAAAGAGAATTCAAACGGGAAAATGTGTTTTTACATGTGTTTATTGCCCCCGACCCCAGAGGGGTTGGGGATTTTCGTAAAATCCTATTACAATAAGTGTTGGATAATACATATAAACAATTTACACACCAAATTTTGTGACCGCATATTCTACAGATTGCCCAATACAAATTTAGTGCTAAATGGGTGGTCTCGAATTTGCTCCTTCATAACTGGAAGGGGTGACTGCTCGGCACATTTTATGCGACTGTGAAGCCTTTTCTTCTCACAGGTTTGAGCATCTTGATCGGCATCTCATTGAGCCTTGGGAGCTGCAGGATATTCCTGTCAGGTATCTGCTGAACTTTGCTTCAGCTACGAGACTTTTCTCTTAAGGATGTGTTTGCGTCTGGGTACAATAGACCTCTGGTCGACGTGCCCTGCTGAAGGCTGGCCTCTGTACCAAGTCATAAGTCATACCCCCTCCCCCACAAAAAAAAGAATGGCAGATCACAAAAAATCAAAAACATGTTTTGGAAATATCCTAAAGAAAACACATAGCTGTTTTTAACATCTTTGTTCCATTTTTGGTAGAGTTCTACTTAAAAATATGAAATTTGCAAAATTTCCTGCCAAAAATCGATCTTCCACTTCTCTCTCCTTCAAAATCGAAATTTTCTAAATCACAGATAATGTTTTATATGGATTCATGTCTAGTCTGTCTCCCTATGAATAATTTCTTCACTGTGAAGTAATTTGGAGCTGAGTTATGCTTACAAAGGTGTTCTTGTCTTCTGGCCCTCCACCCCCAAGGAGAAAGGAGTGGGTTCGATAAATTCCATTACTTTAGGGCTCAGATACATATAATTAATCTAAGCACTAAAATTCATAACCGCATCTCCCATAGATTTCTCAGACAAATTCAGTGCTAAAGGGGTGTTTTGATTTCGCTCCTTCATAACCCTCCCCCCAAAAAAGCACAAATCACAAAAAACTAGAAATGTGTTTTTGGAAATATCCTAAGGAAGTCAGGTAGATTTTTCCAACATCTTTGTTCCATTTTTTGTAGAATTCTACTCAAAAATCCGAAATTTGCAAAATTTCCTGCCAAAAATCGATCTTTCACCTCCCTCCCCTTAGAAAACAAAATTTCCTAAATCACAGATAATGTTTTATTTGTACTCATGTCTAGTCTCTATATGTGCAATTTCTTTACTGTGAAGTAATTTGGAGCTGAGTTATGCTTACAAATATGTTTTTTTTTTTTTTTTTTCTGGGGTGGGTGGGGGAAAGGGGGGGATTTTTGAAAAAGTTGATAGATATAATTTTAAGTTGGGTAAAAATCTAAATTCCTGCCAAGTGTGAACAGACACAATGACACACTGAGCCTTGGGAGCTGCAGGATATTCCTGTCAGGTATCTGCTGAGCTTTGCTTCAGCTACGAGACTTGGATATCCTCACACACACAGACATTTTTGGCTTTCATGGTGTGTGAAACGTGAAGATATCACAAAATTTTTTGATTTTGACAAAGATATGAAGACAAAATGATAGGATGGTTAACAACTGAATTTCTTATTTTGGTTTAAGTCAAATATAATTAAAAAAAAATATTTATAGTAAGACCTTGTCCTCAGAATAAAATACACTATATACAGTCGAAAATCGTTAACGTGAATCTCAAGTGAAAAAAAAAAAAAAAAAAAAGTATTCATGCCATCACTATCAGTAGCTTATGCTATCAATAACTAATCTTTATACAACTAAACTATCACTTTGATGGGGATTACGGAAACAGTTCCTGTTAAAAGTAATTCAATCTAAGCTTGTTCACATTAACAATGTTCAACTGTATTAACAATCAAAAAACATATGTAACACGCTTAGCTGAAACATCTATAAAATATTTTTCTAACGTAGACCAGTTACGATTATATTTTTTAGAAACGATACGATAGTGACAATAAAATACACAAGTGTAAAAAACAATATACAAGTAACATTTAAGCATGCGGACTCAGTTCAGTGATATAATTAAAAAATAAATAAAATGACAACATTTGTCCGATTAGATCATTTTACAGAAAAATTTAATTTTAAAAGTTGCATCTTTAAAAGCCTTGCAAGCGTCATTTAAAACCTAGCAATACTTTAGAGATATAAATAAAATATAAACTTTTTCATAAATTGACTGAAAAGCACAATAATAAAAAGTATAATCAAAATAGGTACTACGTCTTTTTAACAAAAAATTATGCCAAAACGAATAAATAATAAAAAATATTTAAAAAAAATTATTCCAATTTAAAATTACTACTTTTCTGTTAAATTGAGATGAAGCAATTACATATTTGGCAATTTATGTCCATTTGGTGATATTTAACAGTTTTTTGGTAATTAAGATACGAAATTTTGATATTTTAAAACTAAATTTTTTAAAAAGTAAAAATTCTGTCAAAGACAGAATTTAGTTTAGTACAGAGGACTATTAAATTTAATAGGTAAAATTTTAATTTTTAATTTATTTTTTATCTCATTTTTTTACTGTAAAACTGGGAGACGTACTTTTTAAAATGACTGAAATGAAGTAAAATGGAGTTTTGCTACCTAAATTTCCTACTTTAGCACCCCAGGGGTCTGTCCAGAAGCAAACCTAGGTACGTTAAAGGTCCCTTCACAAAATTATTTATCTTGAAACAGGATCCTTCACAAAATCGTTTATCCTGAAACAGGACCCTTCACAAAATCATTTATCCTAAAACAGGACCCTTCACAAAATCATTTATCCTAAAACAGGACCCTTCACAAAATCATTTATCCTAAAACAGGACTCTTCACAAAATTATTTATCCTAAATCAGGCCCTCCACAAAATTTTTTATCCTAAAAAGGACCCTTTATAAATCTCTTTCATTTTCAAAACTAATCTTCAAATAGAACGAACAGACTGCCTGAATAATTGGACGTTGTTGTATTTCCCCCCGAAAAGCTGATATTTAATTTCTAATTTATAAAAGGCTTCTATGCATATGTGTGTGTTTAGTTCTATAAAACTAAACTGTCATTGTCTAAAATGAAACCTTAATTGTAATTTTATTTTGCAAAATTGCATTTTTCACAGTTTCACAAAAAAAGGACCCTAGCAGAAAAATTCGGAAGAACTTCCTTTTCACGCCAAATTTAGATTCACAAAATTACGTGTAGAATTTTTCACAATTTTACAAAAACAGGACCCTGTGTGATAAGTCTGGACAGACCCCTGCACCCCCTGGATTAAAAAAAATCGCCCCTTTCATTTGGTACAAAATTTATGACGATAGGACTGATATTTCTAATTTATTTTGGTGTTGCACAAAACTGGTCTACAAAAACTGGCAACGACGTTTTTACCCAGATTGAAACTAATAGTCCTCTTAGACCTAAAAAAATAAAATAAAAGGGATCTCGCCAACATGTTGGCAAAAATTTAAAAGTCACCATAGGGGTCCTTTATTAAAGCTGTCTTGCCTGGAAAAATATGAAAATTAAGTCGTCAAACATGAATTTCATTTTGAAACTTTCTTTGAATGATTTGGTTTAACTATCATTAGCGTTTCATCCCACAAAAACTAATAATAATTTGGCTTCTGGTGAATAAAAATTTTAATTAGATGGTGAAATTGTTATAAGACGTATAAGTTTCAGATATTAAAGGTAAATAAAAAAAGAAATAAACTGCGAAAATTTCGCATGGGTTTGCTAGTTTACCATATTTTCTCTCCTTGATAAATGATAAATTGGCTGCAAAAGCTAGTAATTAAAAGATTTTAAAAATCTGCACTATATTATTACATCCCCAAACAAAATAGTTTGAGATAGATATTAAATCTAAATTTGTGACCAGATAAGAAATTTCAGATAAAGAATGCTGTAGTAGATTTTTTTTTATACTTACTTTAACATCTACTGACTCTAATGAAAGTAGATGGTTTAAATCTAATAAGGAATCCTCAATTTGACCCTGTAAGAGTTTAAATGTACCTCTCACTAAGTATGCCTCAGGCACATCAGGACCAGAACGTTCAATTTCAACATTGCAGTTTGAAATAACTTCTTCATAATTTTCTTCAGCAAGATTATGAATGACTAGCCTAAATCCACTAATAAATGAAAATCAAATATCAATATCTGTAAAAATTTACATTAAATATAAAAAATGTATAAGTAAAAATTTATAATTATGTAAGAAAAGATTCTCAAAAAACAAACTATCACATCATAAAAATTACCTTAAGTCTGCTGGATTTTTCATATTTTGTTTATAATCTTCAACTAATTTCATAATGGGATCTTCACAAAAAGAAATAAAATAATGTCTGGCAAAATGCTTAGAAGGAAGACGGGGCTCTAATTTCTGAAATAAAGTTAAAAAAATTAAATATCTATATGTTAAATATGAAAAATTAAAAGTACAAAACATGTGCATATTTCACAATAAGGATATCCAATATGTACAGCAGAATGTATAAAAACAGACAAGAAAATTAATAGCCCCCCTTTCTTCGAATATATAACATATTTGTGTATATAAAATACAAATGATGATAAACTGAAATCAGGTTTAATGAGACACATTTTGAAATTTGGAAGGTTAAATACAGACAGTAGACTCAAACTTTAATTCAAACTTACAAGAAATGTTTGAATTATTGAAAATATGTAGGAGCAAAATAATAATAATAATTAAAAGTGATTTATAAGGAAATTACTTATCAATTTATTTTTTCTGCTATCATTAAAATATAAAACCACTGCATTTTAAAGTTAAATTAAATGTTATGTTTTTACCTGAAATCAGACGATTATTTACAAAATTATTTTCAAATCATCACTATGAAAAAACTGATGAATTGCTGTTTGCTTAGCATTGCTTATTTTATGCTTGTTAGATTTTCTACACTTGTAAAAAGTAGTTAATTTTTTACATTTCTATTGGTGGTGAATGCACTTGCCCAGAAGCAGAAAATGATTAAAACTGTGACATATATCGCAGAACAATCAAGGCCTTTGCAGAAAATTTCATCAAATCAGGAAAAACACACACACACGCAAAAATTCAGATTATCATCAGAATATTTAACATTAAAAGTCATTGACAGAATCGCAAATTCTGAGTCTATGCCTCGATTTTTGATTAATAAATTTTCATATGTTTTATTATAAATGTGAAATAAACACAATAACAACTCCAATTAAATAATAACTCCAGAAAGCAATGAGATTGAATATTTTGCACCAAGCAGAATGCCAAAGGATCAAGGTTAGCAGATGTTATAGGTGGTAGAAACTGTCAGCTACAGAGTCTGGTGGAAGACAGATGACTTTGACCCCTTGTATTGCACTCATGAAGCAGACATATGTCTGAAAGTGCATTTGGTTTTTAGAATGTAGCAGAATATGGGGTAGTGATATGCCATAAAGGTTTGAATAAAACTAAACAAATCGACTACTGAGATGCTTGCCATGGATGTTACAAGAAGCCTATGGGAAATAGTCTTTGTCTAAAATTCATGTGTTTATGGCACAAAGCCTTCAAGGATAGAAGAGAGGACACTGATGATGAACAACGTACTGAGCCTCCATCAAGTTGTCAAACTTTAGACAATGAGGCTAAAATAATGGCACTTTTGGATTATGATCATCAGATAAGCGTCCAAATGATTGGGGAGATGTTGGGACCTTGCAAAATTGATTGTGCATCAAATTGTCTCGAAGGAACTTAAAACTAAAAAAAATTTGTGCCAAGTTCCTGATTCAGTTCCTAGCAAATCACAGCATGGCAACGGTTAACAACTGTACAGCCCCGATCTGCCTTTGGGGGGAGGGGGGGGGCATCTATTAATTACGTGAGGTGGTTTTGATGATTTTTTTACCCCCTCCCCTAATCTCCCATGAGATTTTTCAAAATTTGTACTTTTACTGTAAATGTGTTGGATTTATTTCAAAAAACACTCTAGAATCACAGTAATAAAATTAAACAATAAAATACTTAAATAGAATCTACTAAAATTAACAAAAGAATATTTATTCTAATTCAGTCCATGGGGACTCGTGCACAGTCTCAAGAGTGATTATTGGAACCAACATATCCATGTGATTTTTAGTAGAATCATTTGCTCCTTCAACTTCGCTCTGATTTAGCCACTCTAAACCGTTGTCACTTGCGCACAGAAGCTCATCTTGTGCTTGTGACAATCCGTGAGGTTTGCACTTTGCGCAGCTAGTGTACTGTGAACTGAACGCCGATGCTCTGCAGCTCTTGTGATGGATGCAAAGTAGATACCGCATGTACTGCAGCATCACATCAAAGCGGGAAAGAAATTATGTGATATTTGCCAAGACCCCCCCCTCTTCCCCACGTGAGATTGGGTGAGATTTGGCTCGACCCCCCCCCCTCCTGAACACCTCACATAATTAATGGACGCCCCCTTGCCAAACTTTTTTATTTTCTCAGTGTAAGAAATTGTTTTTAATCGTTTTGACAATCTGTAGGACTTGCAGAGAAACGTAACGTGTGCTCCGAATAGCATTCCAATTGAAGACTTCCAAGTGGGCATCAATAGATGGCAGAGTCATTAGCAAATGGTGTATTAATGCAGGAGGTGGCTATTTTGAAGAATATTAAGTGCTTGTAAAATTATCTTCAAATAAATGAATTTTATGAGATCAATCTCATTATATTCTGAACAGACCTTGCAAGATTTTAATAAAATCTTTATTATACATAATAACAGTAATAAATATTATGTTTATTTAGTGCTTTTAATGCAGCCTCAAGTTCAGACAAAATGCCAGCAGAACATTAGCAACTGTTTGAAGTCATGATGCAGAACTCTAAATATAATTCTATTCCTGAGTGCATTTGGGACATGAAAGCTAAATCATTTGAATCAGATTCCCTCTTATCATTGCATTTTATGCAAATTTATTTCAGCAATTTATCTTACAGTTAAGTGTAAACATACTTTTAAATTATTAGCTGCTAGATATTTTATGAACATAATATCTAGAGTTCCTGTTAAGCTATTTTCTAAGGATGTAGTATCGTCCTGCCCTTCTAAGATGAGCAAAATACATTCTGCCACTGTTAAAATTGGCAAGCTCCACCCTCCCTTTTTAAAATTGGTAAATTGTGTTATTATCACCTTGCCCTATCTACTCATGAACGTTTTTGTAGAAAAAGTACGAATTTCATCAAAAGATCACAAGAAAAAATAAAATGTATTTTTTAATTAGCTATTGCGGAAAAAGGAACTTTTTTTTTTTAAATATCAAGCAAAAAACCTACATTAAGATATAGTATTGAGCAGAAAACACTGATTTAGCTTATATTATTGCTCAAAAAATGTGCATTATGTCAAAGAATTGCCAGAAGGCCCAAATTTAGTCTAAAACACTAGCAGTCAATTCTGTTACTACTGCCCACTAGTCGGCATTCCAGATTTAATGGTGGGTGGTAGGAGTTTGTCTGATACAGAAACACTTTCCCTTTTTTTAAATTTAAACTCACTTTTTAATAATATTGAAATGGAAAAATGCTTTATTATTATTTGCCTTAACATGCTATAACTTTGTTTTATAAATTTTATGAAATTACTTCCCTATAATTTACCAGTTTTGTGGAACCTGTGGGCAGTTAGAAAATTTTACTACTAACAAGCATACAAAAGTGGGCAGTAGATGTAAAATAATTGAGACTCCCTAGTCTAAAGATTGTTGCATAAAAGGAAATTACATGAGAAAAAGTTGGAATTTCTTCAAAAATTCTCCTAATAAACAAAATTTTTGTTGAACAATAGGGTCCATGTGTAGACAACCAATGAGTGTTGCTCCATAGTAACAGATTTTTTCAAAAAAATTACCACTGAGACTTATGGTAGTGAAACCTTCATATATCAATTTGTAAAACATTTTAACCATTTTTGGCCGAGATATGGACATTTGAAAAACTGTCATTTTCACAAAATTTCGGCCATCTTGGATTTGGCACTACTGTGAAAATTTCCAATAACTTGAGAAATAAAAGTTCAAATTCAACAATTTCGGTACCAAATTGAAGGTATTAATGTAAGAAATATAAATCTAGTGTTTTAATAAAATAAAATATTTGTTTTACTATTTTTTTATTTGAAAAATAAAAAAAATCCTCTTCAGAATTTAGCCAAATTAAATGGGCTGTAAAAAAAATGGCTCATCATATTTTTTTTTCTTTTAAACTTGGTACAAACACTAATCAATATGTGTCCTTTAAGTATTAAAAAATTAGCAAGGTAATATTTAAAAAAAAAAAAAAAAAAATGCACGCAGGATATTGAGGTAGTATAAAACTCCTTGTTAATGGAAATGTTTCAGTGAAAATGTTTTTAAAAAATAAGATATCATTCTAAAATATTTCATATTAAATCAAGCAAAATAATTCAGGGGTTTAGTTATTCATGGGGTAAACCAAGCAAAATACAAGGTTTAGTGGTTCATAGCTGATAAAGAATAATGAAACTATACAGCAACATAGACATTTATTAATTGATTATCATGTGTGTAAGAGCATGATTGCTAATTTTAATAATAGTTGACAACTGAACAATGAAGAAATTGAATATTTAAAGGAATAAGAAAGAATATGTATTAATAATACAAGGTAAATGCAACATGCCTTCTGTTACTTTTTATTTATTTATTTTTTAATATATAATTTCACATTCACATTCAACCATCCAGCCAAACAACACCACCCATCCTCTGTAATCAAACATCTACCCACCCAACCTCCACCATTTTTATTGTCCTTTATTGTTTTATAATTTTTTTGGTTAAAATACACAAAAGTGCACTTTACATACATATATATATATATTTACATAGCATAGCTGCCAACCTTTGAGAACCAAAATTAGGGAGATTCCAAGCTTTGAGAATCAAAATTAGGGAGATTTCGCATACAACATAATTTCTGACGTAAATAGAATATTAATGGCATAGTAATTGTTGAAAAGAGAAGGAGCAAATAAAATGAAATTTTTGCAGTATCTAGAGGCTTTCTTCTTATTGCAAATAATGAAAAATAAATAAATAAATAAATAAAACAATGAATTTAAAATACTACTAAATTATATTAAATTCTAACCATACTGTAATTATAAATATATACACACACATACATTGATTTGGGAAAATTTTTCCTACCTGAAAAATCTATCCCCCCCCCCCCCATTTACACATTTGGTATAGATGTGACATATACATACTTAATTTAGTTGAGGAATAATAAATCCAATAATTTCAGCAATAAGGTCTAAAAATAATAACATATGTGAGAAATATTAAGCACATCTACTGCTTTATTGTTTCTATACTTGATCATTGATCACTATCTGGAGATGGAGAAAGGGGTGAATGGTGGGAGGGGAGGGGGGAGAATAAAAAAATAATTCCAGAGTAATAAATATTAAACTCTTCCAATTCTATTTCTAGAATCTGATAAAGCAAGTTTAAAATGAACATTATCATTTATGTTGCAGATGGTTAAAGATTGGAATATAAAAGACTTCTGCAGAACATTTGATTGCCGATCGCTTATTGGAAATAAATAAAGGGGGAGGGGGGGCATAAAATAATTATATAAGCAATAAATATTTAACAGTTCTTTTCCTTTACATGTTCTAGAATAATATAAAGCAAATTTGAAATGAATATTGACATTTATATTGTGGATGGAGAAAGATTGGATTAGAACATTTGATTGCCGATCGCCAATTGGAAATAAAGAGGGGGGAGGCATAAAATAATTATATAAGCAATAAATATTTAACAGTTCTTTTCCTTTACATGTTCTAGAATAATATATAGCAAATTTGAAATGAATATTGACATTTATATTGTGGATGGAGAAAGATTGGGAACCAGGAGCTTTCGTAAAAATTTGATCCCCGATAATTTGATGAAAATTTTGTAATATTTCAGAAAATTCAGGAGATATTAAAGTTTTTCGGGAGTTCGGGAGATTGCCTCAAAATTCGGGAGTCTCCCGAATTTTCCGGGAGAGTTGGCAGCTATGACATAGAGAAACAATTTGGACAAAAATATTTGATTATGTCTTCTCATTAAAAACATTTTAATACTACTTGCTATATTTCCATTAAATGTGAGGAGGGGATAACTGCTTAAGGATTGTAACTAGAAATATAATAAAGAGTATAATGATAAATTTTGTCACTTAATTTCATTCTCACCAAAATTTTCAAAATTTCAGTTGAATTATAATTACCGTAAATGTTTCTTTGGCAGCTGTTTTGCTTAATTCTTTTAATACTTTATCAGCCATTCTAAGATAAGCTTCATTCTGAAATCCATCTAACATGCATACTGAAGTAACATCTGAAATATAAAATTTATTTTCAAATACTCTAAGTAAATGTTTATTGACAATAATAATATACAACAAACAATCCAATGGTAAAACTTTAAGCGATTTCATTTCTGTTTAGAACTTTCATTTAAATGAATAGCTATGACTGAAAAATATAATTAAATTTTAGTTTTAAAAAACAGTTCTACTCGGAAGGAAAAAAATATATACATGTTTTAAAAAATTAGCAATAAATAAATACATATTGAAACAATTAGACTATTAAGAAAAGCTTACAAAATAAAGTATAAAAACTACATCCATTTACTGAATGTTTCTGAAACTACTGACATACTATGTTTAACTGAAATAATACTGTTGAATCAAATTTCTTTCTTCACTAAAATAGTAGATACATATAAAATTTCATTTTACAACAAATTTCTTTTAACAAACACTGAAAAATAACCGCAAAAAATTCTGAAATCACAAGAAAATCCAACACACAATCACTATTGTAGAAACCACAATGATTTATTCTCATAGATCGGTTAGAAATTTTAAGATTTCCAGTTTGCAAATTTTAATAATTACAAGATAAAAATAACTTTTTTTATACCATGTTTATAAATTTTCTACTGATTCATATAAACTTGACAATTATATGTATTAATAAATACTTTTAAAAATTTTTTTTGATGAATTATCCCATCAACTTGAAAGGAAATGATCAAATGTGTAATAAAGAGAGCAATTATAAGAAATTTTCAAACATTTATTAATTGAATAAATATATTAAAAGAATGCATTGTCATCATGTTCTGGGCTATTCTAAAAGTTTCAAATGTCTAGCTAGTCAGGAAGTTAGTTAAAAATTGATTGCAAGATTTGTACTGGACAAACAAACAAACAAATAAGAAAGCGAGTTAATAAAAACATGATAAAAAATGCATGGCTGGCCATAATTAAAAATGCTCAATAACATTTCTAATTTGCGAGCGATTTTTCAGATTTTTTAACTGTGAACTCATAATCCCAATTAATACTTTTTTTTTTTTCTTGTTAATATCAGTCAAAAACTTCACACACAGAAAAAAAAGCTTTTTTATACTTTAATCGATAAATGACAACTTATCATCTAACATAGGTTGAAAAATTAATTAGTAAATTTTAAAATATAAATGCAAAGTGACCTGAAAATTAAAAAAAAAAACACATTTTAATTATTATTATTTTTTTTTAATTCTATTAAACAGACTTTTATCAAACACAGTTAAGAACTACCATTAACTTATCAGAACTAACCAGCATTCTATTTATTTAAAAGAAAAGTATTGAAATCATTCCACTTGATAGGAGCTATGAAAACACACAAACAATGACTTCAAATTCCCACACACTCTTTTTCGGCTGAAGATTAAAACCTATTCTCCAATATATCTCCAATCCAAAAAAACCATATGATTCATGATGTCAGAAACTGGAAGATCAACAGCTCACAAATATTAAAATATCAATATAAAGTCAATATATCAATATAAAAAAAAAAAAAAAAAAAAAAAAAAACAGATTTTCACCGAACACAGTTAAGTACCATTCTGATTAAACCATCACTAGCAGGCTTTGCCCGCTTCGCTGGCCACTAAATTTAAAGGAAACTCTTTTCTATATAGCTTTATAAAAATAAAATGAAATAAATTACTGAAATTGTTCAAAAGTTCGCTCCAGGTCCCTGCTGCATTCGGCAGCGATTTGGTCATCCACTGAAACTCGGGCGCTTGTCCCTATTACCTGCGACAATAGTTTACCAATGAGCTTCCATTTAGGTGCTTATTATATAACAGTTTCGAAATAGATAGTATCGAAAAAATTGGAGTTTCCCTTTTATATTTGAATCCCAGTTACATGTGAACAACACTATACGTGTTGTTCACATGTAACTCGGACTGGACTCAAATGTAATTGGGTTTAGACAACATAATATTTGCTTTTACGTTATTTCATATGTTTATTTTGTTTATCCAATCAACCATTAAATGACAGCAATTTCATGCCAAATATTACAATATGCTGTGACCGGTTACGTCTGTCGCATGAGACAATTAATTTTTTGTGTTTATATATAATTCATGGGCTGTAAACCTGATAGTACAGCTTTAATATAGTTATCTTTGGCGGCTTTTGAATTTTTGTCACCATTTTAGACTTAATCCATTGAAACAATAAGACTTAATACCTTGTAACAATATGCTATGAGCGCTATTTCTGCCATATTTTAGACAACTAATCTTTTTATAGTTATATATATTTCCAATTAAACATATTTTTATTTATTTATTTAAATATTAATTTGAATTTTTCAAATATTTCTGTTCGACAGCGTGCAAGTGCAGTAACACACAGAGGCTCATTTGTTTGTATGATAAATCAGCATAATGATTATTATATAAAAAAATAAATAAATCGGTAAACATTATCGCGTTGCACAACTTTATTATGTTGCTCCACTGGCGGCTTTTGAATTTTTGTCGCCATATTAGCGATGGATTTTTTTTTTTGTATGAAAAGGGGAAGACTATTTTGCTAATAATTTTACCAGACTCTTTTTTGTTTACACATAAGAATCCTTTATATTCTGCTTATATTTTTAATGGTTTTTAGGTTTAAAATTGTGCTTGTTGAAATAAATTTCCTATTTTTAAAACTGCATTTGTTCTGCAAATTTTGTGTAAAAATAAATCATTTATGTTTTTATATATTTGATGCGCTACTTAGATTAAAATGGCTGTTGCTATATTAAATTTCTTGTCGAAAAACGTTCGGTGTACTTCAACACCAAAATTTTAAAAATCGCCCAGCAG
This sequence comes from Salticus scenicus, assembly GCA_963930645.1. NCBI lineage: Eukaryota > Metazoa > Arthropoda > Arachnida > Araneae > Salticidae > Salticus > Salticus scenicus. The sequence goes on from OZ005652.1 coordinate 188,615,191, forward strand.
GATCTGTTAATGAAACTGATAAAATAAAAATATGGTTCATAGAGTTTAAATAATCTATTTAAAAAAAACTTTTAAAACCCAAATTATTAATGTATCGTATCACATACATAGATATAGTAATAATATATAGATTGATCATTGGGGAGAAAAAAGTGATTCCTTTTCACTCGGGGAAAGACGGCGATTCTACCAAAATATGGCAGTCTTTCCCCGAGTGAATACACACGGGAATACACACGAATGTTTCAGCAAATAAAATTCATGAATAATTTATTTACTAAAGGTGAATGAAAAGCTCCAGATATAGTTTCAAATTCATTCTTCTTTTTTTCCTTTTTTCCTTCAATACCACTTAATGGCTGATTCCAAAGCTTTTTTTTTCGGCATCAAAAATCTTTGCACGATAATATGAGGATGACAGATCTATATATATTATTATATCTATGATCACATAATTCTTTTCAAAGATAGAATAAAACTTAATTTGAAAAAAATAACTTTTGTTTATTAAACAAAATAATTGATGAAATTTGAAATGCAAGTTGGTCTTGTGGAGTACAGGCTGTATATTATATTTTTGTGTTCGTGGGAGAAAATTTAAAAGAATTTGAAAACTGCAATTTTTAATCCCACTTAAAAATCATGTGACTTAATGTGAAGCAGATTTTTAATTTTTTTTGTTTCCATACAATATTCTGCTGTTGCCACCTAAAATTCATACTTTAGTTAATTTTAAAAAATCTAATTGTCCGATTGATAAGCTGTTTAATGCATCGGATTTACAAAAATTTCCCCTTTCATTTACTATCTTATTTGTAACGATGCGACTGATATTTCTAATTTATTTTCTTATCTTTCTGATTTATTTTCCTCATTTTAAATAAATGTATGTTTTTTTTTTTTTTTTAATTATTATTATTTTGTCGAAAAAAAATTGGCAACAATTAAATTATGGATAAAATTTTAAAATTTAAATGACTTATTTATCAGAAATTAGAAGGTTATTATTTTCACATTTTAATTAAGAAAAAACTAATCATCCGATTGATAAGCTGTTTAATGCATCGAATTTACAAAAATTTTCCCTTTCATTTGGTATTTTATTTGTAACGATGCGACTGATATTTCTAATTTATTTTATAATCTTTCTGATTTATTTTCCTCATTTTAAATAAATGTACGTTTTTTTTTTTTTTTTTTTTTTTTTTTTATTAATTATTATTATTTTGTCGAAAAAAAAAATTGGCAACAGTTAAATTATGGATAAAATGTTAAAATTTAAATGGCTTTTTTATCAGAAATTAGAAGGTTATTATTTTTACATTTTAATTAAGAAAAAACTAATCAAAAATTCGAAAATCTGACTTTGATGTGCACAATGACCCTTCGGGGGGCACCTTTGTGTTAAATCTCGTAACTGTCCGAGCTACCGTTTTCGAGATCAGTGAAATATACAAATATTGCTCACTTAATAGTATAAGATACTAATTAAAAATAAAGGAGGGTTGAAATCAGTCTATTTAAGAGCTACAGTTTCCCTCTCCCTACTTTCTACACACACATAGATAGACAAAGGCTTCAAACCTATAAAAGGGAGAATTGCATAAGAATATGGGACTTTGTAGATTCTGAAATAGGTAAAGGACACCACAGGTACCACCAAGCAGTAGTTTTATATAGTTAGTTTCTCAATAATCCCATGCAACTACTTAAAAATTTAAAAAATGTGCATTATAGGGAGAAATTATGCACACAAAAGATAATATTAAGCCAGAATGAATAATCGATAGTGAAGCAACAAACTGGGAAAAAGATCACAAAAAAAGAAAAACTGGAGAAAATGTTTTTTTTCCCTCTTTTAATTGAATTTCAGCACCCACCAGAAAACTAGTATGTTGTGGCCACCACAAGACTTTTTTCTATATTTTCTTATACAAATTCACGCAGTAACAATATTTAAAAAATATATATATATGATTTTTTTCCAAAGTTTTTTTTTGTTAAAAGTAAAAAAAATTGATAACTTTGTTTTAAATTATCACATATTTATAGTTCAACCATTCGTTTTAAAGGTATTGACGAGACCTTTCGAAAGATACCGATCTTGAAAATTTACACCCCACCCCGGGGGGGGTGGGGGTGGGGGGGGGGGGGGGGGGATGCCCCAAATTTTTTTCCCTAATTAACTACTACTATTGTCAATAATTCATATTAATTTCACAATCACAGGTTAAGAATAACTCTCATTATGTACATTTATACGAAAATTTTTTCCTATACTTCCCCCTGGGAGGGGGGGGGAAGCGATGCCCCAAATTTTTTTCCTAATTAACTACTACTATTATCAATAATTCATATTAATTTCACAATCACAGGTTAAGAATAACTCTCATTATGTACATTTATACGAAATTTTGTACTACTTTTGTCCATGTTAAAAATTTAGAAAAAATACTATCACAGTGCCACCTGTTGAGCGATTGATCCCCAAATCTAATCAGCCACAGTTTATGTCAGGGGCCAACTAAATACCAAGTCTGGTTAAATTTTGTTTAAAAAAAAAAATCGATAACTTTGTTTTAAATTATCACAGATTTATAGTTCAACCATTCGTTTTAAAGGTATTGACGAGACCTTTCGAAAGATACCCATCATGAAAATTTACTCCCCTCGAGGGGTGACTTCCCCCCAGGGGGGGGTGGCTAGGCTCCTACGCATACAAAAATTTTTTCCTAGTTGACTATCTCTATTATAAATAATTCTTGTAAATTTCATAATGATTACTAAAATATAATTCTCTTTATGCACATTTATACAAAATTTTGTCCTATATCACCATGTTAAAAATTTAGAAAAAGCGGGATGGCAACGCAACCTGTAAGACAATTTTTACCAAAAGTTGATAGGCACTAATTTATGTCAAGGTGCAACTACACACCACTTTGTATGAAGTTCTGCATAGTAGTTCCTGAGATACAGTTGCCACAAAATTTTGTCACACACACACACACACACAGACAGACCAGGGTTGGCAAAAACCCGGGTTTTTCAAGAAAAACCCAACCCACTTGGGTTTTTCTGGGTTTTTGCGGGGTTTTCTGGGCTTTTGTGGGTTTTTGTTTGAATACATTTGCATTGCAATGTTAGATATGTTATTTAGCATATTAGTTGTAATACACCTAATAATATTAAACTACTAATTAATTTAATTAATCTAATATTTATCTTAGAAATAAAAATTGGTTTGATTCTAATATTAAAATAGTGTTAATTAGTAAGATTAAACTACATTTTATTTTAATGTATGCTTATTCAAAATAAATATTCTTAATAACAGTAACTGATAAAATAAAAGAATTTAAATTCTTAAGTACAATACATATCATTTAATTTTTTTAGTTCCCCATCATGCTATAGATGGAGAACTTAGGTAATCGTGAAAATTTTCGACCTCCTTTTTTTTTTTTTTTTTTTTTTACTTTTTTTACACGTTTTCATGTGTGAGGAATCCGAAAATTGACAAAATTTGTATGGTGTGTGTTAGTTTGTTAGTCCATTAGTCTGTGTACACAATATCTCAAGAACAAATTGTCACAGAGAAGTCAGATCAGTTTTAAAATATTACTTTCGACACTGGCAAGAACCCTATTCATTTGCAACATTCGAATTAAAAAACTTTGTAAGTTATTAAAAATTTATGCTTTTCTTAACATGGGAGAATAGGGAAAAATTTCACCAAAAGGTGCATTAAATGGAACATTTTTACTGAAAAAATGTGAGACCAGTTTTAAAATGAGTTTTGATGTTGGAATGAACATCAGTAACTAGAAACATGCTACTTTGAAAATTTCGCAAGTTATTGGAAATTTACGAATTTCTTAACATGATAGAATAGGGCAAAATTACACATAAACGTCAATTTTGAGGGATATTTTCATTGTAAAGGTGTCAGACCACTTTTGGAATATTATTTAGGATACTGGCATGAATATCATAGAGTATGAATTTTCCAATTTAAAAAATTCGTAAATTATTTGGAATTTACGATTTACTTAAAATGGCAGGATAGGGCAAAATTGAGCATAAATGTCCATTTTGAGGATCATAAATATATCAGACAACTTCAAAATAACATTTATGTTACTTGTTTGAACATAATTGACTACAAATATTCTAATAGGAAAATTTCGCAAGTTTCTTGTAATTTAAGATTTTATCAACATAGCAAAATGGGGCGATATCCCATATAAATATACATTTTGACTATTGTTGCATTGAAATAGTAGCATGAAAATGAAACTACGAAATTGATCCTAATGAAATAAATTAATAGATTAGAATAAGATAAATATATCAAAGTGAACGGTAGATAGCCTATTAGGTGGGGATTCGATTCCATTCTGTCAAGTGTTTAGTCAGATTCATTTCTCTTAACATGATACTTATGCCAACTAGTTTTAATTATAAAAATAAATTGCACTGCTTTATCCTTTTTTTTTTTTTTTTTTAAGTTTTTTAATAGTTGAAATGGTTATAGAAGAAAATTTTATTTTATTATATTTATAATTATGTTGCTACTAAAAATAAATTATAATAAAGTTTTAAAACTAAACAATTTAATTAGTTAAATATTGATTCTGGACAACATTTATATCCGCTGTTAAACAAAAATACTGTTTGGTTTTACAGGAAAAGAAAAATTGAACCAATTATAGAAGATAAACTTGTTTTTATTATATTTATAACTGTAGTTACTTTTTATGTTTAATACTATTTTCTAGAAAATAAAAATAAGAGTTTTTTCTTTAAAGGTACGGTGTTTTCTATACTTTATAGATGGGATTTGTAAATTATAAATAATTTTTAACAAAAACCCACTTATTTGCAAAAACCCAGTGGGTTTCTGTTGGTGGGCCCGCCCAGAAAAACCCGGGCGGGTTTTTCTGGGCTGGGCGCAGTTTGCCAACCCTGAGACAGACAGACAGACATTTTCTAAAAATGGTCAAATCGTGTTCTACAGTTCTCAAAACGTGTAAATCCATCAAAAACCCGAGGTCGAAAATTTTTACGAATCCAATACTTTCTCTATATTACATATAGAAGAAAGTAAAAAGAGAGTGAATGAGTTTGTGATGTGGATACTGAACCTTATCATGAAGAACAAAGGAAAGATTTAAAAAAAAAAAAAAAAAAACTCATCAAAATATTACAGAAAACATGAAACAGTTCTAAGTACTTCATTTTACAGGAACTTTTCATTAGAAAAATGGCTCAATTATAGAGAGATTGAATGAAAACCATTCCTTGTAACAAGAGTTGAGATTCAAATTTTTGAATTTGTGCCCAGAAAAGCTTAATGCAACCAAAACAATTTTGCTTTATTTCTGACCAATAATAATATATAAGAGACTGTATTTGTGATCCTAACCAAAATAAGAAAACCTAAAGTTAAATAAAAATCTTCTTTAAAATAAAGACATCTCTCCAAATCTGGTAGAAGATTTGGGAGAGAAAAAAAAAAGTTATGTATTTATTAATGAAAATTAAATCAAATGGAGCATTTATTTACCCACTAAAGAGAGGATAAAAAAAGATGCAGTAGCTAAGTATCAAGAAAAGTACTGTTACCTTTAAATAAGGTAAATTGCAAAAGCCATTATACACACAAATTTAACAAAATGTATTGGTTAAGGATAGTACAACAAATTCTGTTCTGGTAAGGAATCACTGAAAGATACATTATAAAAAGGAAAACCACTAAAGTCTTAAATGATGATGATTTGAAATGTGCTGTCAAAAAGGATTCTTCTGAAACATGTCAGAAAGTTGCAAACAAATTTCTCTTATTTGACAAAACTATTAGCATTCACTTACATGAACGGGGTAAAATAAAAAGAAAGCTAAGCAAAAAGTACCTCACAAGTATACAAAATACAATTATAAACTTTAAAGTTATCCATCTATTCCTCACTTTTTTCCCACCGAAAAAAATGAACTGTTTTTAAATTTTATGCTGTTGTGTGAGGAAAAATTGATTTAATAAACCAATCACAAATATGCATATGATTGGTTGTCACAAGCAGATTAGACTCCAAGGACACCAAAAGATCTATTTCATTCCATGATGTTGTAATGTGCCCAGTAGTAGAAACAGTGGAGAATGGCAGCAAGTACTGCCGATTGTTTTATGCTCTGCAGATCATTTCAAAAAAAAAAAAAAAAAAGACAAGCTTAAAAATACTAATAGAATTTTTGCACTATTATTTCTCCTCTAGATTACTGTACTGATTTATATCTTAATAATTTAATTTCTTTGTAGATGCAAATTTTTCCATGTTTTATGAATTGCTGATACTTTTGATGATATCAAACTTCTTTTGGTATTCCTGGATGGCAGATCCATTTTATTTTGCTGCAGATAAATACAAAAAATTCTGCTACTGGGCTGTGTGAGGGGTAGATACCAACTGGTATTATATTATTCACCATAAATTACTTTTGAAAGGTGAAACCATTAATGTTACTGTTTATACACAGTAACTGAAACATGTAAAAGATTCCTTTGCATCAGAAATAGTAGTAAATAGGAAAAAAGTTGCTTTTTACATGACAATGCCAATGTTACTCTAAATGCAATTACTACTCTTGAACAGAAATTTCTTCTGCAATTTTACTATTCTTCAAGCAATTAGCACTTATTCCATGCTCTGTACGAGTGGTAGTCAACTCAATCCCTACTACTACCCACTAGCAGGCATTCCAGCTTGTATGGAGAGGGATAGGGTCTAGTGCTGAAGCAATTACCTTTTTTAAAATTTAATTAACTTTTTAAAAACATTTTATGCTTTATTATGTGCTTTAATTTGTCACAATTTGGTTTAATAAATTTAACAAAGTTACTTCCTTACTTTATAAATAACCATTCTTGTGGAACCAGTGGGCAGTTGGAAAATATACCACTAACAGACCAGTGTTTCCGCTACGGTAGCATTTTTCGCGAAACGCTAAAAGACTTATCCAAAATTCGAAAATGGAATAACATGTTTTCACTTTTTTGCTAAAGCATCTTACTAAAGACAAATTGAAAAAAAAAAAAAAAATCTTCGAAAATATTATAATGAATCTTTCATGGGAAAAAAATTGCAACACTGATCAAGAAAAATCCATCGTTTCATGCATATAAGGAAAATCAAATGCTGAACTGTGTATAAGAATCGCATACAGGAAATCAATTTGTAAATAAGCATGAGGCATTTGTAAAGTGGTCTACTATGAAAGAAAGGAAAATTATAAATTGTAAATCAAAAAGATTTCAATAGTAATAAACAAATTTCACTTATATTACTTTCTTTTTTTTATTTTTGTAAGTTATGTCTTTATTTTCAGGTACAGTATAAGCTTAATGTAGTTTTACGTGCCATAGTGATAATTATATCTCCAGAAAAATAATATAATTTGTATATAAGATGTTCATATTGCTTTAAAAAAGTTTTACAAAATAAAGTAATAATCTAAAAAGTTCAATATTTTTCATGTCTGCCAATAAATGTGTTAAAATATATGCTTGTACTATATTCGAATTGATCTGGTTACAGTGGTAAGTTTAATTAATTACTTTTTTATTTCAAATTTAAAAAAAAAAATTTCTTCTGTGTATAACTCTTTAAAGAACTGATTAAAAACTTTTAAGTTAAATTTACAAATGAAAATCAAACATGTCGAGGCGTTTAGAATAATGTGTAAAAATTGATATTCATCTTTTTCTACTGCTTCTGGCATTTTCCCATTTTGCTAAAGCTTTTTTTTTTTCTGATTTTAGCTTTTTTGCTAAAGAAAATTTTTACTCAGCTTAAACTCTGTAACAGACATACAAAAGTGAGCGGTAGGTATAAAAAAGTTGACTACCCCTGTTCTGGATAATCACAAGCAAACAAAAAAGGTTACCTGATACTCAAGAGATCAAAACAAAAATGGTTTAGTTCTGTTTTTAAAGATTGGTCATCTTATTACAATGGTCAGAGATGAGATTTTCAAAAAAGCTGAAACTGTACGCAAAGGAAATGAAATACAAGAACTTTTATGACAAAATCTATTATATTAGAGTAATAAATAAGTTTTTTAATCTTCATTAAGCATTCATTCAAGTTTAGATTAGCTGATGTAACAAATGCACATCAGAATCACAAAAAAAGTTGAGAAAACTGAAAAAAAGCTGAAAAATCTCAGCCCTGAATGGTACACTTGAACTTGCAACATGCTAGGAGAATGTTGTTACATGTAATGATGCTTATTTTGATGAATAAAGTCTGTTTTGTCATATTAATACTGTATCTTGAAGGTCTATTGAAAAACATAAGATAATTTTTTCTTGTTAGAATATATTACCATTATTAATCTAATTAAAAATACTGGCAGTATCCTCTTAGTCCCAAAGCACAATGTTTAACACTATTATATTGTAATGTATAAAACCAAATGACAGAGCATGTCCAGACTGAGCTATAAAAGGAGAAAACTCATGACAAACACTACACCTGAGAAAGTGGTAGGCCCACCTACAAAAGATGTCTCACACAGACAACAAAATGTAAAATGGCCTGTATTGATAATGATCAAGCATTAATTAAGGCCAAATGGCAGAGCATGCTCAGGCTGAGCTACAAAGGAAGAAAACTCATGACAAGCATTATACCCAAGGAAGCAACATTACCTGCGAAAGATATCTTGTGAAAACAACAAAAGGTAAATAGAGAACTTAGAACTTTTAATATAGGCATTTAGACTTACATTTGGGCATATGATTGTCTTACATAGGTTTTTTAAATTTGTAAGAGTTGTTAAATGTTTCTGTTTGTGAAGAGTTTTGCATTTTATATCTTAATTATATGTCAATACAAATGAGATTTTTTGCAAGTAAGATATTCTAAAAACAGAAAGATTAGTAAGAAAACATGCTGACAATCTCACTTTACATGTAAAATAATAATGAACAAAACTGGAGAAAAGTTTTCTCCCCAAAAATACGAAAAATCAATTAAAGGAACTTTGTATGTCAGTAGAGATAAGATTTTTGCTAAACTCAGTATATTAAAAAAAAAAAAAAATCACTGAGGAAATTCAAGTGTTTAGTTCTTATGTTAGTCGAGAGAAAATTTTCTTGTAGAAGAAAAGAGAAAACTTTTTCCTGACTAAAGAAAAGATTTTTTTTTGAACTGAGAATTATTTAATAAATATTAAGAAAGAGTTAATAATTTAAAAATACCTTCTAAGCATTTTTCTAATTCACCAATTTCTTCATAAGCTTTAGCTCGCCTATATAAAGCTTTAACATAGTTCTTATTAAGTTCAACAGCTTTTGATGTGTCACTTATAACAGCTTGAAAATTTTTCTAAAATAGAATACAAAATTAAATATATATATGCACACACATATTTTATTTAAAAAAAAAAAAAAAAGTATTAAAATAAATTATGTTGCCTTGAGAAAATAATGTATAGAGAAAGAGAGGGAGATAAAAGAAATTTTTCCAAAATTTTCCTGAAGCATTTCTGTGCATTGAATCAAATTAAAAGATTCTGCATTTGCACCACAGTCCGGAAGAAGAGAAAATGTTCAAATAAATGAAAATAGAAAAGAGTGATAATGTATTTATATAGTATGGTTAAAAAAAAAAAAAAAAAATTAGAGAAATAAATTTAACTATTAAAGATTAAAGTCAAACCATATAAAAGATGCATTTTTTATGAATTTAGGATACATAATTTAGCTTATTAATATTAATGCTTTTGTTTCGCAAAAAACACCTGAAATCAAAATGATGTTTTCAAAATTCTTGAGTAATCGTGTTGCTGGGTGATGAAAATTTTTAATGCAGGATACAAGTGATGCTATTTCATACAATAATTAGAATACAAAAAGTATATTGATTCATAAGCAATGGTTTAATTCATCTTTGAAAGACATTTAAATTTTCAAATCTTTAAAATTTCTTTTAAAAGATTTTAATTTGTTTTGTACTGCTTTAATACTTCTTCTTGTTTACATTTTTGTCCAAAATCTATATTATTAAAAGATGACCGTATGTATATTTGGGTTTGTCTGTGTAGTTAACGGCAATACATGTTCAGATTCTGGAAGGCAGTTTTGAATTCTTAAGGGCTAATTTAACATTTAAAATCCAAACACATACTTCAAAATTCAGTTATAAGTAGTGCTGCATACTAGTATGGCATGCATATTATAAATATATTTTTTTACTTTAACTTTCTTCACTTTCACTCATTACTAACATACAAATTAATGTTCATGACCATCCATAATAGTTTTATTTACATTAGAAAGTTTTTTAAAAAAGGATTATAGTTTATATTTATTAATTAATACCCTATCAAAATCCATAATAGTTCCGAGCTTTTAATATATTTCGGCCTCCAGTCGGGGGCCATCATCAGAAAACTCGGTAATGACTTGAAATGCTAAAGCTGGGTGGTTTGTTTATTTCGTTCATTACCGACTTTTCTGATGATGGCCCCGACTGGAGGCCGAAATATATTAAAAGCTCGGAACTATTAAGGATTTTAAAAAGGTATTAATTAATAAATATAGTTTTATTTATTTATGTATATCATATATTTAGTATATCATTATTTTTCAATTTTAATGTTATTTTCTCCTAAATGTCATAAATCTCAGAAAATTTAGATTAGGTAGGCTCTTAACAATGTTTCCAAAAATTTTCATCCAAGTTCTACTGTGTATATAATATATATATATAATTTACTTAGAGATAAATATATATTTGCTAAATTATCCTTAAACACAATATAAAACAAATTCATATAAATAATTTACCTCTAACTTCATATCTGCAAGGCTTATTAAACTGCTTCCAGAAAACTCTAACAATATTCATTAATATCCATTAACTTCAATAATTTTCATTCCATTTCCATTATTGAATTTAAATATGAGACAGTTTAACAAAAATTAACATATTAAACACTTCTTTTAAAATCACTCTACAGTATAACATGCCATCATTTTCTTTCATTCAACTCAAACGTACAAAATGCACGATTTCTTTCGCTAAACTCAGTATCAATGAGGCATATGATATCAGAAATTAAATATCGCTATATCCCTGAGTTAATATTGGTGTTAGTGATATATTGCGATATTTCTTTAAAGAGAAGAAAAATAGATATTTGTTACCTTTTAAAAACAAATTAACACCAATTTTAATGCATAAAAGTGGAGAGTGTTTTCCATGTATTTTGAAATATCAATATATTGATATTTAATACAGTTCTAGTTGCTGGATTCTTCTCAAAACTAGCACACTCATAAAATATGTCAAATGTAAGAGTCTACTGAAACTAAAACTTATCCCGAAAGGAAATTTTTTTTTTTAAACTAAAGGGCAGGCAGGACACACACTCCTGAAGTTGTTTAGAGAAAACACTGTTTAAACATAGTTATATCACTATGATAATAGGAAACAGAAAAAAAATAATAACTTACTAAGTTTTCAAATGCAGCTGCTCTATTTTGATGAAATGTGGCTAAGTCACTAGTATGATCAGAAGGGCAAATTTCAATTGCACTTGTGTAGCATTCTACTGCTTTATCATATTGGCCTTCCTTAAAAAACTTATTTCCTTTATCTTTATAAGCTTTAGCTCTTTCATAAGGGGTCTAAAACAGATTTGATTCATCATGAATATTATTTCATTTTTAGTAATATATACTTTAACTATACAATTTCCAAACAATATACAGTCATTTCTAAAAATAAGTAAATATATTATTTTCTAATGGATATAATCAATGGAAGTTCTTTAATAAATTCCATACTTAAGGAAATTGTTTAAGGCTGCACATCAGTCACTCTTCCTTATTTTCCATTTACTCCTATGAGATTTTTATTGCATCATATTAAAAGGGAACTGCATTCAAAAATAGTTTCTTGAAATACACCTTTTTAACATATATCCTAAGTGAGCAATTTTTAAATAAATTTAAATACTTTATTTCATTATGTAAACTCAGTACTCTTAATTTTTAATCTTAAAAAGATATCTATAATAATATTTCTCTCCCAGTGGTAGAAACATCGCGACATAGTCGCGGACACAGAAAAGCGGCTTGCAGACAGTTTTTGTCTGCACTGAGAAAAAAAATTTGTCCGCAAATTTCGGATAACAATTCACTTATAAAAATTTCTGTATCTCATACTTTTATTATTTATAATTATTTATATTGTATTGTGTCAAACATTGCTATAAAATATTTAATTGAATGAGATGAATTGAATACACACAATTGTTTATACTATATTGTTCTGCAGTAAAATTGTATTCGTGTATTGCTGCACGAGATCACCACTGATGTTAAGTCCCCCTCCCCATCAGCTTTTTGAGTGTAAGCCAGTTTTACACCTGATTACATGCAAATTTTGCAGACAGATTATGAAATTTTAAAAGCCTGTCGCAGACAGCTTCAAAACTTTCTGCCACTGGGATCTCTCTAATGTAGACCACTTATGATTAAACATTGTTGAAAAAATACAATAGTGATGTTAGATGTTTGGTCAACCCAGATTAGAATAGTCAAAATGATCTAGAGATTTTGGTTACAAAAAATTAACCTAAAATGCACTTGAAATGTATATTTTCTTAAAGAAATTAAAAAAATTTAAATTTTTGTGCTCAAACATATGCACCTCATATAAGTACATTTGGAAGAATTTAAAGCCAGTTAGACCTTGCATTCATGGTCAGCAATTCGGCAGAGCAACAGTATTGCCATTTATTTATCTAAACTGAAATCATCATATTAAGATACAAATTTTTGAAAACCAAAATTATGTTTAGATTTTTCATTCATTATAAATGGAATGAATGTCTTTTTTTTTTTTTTTTTTTTTCTAGATACATTTATTAATTATGGAATTATATTATGTACGGTAAAATAGTGATCTAATTACATCAAATTTTATAAAATATTTGATTGTTAATATAACAATTATTTAATTTCTAAGAATTTTTAACTTAGCAACCAAGCAACGGAAAAAATTATTTTCTAAAATTGAAATTATAATGCAAATATCAAAAGATTTAAATTTATTTTATTGAAAAAATAAAATAAATGAAAGGGGAAAAAAAAAAAAAAAAAAAAACAGAAAATTTCCAGTGATTTTATTTACTATGAGATTTTTCTGAAAATCCTATTATGTACGGAGAGCGGTGGTATCGCCATCTGTTGAGACCTAAATAGAAGTCATCATATTAAGATAAAAACTTTTGAAAGCCAAAATTATATATATATTTTTAGATTCCTCTTTACAAAAATAGAATGATTGTTATTTCTTTGTATTTATTTATTTTGTAGATACATTCATTAACTATGGAATTTCTGTTATGTATAGCATTATGGTAATTTCATTAGGTCAAATTTTATGGAGTATTCTCTTTTACTTTCACTTACCAATAGGGTCGAGAAAGTATTGTTTTAGGGTCCAATTTTCTAATGTAAGTTTTTGTTATATTTACATGTTCTGAGGTCTCCTAAATACGAAAATCATGTTTTTAGCAAATGGTCTGCGTGTCTGTCTGTTATCAGCATATCACAAGAACAAATAGTAGCAGAAATTCCAAATTCGGTATTCTAAATGTGTATCATATAGGGATGCTACAGTAAGCTTTTCGTTGAGATGAAGCAAATGGTTCGTGTACAGGGACACTCAAAAGTATTCAAATACATTACGTCTATGGGGGAAATTGCAGGTAAGTAGAATTTAACATCTATAGACTGCACTAAACCAAATGAAACAAATATATATTTTTTGTAATAGAGATAGTCAACTGGGAAAAAAATTTTGTATGTAGGAGCCTCCCGTGCCCCCTGGGGGGGGAAGTCCCCCCTCGAGAGGAGTCAATTTTCATGATGGTATCTTTCAAAAGAGCTCGACACTACCTTTAAAATGAATGGTTGAACCATCGATCTGTGATAATTTAAAATAAAGTTATCAATTTTTTTTCTTTTTTAATGTAATATTGAGAATAAATTCAACTTTTTTTTTTGGCTATTTAGTGTTATACTACTTCTCTAATATGGAAATCGTCTGCCTTATCATAAAAGATAATTTGTTTAAATAATTTTAATAAATTATTTTTTAAAAACAGAATTATTTCCGAATTCAATTTTATATAAATGTAGGTGCATTAATGAAATGGGGGGTTGAGGGGGGCGGTAGCCCCCCCCTCACACAGAACTAATTATAAACTCTTCCGAAGCCTAATTTAAATTGTTTAATATAGGTTTACATAACAGTACTCATTATCTTACATCTTAATCTCCAACCTGTATTTATAGTATTAAAATTCAGGGTAAGAGAAGTCGTGTGAGTGACACAACAGATTATTCAATACAGTAATCACTTAATGCTAGGAATTTTTAATTTGGCAGCAGATTTTTGTTTTGTTTTTTTAATTATTATTTTCAAATTTCAAATATCAAAGATTTAAATCTCTTTTACTGGAAAAAAAAAAGAGAGAGAGAAGAAAAGGGAAAAAAAATATAATAGATGATATGACATGTTTAATAAGAGGAACTGAAAACATAGAAATTTAAAAACTTCATCTTTGAATGAGATATCCTCCTTATAATATGAAGCAACAAAATTGCCATAGGATTACATGGGAAAGGAGAAAGAGTGGATCTGACAGATGTATTGATGCTTATTGAGAATACATTAGGCTTGAATTTTTAATTTAACATTAAAAAAAAAAACAGTGTTTGGAAACCACCTTTAAAAAAAATGTTGCTTCTGCTAAAAATCAGATATATTAAATTGATAAACATAACATACAATGTAATACTAAAAATCTGGAGTGACTCCACTCGACTTTCCGAACATTGAGTAATTAACAGTTTTGTAGATAAAGTAAAGAAAGAGGAGTTGTTAAACAAACAAAAGAGAGAAAACCATAATAGAGTGTTTGAGCATTTTTCTCCATCTATTACACGATGTTTTATTTAACGCTACTGAACTTTGAGCCCATAGATCATAATGATAAAGAATTTTTCGTTGTGTCCCTGTAAAAACCTATAAATGCTAGATTCACCAAAATGCTTATAGTTAGTGCAATAGTGATTTATAATACTCATATCAATTTTCAGCTCAATTCAATAAGGCGTTTAGATGCTATCGTACTTTTAAACATTTAGTCCCATAGGCCATAATGATAAAGAATTTTTCTTTGTGTCCCTGTAAAAAAACTGTAAGTGCTAGATTCACCAAAATCTATACAGTTAGTTCAACTGTGATCTATAACATGTGTAAAAAATTTTTGCTCAGATTAATAAGGCGTTTAGACGCTATCACACTTTTAAAAATTTGGCCCCATAGGCATAATGATAAAGAATTTTTCTTTGTGTCCCTGTAAAAAAACTATAAGTGCTAGATCCTTCAAAATCTATACAGATTGAGTATTTGTGACCTATAATATGTGTATAAATTTTTTGCTCAATTGTATAAGGCGTTTAGATGCTATCGCACTTTTAAGATTTTGCTCCCATAGGCCATAATGATAAAGAATTTTTCTTTGTGTCCCTGTAAAAAAACTATAAGTGCTAGATTCACCAAAATCTATAGGGTTCGTACTATGGTGACTTACAATATGCGTACCAACTTTCAGGTTAATCGAACAAAGCGTTTAGACGCTAGCGTGTTCACTCACAGACACACACACATACATACACACATACACATATCATCGTAAAAATAGTGAAAACGGACTCAGGGGACCTCAAAACGTATAGAAACATCAAAATCTCGAATTCGGATTTTTGACATGATTACAATACTTTCCTCACTATAGTGTTCGGAAAGTAAAAATTAATTTTCTTTTATCAATTTTTAGTCTTGTTTATTTGCTTATCAGATATTTCGTTTTTCACATTGGATATTTTACTTGTATCTTTTCATTATTAATTTATTATTATTATTATTTGATTTCCACTATAGCTTTGAGATTATGAAAAAAATTAAATGAATATAAAAGATAAAAGATTAATTATTAAAAAAAAAAAAAAAAAAAATCTTTACAATTAGGTGCAGCAGCATTACCCCCCCCCCCCCAAAAAAAAAAAAAAAAAGTAAACAAAACCTACTACACTAGACTAGGTACTTTTCGGAATTAATTGCATGTTGGTCCACAAGTGCATTTGGCGATTTCTCTTTGTTGATTATGGTGAAATGCCATTTTCAAAATGGTTGCCATGGATTCCAAGCATAAAGAAAAGCAAAACGCATTTTTAAAAATGGAGACATTATTAATGTACAAAAATTAATTAAGTTTACTTTTAATAATCTATAATAATAAAAGTAATACATAAAACAAATACACATTTAAAATTGACTTACCTCACTATTCATGATAAAAAATCTTCATAAATTTCAATACTTCAAAGGTTATGAATAAATAACCTTTAAAATAATAATTCAAAGGTTATAAAAGGCATAAATATATAAATATATGCTTCCCGTACATTTATACAGTTTAAATGTTCTACACTTACCGGTAAAATATGATTATATAAATTAGAATTTCGTTTACCATTTCTTTTAATGATTTTTAGAACACATTTTTAAAATAAGCTACTTTACATAGCATAAAAGAAAAAATACAAGAAATTCTGTAGCTTACCGATAAGTAATATACATGTAGCTAAATACGGGTTACTACATGCTTCGCGTACATGATTTTTTGCCGAAACACCTTTTACGCGTATCATCCACAACAACATAACCATCATATCTCCATGCAAATCCATCCATCACAATCACATTCTTTTACCAGAGCCTCCTTAAGTAGATGCCTTCCACGCGCTTCGAATCCCAATGTTAAATTAGGCAACATTTAAAAAACAAAACTAACGCTAGGTGACAGCACCTACGCAGAGCAACAATTTTCTTCTGTTTCATAGATAAGTTATATTTTTATATAAAATCTAGCTATTAATTTCAATTTAAAGTCCAAAATTGTTTTTTTTTTTTTCTTTTAATTTGAAAAAATGATGTGAAAGTGCTTTATCGTAAATATTTTCAAAAAAAAATATTCAAATATTTATATTTAAAAAAGTATAGGGTTTAATTTTCTTTGAAAGTGGACAAGACCTATTTTAGCTTTTCAACTAATTGAATTACAACGTATCAAATAAATAACACCTTTTTTTTTTTAAATATATTATTAATTAAAAAACGAAATTTAAAATTAAATAAGCAAAAACATGGCATGTCTATCACGCGATTAAATTATTTTTTATATATTTATTCAATAAAAATTTCAAAAATTTTTTTAATATAGATATCAGATGAAAGTTTCGTTTATATAAATTAAAATCTCTGAACTTTAAATGAGTTTCAGTTTAGAATGAATAATTTATAATGATAAATTATTAAAATCATGCTTTTTTTTTCTTTTTTTGGTCATGTCCTTTACGTTACATTTTTACCTTATTAGGTGTGAATTATTTTTCTTAAATCGAGAATTTTATATTATTTATAAGAAAAATAGACCAGCACATTAACGAGATAAGTTAACATTCAGTAATAAAAATTGGAGAAGAAAACAATCTGTTGTCTAGTCCGTCAGAAAAAATAAATAAATAACCATTAAGATTTAAATTTTTAAAATTAAGGATTTCTTGAGTATAAGTTTTCTCTCGCACGAAAAGTTTTTTTTTTTTTTTTTTCCCAAGATTTTATTAGCTCCACCAGTTCCGAGAGGGTATGCTTTCGAAACTGATAGATATTTTCGAAATAAAGTTGTGTTATGTTTACATGTTTTGAGGTCTCCTGAAACGAAAAATGTTTTTAGCGGTTGGTCTGTGCGCGTCTGTTTGTCTATCTCGGATATACTTGGAAAATGCTGAAAGTGTATTTCATTTTGTGTTAAGTGTTTTTCATATAAGACTAAATTTAAATGCACAATCTGATGTGCACATAGTTTATTGAAAACATACAGGGCTATCCAAAATTAAGCTAAACGTTCTTTTCTGTAGAATGTAATTGACGGAAGTGCTTTGGTACACTTTTTTATGTCGACGAATACTGTTGAAGAAGGAAAATTAATTTTTCGAACCTATAATGTAAAAAAAGTATTTTTTTTTGAAGTTCTATCTTCAACTCAGGTTTTTGAATAAAGTCACGTTTTGAGGTTCCCTGAATACAAAAAACTTTTTTTTTTTTTTTTTTTAGTTTTTAGCGATTGATTTATATGCATATTTATTATCAGAAAAACTTAAAAACAAACAAATGCAGGAATTTCACAATTGTATTTTAAAACTCGTATTAGGTTTCAAATTGAAAAATTTGATAAAGATTGGCAAATTTAAGGACAAATTAATAACATCCTTGAAATAATTTTACTTCCATTACCCTACTACCGTAGGTAATGAAAGTATTGTGTTCAGTCCAAAAAATTCGATATAGAGTTTTCCCCTGATTTATATTTAGCCAGTATATGTGTTTGTGTGTATATATATGTGAGTGTATGGATGTGGGGATATTTTTCATTTTTCTGATAATTTTTCAAATCAGTACTCATGATATTTAATTTTTACATGAATTTTTAATTCCATATTCCATTTCTGTGGTAAAAGGTTAATAAAAGTAATGTTTTGAATCTTAAAACTTAATATTTTTAAAAAGAACAAAAGTAGAAATAAAAATTTTCTATTTTTTCTTTTCAAGATTCCCAACACTTTTGTTTCGATTTAACTGAAATAATCAAATTTTTATACGCATTTACACAAGTCTTTAAAAAACAGTGGTATTAAAAATATATAAATCAATCTTGTTCCTATATTGGAGTATTTTATAGTTTTATTCATTTTATGAAAAAAACTACAAAATACTCCAATATAGAGTGACTTGAAAGTAACTAAGAACAAGTTATTTTTCTGTATTCCTACATCAATAAATAAAAATTTTATTTCATTTTGTAATAAGCATTAGGGATGAAACGGATAGTGATTTTGCCGGATACCGGATATCCGGAGCTCTTCTGCCTGCCGGATACGGATATCCGGCATTAGTTTTGTTTTTTGTTGTGTTGTATATTTCTTTTCTTTTTCTTTATTTTAAAACAATAAAATATAAACATATTTCATATACTATTCTTTTAAAAACATTTTAAATATAATTTATTTAAACATATTTATTTAATATTCTATTTATTTGTGCAATATTGCCATGAAGAATAACATTTTAAGCCTAACATACTCATTCCCACACTTGCAATATTTGGTGAAAAGCACTATCACAAAAAGATAGATTTTGTTCAGAATTATAAAACTAAAACTTATTATTTACATATTTTTTACAATATTATTATTAAAAAAATGAAATAAAATATTTTACTAATATAATCACAGTTGAAGGGTTATTTTCACATGAAAACTAATAGGTTGTGGCCATCACAAAGCTTTCTTCTACATAATTCTATATAACAGCGCCACTTACGGTTTAAATCGTATAAAAGTTTAACCATAGCTTCTCACAATAAATATTTTACAAAAGGAGTTTATACAATTTTAATCAACAGATACTGAGATATATGCTTGTGAAAAATCATAATAGTAGCTCCACCTGTCGGCTGATATATACATAAGTAAGGTCAACATTTGCTTTCATAATGGTTGTCTTATATATCAAGTTTCATGCACATGTCATAGAAGTTGGGATTAATTCAGCCTCTTCATTGGGTAAATTGTAGTGCAGTATTGCCTCCTGTTGGCCGATATACATCTAAAATAAATCACAATAATGTTTCACAATGGCTCTCTCACATACCAAGTTCTATGCAATTATACACAATAGAATAAGAGATATAGCCTTCCCCTTTTGGGAGGAAATTTCTGTATTGCAGAGCCACCTACTGGCCAACATGCACCCAAACTGAACCAGCATAATTTCTCATAATGCCTTTCCAACATGAAGTTTTGTGTAGTTACATGAAATAGAACCTAAAATATAGCCTTCCCTAAATTGCAGAAAGCACTGTATAACAGCACCACCTGTAGAGTGATTGGCACCAAAATTTGATAGGCACTAATATATGCCAAGTTACATGTACATATATATTTATATGAAATTCTGTGCAGTAGTTTCTGAGATATAGCCTTCCTCTAAGTTGCAGAAATCGCAGTATGGCAGCACCACCTGTTGAGCCATTTACACTAAAAATTGGTAGGCACTGATTTATGTCATGGTGCAACTACACATAAATTTATATGTAATTGTAGTATGCAGTAGTTCCAGAGGTACAGTTGAACAGAATTTTTGTCACACACACACAGACATTTTTTAAAAATTGGTCAAGCCATGTTCTGGACTTCTTAAAATGTGTAAATCCATCAAAAACCAGAAGTTGAAAATTTTTATGAATCCAATACTTTCTTTTGAGACATTTATCAGAAAACATAAAAGAAAGAAGAAAAAAAAAATAAAATAAAAGCTTCAAACTAGTATGTTATGGCCATCACAAAACTTTCTTTTATATCTCTCTCTATAACAACGCTACATGCTGTTTAACATGCAGAAGAAACATAATCATAGCTGCTTACAATAAAGATTTTAGATATGGAGTTTAGTGCAATTTTAATCAAAAAATTTTGAGATGTAGCCATGTGGAGAATCACAGAAGATGAGGAACAGCTTCGCCACCTGTTGGTCGAAATACACCCAAATTAAGCCAACTTTCATTCTCATATTATTTGTATCTTATCTCTTAAATTTTATAGATGTTGAGATTTAGCCTTCCTATTCACAGAGTAAATTGAAACATAATATAGCCACCTATCAACCAATATGCACCAAAATTGAATCAACATGATGTTTTATAAAAATGAGCCTTTCCCATACTAAATCTTTAGCAATTATACATGAATGAATCTGAGATATAACTTCCCAATTCACGAGAAAATTGCAGCATAGCAGCATCACCTATTGGCTGTTATGCACAGAAATTGAATGAACATGTTTTATAATACTAGCCCTCCCTGTGACACACTTAGTTTATTTTTTTAATTACGCACAGTATAAGCTGAGATATAGTCTTCCTCTAAATGGGAGAAATCACAGTATAGCAGCGCCATCTGTTGAGTGATTTGCACCAAAAGTTGATGGGCACTTTTTTTTTTTTGTAAGATGCAACTATGTATAAATTTATATGAAATTCTGTGCATTAACTCTTGAACTGCACAAAATTTTTGTCAGATAGACATTTTCCAAAAACGGTCAAATTGTGTTTTGGTTCCCTCAAAATGCATAAATCCACTGAAAACTGGAAGTTGAAAATTTTCACGAATCCAATATTTCCTTCTATTTAATATAGAAGAAAGTAATAATTCAAAATGAATTTATACTTTTTACTTATTTTATATTTTTATATTCTGTACAGTACAGATAAGAAAGAAAATTTTACATTAGTTATTAAAATTCTTTAAGTAAGTGAAGTTTTTCTGCAGTACAAAATCAAAAACTTTAAATAACTGATTTTTTTTTTTTTTTTCTTATGAACAATATGAAAGTGAAAGTACAGACTTTCTGAAAATTTAAATATGTACTTTTATTTGAAGTAATTTTAAATTTTTGGGATATATCTATGCAACGCAACAGGGAATTCTAAATTCAGGTGCTTTAGTAAGATATTCCATTAAAAATGCAAATTTATATAAATTGGGAGGTTTTAAAAAAAAATCCAAATCGAATAGATAGATGGCGCAAGTAATGCCAGGTTTCTGCTAGTATAAATATATGGTCACAAAAACAACAGCTTTATTGTGTATGGAAAACTAGATTGTAAATAAACAGGTTCTAGTCAATAAATGCACATTATTTGACTCATTCTCGAAACAATCTAACAACATATTAGAAAAAGACAGGAAAACAGAGTTATATATACACTGCAACTGCAGAGAATAAATATCATTTGTTCAGGAATAACAATGAACAGCTCTTTTATTGTTATGGGGAAGATTTGGGGGAATGTTATAGATCACTCTGGAAAAAAAACCTAGCTAACTCTACACAAAATTAAAATAGGGCTTCTATATTTCTTAGACCTGAAGCTACTTTTGGCTAAATTTGTTTGCTAATGAGTCCAAAATCGATTTTCGCAGAAGCCAACTTAAAAAAAAAAAAAAAACTTTACAAGCTACAACTAATCTAAAAAAAATTAAAAAATTGTCGCAAAAATTTCATCTGATGGGAGTTTAAGCTTGAATTTTCTCCTTCGGATATCCGTCGGATATCCGGCTTGAAATTGCCGGATATCCGTATCCGGTGTGCTGATATCCGGTACCCCGCCGGATATTTAAAACTCAGCCGGATAGGCCGGATACCGGATAGTTACCGGATATCCGTTTCATCCCTAATAAGCATAACTATTTTTATTTGTTAAATCTAACTTACTAACAGAGAGGTGTCAACCCTTCGAATTTTTATATCGTAATTTCTTTTAAATTTATCCTCGTCTTAATCACACAATTTACGATAATAAAGAAAAATAATGTTTTTTGTGAAAAATATTATTGATATTCAAAAATCCGGAGGGTTGGCAATATTGCATTAATTATTTATGAAGTTTACATACCTTGTCTGGAAATATTTGGAAGCAATTTTTTTACGCTGAATTGCATTGCTTGGTATTTCGTGGAAACATATATTTTCACGGCTACTGTCTGATTTATAAAATGGAACGACGCAATACACCATATTATAAAAAAAAAAAAAAACTCTCACATTTGTTAAATTAATAAAACATAAACCAGAACTCAATTGAAGCTCAATTGCATCGCGCTCGCGGGAAATAAACATAACTTTACGTACGGTATCAAGCGCCATCTACTGGCTATGTTCTTCTTGTACTGTTGCCAAGTTTTCGAGCGACTCGCTAGGCATCTACTTAAGGAGGCTCTGCTTTTACTTTCTCAAAACCATATCACTCCCATACTTTTCACAAATCATACTTCATTTAATTAATTCTCATTCTTTCAAAAATTCCAAAAACATTTCTCTCTATGTCTATATATGTTACCGCTAAAGTGCAGAAATCAGATAATCTGCAGATTAGCTAGGTAATCTGCACATTGACTAGGGTGATCCATTAAAGTGAGGAAAATTGTTTCATTTCTCGAATTACCTAGATAATTTGCACATTACCTACTAGGCAGGGTTAGAAATAAGCGGTCGTTAGTCATATTTTGCGACCAGTTTTTTCATTTTGACGCCTAGAATTCCAATCATATGTGCCATATTTGACGCCTGGATTTTTCCCTCATCATATCTAATAATTTTCCCAATCCCATCAGACAGCAAACAAGTCTATTTCACCTAACCTAATAAAAACTGATTTAAGAAATCATTTCTCTATGAAAGTAGTTGACGATTTGTTAATGATTAAATTAAATAGCCCTAAATTTGAAGATTTCTGCCCAGAAAATGCTATTAAATTGTGGTGGAATGATGTATCTTCTGGGCAAAGAATGAATTTGTGATTTTAAATATGTACGTTTAATATTGGTCAATGTAATTACATTCATTATATAAACATTTTTTATATAATCTTGCATATATTATTTACAAGTTGATGCTTTATTATTATTTAAATATACATATTTAATTATAGATGGCACCTAGATTTTTAATTTGGATGCTCAAAAACTTTAATCCAGGCGTTATTTTGACGCCTAGTTTAAAAATTCTTATTTCTAAAACTGCTACTAGGCACTCGTTAAAGTGAAAATAAGATCTCTGGTGTTGTATTTGTTTTTTTTTCATTTGGAAAAAAAAAAAATTAGTTTTCTTTTCTTTCTTTCTTTAGGGGAAGAGAGGGGACATTGGGACACTTTTTATAAAAGCATATTATTTTCCAATTTATAAAAGTTTTAATGCTTTTGTGCATTTTTATTTAAATACTCGTGTTATTGGCTACCTTTTAAATGTATAATGAGCATTGTTTAATGTGTTTTGCAAACAGAAATAATTAAAACATAACTTATGTAAAAGTGTCCCAATGTTCCCCGTGCAGGGGCAGATTGGGACAACACTGATTAGTCTACTCAAAACTTTAATGTTATGTAAGATCGTGTTGATGGCATAGTTAAGTTGAGAACATGATATTAAATAATCTTTCAACAAGAGTTCTTGTTCAGCTGTGAATATTTGTTGAGATGTATATTTGGATTGAAACTTATAATTTATATTTGTAGTATACACGCAATCTTATTTTCTCTCATTTTTTTCAATCTATTAAATAATGTAGATTTTGGTATATAATATTTAATTGCAACTTCCCTCACAGAAAGTTTATCTTTGATTATTTCATTTATTGCCTTTTCTATATTTTCTTCTGAAATTTTAGTTCTTTCAGTTTTTGGCTTATAATTTCTAATCATTTTCTATTTATTTAAAGAATATCTAGAAAAAAAAGTTAATACAATTAGCTTATATGTGCAAAAAATAAGTAAATAAATAAAAATATATTGGTGTTGATGAAATGAATGGGCCATTGGAGCAGTCCTAATGTGCCCCATGCATTAGTGTCACAATGTACCCCATCAGGTCATTTTCAAAACAAATGTTTAGGTCTAATTTTCTAGATCACATGGGCTAATGATCTATAGTGGAAATGAAAGCTTAATGTTTATAAAAACACATAGTACTTTTAAAAATTAAAATATTTATTTCCTATTACCTAAAAAATCAACATTAGTTTAATTGAAAAAAATTACTTTTCATATGATAAAATAAACTAACCTTGTTCACTGGCAGCAGACTTGAATGATTGAGTTGAAATCACAAATATGAAGATGTACTACTAAGTGTCATCTATTGTGATTTTTTACAAATTTTATTTTGCAATTATAAAGGGATAAAAGCCTTTGTCCCAATGTGCCCCGTGTCCCAATGTACCCCCTTCTCCCCTACTTATTTTAATCTGTATGTGTTTTAATTTTTTATGTCTTTTAAAGTTATATTTGTTTTAATTTTTTTATTTATTTCATCTTTTTTATTCTGTCAATATAAGTTTGAAGATGTTATGCATGTTTAATATGAAATATAATATATATCTTCAATAAATTCTATTTTATAAATGAATGTTAGAATTGTAATACTATACAGTAACGATTTCTTTTCTAAATAAAAATATTTAACCATTTAAATTTAAAAAAAAAAAAAAAAAAAAAAAGTTTTATTAACAATTTATATTGCTATTACTATTTAAAAAAAAAAATTATGCACCAATTTTTAATTCGCTAAAGAAATATTAAATTTGACAAATCAGGCGCATTATTTAAAAAGTACTTCAATTAATTAAAACTGCTTTAATATTTTTTTAGAACACATGAAAATTAAAATGACAGTTTTCCAATGCTTTATTATGCTATATTTTGCAGCATACATATATCTGTACAAGGTTAGCAAATATATTAATTTTACAAAAAAAAAAAAAAAAAAAAAAACTTTATTAACACATTTTATGTGATAAACTACAACGAAATTATCTGAAAAAGCAAACAAAAGTTAATATATACATATATAAAATATATAAAGGCAACTTGAAATTGAAAGGAACAAAAAAAAAAAAAAAAATTGTAATGAAATGCTAAAAAATGCACAGAAATTTCATATTAAGTATTTACTAAATAATGCCATAATATTTTTCAGAGTTAAAAATTAATACATTTTTTTAGTAATAGTAATTTAAATCAATTTTAAAATAAATTAGTTTTAAAAAGTTGTGGTTTAATAGTTTTATTTTGAGAGGGAATAATGAGGAATTTGCACATTTTCTGATTTTATTTTTATATAATAGAAAATGAAAAGGTAAGAAAATAAATACATACATTTTTTCTATTTGAAATCTAATTACTGATTTATAACAATTTTAACATCACACTATTTACTCTATCGAGAAAATGCAGTATAATATATCGTGACGTCACTCATTATGACAACAAACAGAAGTAATCATTATTTACATTCGATTTTGTGATTTGCTTTGCTTCTTGAATGAGTGAAATGGGTTTTGCAATTTATAATAATGACAGATAATAATTAATCGTAGTATAAATATTGTATTGTACTACTCTGCACTAATACAACGGCTTATGCTTCTCAAAAGCTATTCTTTAGCGTTCCACAGGATCCTATTAAACGAAAACATTGGACAACATCCATGAAAAGAAAACAATTGAAAATAATGATAATGGAAAATGGTGATAATGATATTAAATGATTATAAGATGTAGGGATGTGGGTTTTCCGGAAAATTTTCAATCTCTAAATTACGAAGGTTTTTGTAAAATAAAACTAAATACATTAAAAGCTACAAGTAAACAAAACTATTCAAAGAAAAGTAGAATAATAATTCGATTCAAAAAGAAATTAATAAACAAAACACAGAAATTATGATTTAATGGTTTATTAAACATGTATAAAGCAGAAAGTTATAATTTTTAATGACTGTTTTGAATGTATAATGGTTGAATAATATATATAAAAAAGGTGTCTGTGAACATTCTGTAGCTGTCAGAGACCCTCACATATTACTGTCAACAGCTGAACTCCATTTCATTATATCAGGGAAAATTTTTATAAGAATTAATGATTTTTTTTTTTTGCACTTAATAATTTCAAAATAAAACATACAAAAAAAAAAAAAAAAAAAAAAAAATGTTTTTGAAAAACAAGATCACATTTAACAATTGCAAATTTTCTGAAAGTAAACAGAATTATATATATATATAAAAAAAAAAAAAAAAAGAAGTAATTAATAATTATCATAACGAATTTCTGTTTAGAATAATATGGGGTTTGGCTGCTAGTGGCAGAGAAATCATACAGTTGGCAGCAAAATTATTGAAGCACACATCCATATTTTTCTTTTGTTTGATCGCTAATTTTTATCATGAACTTACTTTTTTATATACAGTATAAGACTACGATCATGAATCGATAAATACTTAACAAAATAGTATCAGGTGCACATCTTTTAAATAGAAATTATTGCTAGTGCATCAATAATTTTGCTGTCGACTGTACAAGAGGTAATTAATAAAGTATGGCTGAGACCATGCAGGGGTTCATTTCATCAAAATTCTTTTTATTTGTTTCGATTTTTTCTAAATTTTAAGCATAGTTTGCGAACACAAAATTAAATTTTTTAATAGTTGGTGGTATTGGATAATGGATGTAATCCTCTATTCAAAAAAATTAATCTGGAAGTTTGAGACTTTTATTATTATTATTGTTGTTATTTAACTTTAAATGTAACACCCACTATGAGAAGTACAATTCAATTTCGGACATTTTAAGCAAATAAAGAAATATTGAGTTCTTTCAAAAACCTCCAGTTACAAAATATGATGTGATTAATTTTATCTATTTGATTTCCCTAAATTTGAATAAAAATCTTGCTGTTTATTTATTTAGGCAATTAATTGTATTTCCTGTTGCTTGCATAAAAAAAAAAAAAAAAAAAAACATTTTTTCTTCTACATTAGAAATTAGTTTTAAAAAATGATTTAAAAAAATATAATTATGTTTTTATATAAGATTTTTATTTAAAATTTTCAACAATGCCAATTTTGTAATTAAAGCAATTTTTTTTTTTTTTTTTTTTAAATATTATTGAATATTTAACGAAGATTATGACAATGTCCTAATTTTGTGAGTCACTCTTAGAACCAGAGACCATAAGCATAAGGTGACCTAAGTCAGAATTGCTGCCTGAGTTTGAAAAACATCGGCGTATCATCATTTATCAAATGAATATTTTAAAAAATAGATATACATGCTCAGCAGTATAGTAGTGCATTAATTTATCAATCTATTCTTTTTTTGTAATGTTGCCAAATGTTTTATAATTAAATTATATTCTTTCAAACTTATTGAATGGACATTTAAAATTCTGATTAGTAATCACAGATCTCTTGTATTATAATAAATAACCTCTTTCTCGAGCAAGTTGCTCAAAGCATATACCTGGTCCTGGGCTGCTAGAACGAACCCATCGGAATGAACTCGACGCGGAAAGTTTTCATTATCGGAAACGTCAGATTTCACTAAAATCATCCCGATATGCGTTTTATACCCTAGCACCAACTCCTCGTAAAGGTGAGTCGAAACTTCTCCCAGAGAGAAAGGGCTGTTTTCGAAATCGGATTAAGTAAGTTGACCAATCACAGACAAGGATAATTTCACCCTCGCCGCGAGATTTCATTTGGATATTTTAGATAAACAAAGATGGCTGCCTCTGCTTGTGTGGTTGTGAATGTGCGTTTTAGCTTTATTTAATAAGAAAAGAGTATTTATCCCCATTTATTTTTTGTAAATACCGTATGTATTTTCTAAATATCAAACCCGTGTTACTACCGAACTTCACCTTTTGCCAGTTGCTAGCATTTTAAGGCAATAAATGTAAATGATTTTTTGCCTTGAAGTGTTAGCTGCTAGCATTTGTTATTTAGTGAACGACGAATTTACTATGGATGTAAGAGCTTTGGATGTATATAGGTAATATATATATTTTTTTCTGTCTAATCTGTATTAACTTTATAGTTATGGTAATGTTTCTTTATTACATATATGCACAAATATTAACATTTTCGTTTAAATTTCCTTAATTAAAATTTTTGTGTACATATATTAGTATAATTGATTTATTGTATTTACATGGGTTAAAGCAAACCTAATAGTATTTTATTATTATTTTTTTTTTTTAATTTGCATGTTTGTATGTACTGTTTCTAAAATTTCTTTTAGAATTTACAATATACAATAAAATATGCTGTGTAATTTTAAATCTTTAAGCATAGTAAAAAATTATCTTTCGTCAAAGTAAGAAAAAGTAAAACCGTCTTAAAATTAATTTTCATTTTGTAAGTGAATTTACATAATATGTCTAATTTAGATTGTAAAAATCAACTATTAAATTTAAAAAATTACATTCATTTACTTTTCCCTTTCTAAGATATGAGAGACAGATACTATTATATAGCTACAAATGAGGTTTTGCAAGTGAATGTAGAATTGACGTGCTGTGTCTCAAACTTACTTAATTCAATTATAATAAAATGTAAAAGGAAAAATTTTAGTTACAGGGAAAATAAATATTTATCATAATTTCCTTTAAGCTTTATTAATGTTTTATGTACAGGGACTTGTATCATTCATAAACATACTTTAAATAAGATTTTTAGTTTATATATATATATATATATATATATATATATATAAAATTGCAGTTTTCATTAAACTCAATTAATCTTTAATAACTTTAAATATTAATACTTGTTATTCTTAATAGATATGCTATTAATATTAGACATGATTAATAAGAATTTTAATTACAAAATATATATATATATGGGTATTTATATTTTTTTTATAATATTTAATTAATTTTCAATAACTTTAAATATTAAGACATGTTATTCTTCATACTTTTTAAATAAGAAGTTTAGTCACCAATATATATATATTACAATTTTCATTTAACTTAATTATTTTTTAAGATTTAAATATATTTCATTTTCTTGAATAACACCTAATGCCAAGATGGACGCCATTGGAACCGTGATTTGTTTATCTCACGACGATTTCACTCGGAAAAGACCAGTCGAAATTTCAGAAAACGATTCCGCCTGACAATTCCGATAATGAAAGCAATTCGATGAGTTCGTTCTAGCGAAATAAGAAAGGCTATCTGAATGTGACGTCACATAGGAGAAATTCCGATAACGAGTGCATTTCGATGAGCTCGTTCTAGAGGCCCTGGTAACTTTCTAAATGATGACTTTAATCAGAAACTTTTCTTTTTCCCACTGTATATAGCATTACTGTGACTAATAAAAGAAAACTTAGATATATCATGCAAAAGATTTACTAAAAATATTGTTTTTTTGGTTGGAAAATTGTTCGGAAAAACATAGTAGAAAATTTTCCACCCCACATCACTAATAAGATGAAAAAGAAATGCTCAGAAATCACATAATCGAATGATAATTACGAAAGTTAAAACGAATTGCTGCTTGCTAACTAGGCTAACAAAATGTAAACATTGAAGCATCATAAAGTGTGACGTCAGGCAGCGTTTTGAAGTCATGTGATTTTTGGTTAGTTTTAAAGTTATTTTTAAAATTAATGATAACTTTTTTGCATTTTTAATAAACTTTTTGAAATTTATAGGCCTAAAACTACCAGAAAAATAAGATTTTGTTCAAATCCTCCATGGGTGCAAATTCCTCATTACTGTGTTGTAAATTTAATATTCATAATTCAAAACAGAATTTCACGAGAGAGAGCTTTTGATCAGGATTAGATTTCATTAATAAAATGCAGACCCTTATCAAACTTTATTGACAGAATTAAAAAAGAGAAGAAATAAAATCAAAATTAAAACAATTATAACTTACTTGTTACTTTAAACTTTGTGTTGGTCATAGTCATAATAAGAAAGCTAATCTAATCACGGCTTCGATCCTCCACATTTTGCATTCACTGTTTATCATAGCTGAGCGGAAGGGGTAAAAGTTTTAGTTTATGTTTGAGGATCATTCGCGCATCTGCATCACATGACTGTTTGACATCATACAGAATGTAAAAAAACTAAGGCACGAAACTCGAAACAAACATTTGAACTTTAACAATACAGAAGCCACTAATGTGCAGATTACTTAATTAAAATGCGGAAAACTCTTCATTCCGCACTTTAACGGGTCATCTTAGTTAATTTGCACATTAATGGATTTTGAGCTTTAACGGTAACATATATAATTCACTCATAAAAATCCTACTACATTCACCTTCTCTCCCAAAAATAGGTCTATCTCTCGTTACAACCATTCTAACATTTATTCTCAGCAATTGTTTTCACTAATTCACTACTACAAAATGCCATACTTAAACTAAATAAATAATAAATTAAATAAACAAAATAAATTAAGAATAAAAATACGACCGTTTTATATAATAGTACTTCACCATCTGAAACAGTAAATAATAATAATGAACTTCTTTAAAATTAGCATGCAGGCTGCCATATTATATTGCAAAGAATTCAAAACAACATCGTTATCGTTCAAAATGGCATTAAAGAAAAATCACCAAATCCACATGTGGACCAACACCAGAGATATTGCTAGTATTTTTTCCTAGGAGTGAAAATACTCCTTGATCTTTCTTGAAGGAGTGAATTTGGAATTATTAAGAGTAAAAAAAGAGTGGAAGAGAAAAAAGTTGATCTTTCGTGAAAACATGCTAAATTTTACTTCTTTCTTAATAAGTTCAAAAATAAAATATATGTATATGAACTGATGTTATAAGTTTCAATTATGAGTTCAAGTTATATTATATGGACTAGCTTGCTTCGCCCGCTAGCGGGTCAGTATTTTCAAATGAATCACTAAAAATAATGAATCACTAACAGAAACTTTTAGTGTTAAGAAAAGAAATTAAAAAAAAAAAAAAAAAAAAAAAAAAAATCATTTCTGATTGGGTAAAAAGTCGGGCCGGGTCCCCACGCGCTGCGCGCGCGTATTCCTTCCCTGACCCTACGTGCCCCTTAAAAAAAATCATTTCTGATCGGGTAAAAACTCGCACCGGGTTCCCACTGCCTTTGGCAGCGCAGTACCGTGTGCGCTGCGCGCGCACAACTGAAGGGATATGTTGTCATGAAGACTAAGTTTAACTGTCTTAACATGTTAAAAAAAATATCCAGAGATTGCAGTGGAATATTTGGCTCATACTTTTATGTAATAAGGCATAGTGTGCAGTTTTTAAATAAAACAGAGTTTAACATCCATAACAATATTTATTAAAACTTAACAAGAAATTTCAAAACTTAACAAGAAATTTAAAACTTAACAGGAAATATAGACTTTGCTAGTGATAGTTAGAAAAACTTGCCATGAGGGAAAAACTATTTGCCAAAAACTAACTGCTTATAAGTAGAATTAATGCTTTCATTGCTCAGCATTAGCACAAAAAAGGATGCTGGCCTTCAAATAACATTAATATATATACTGCAACTTAATTAAACAGAAACATGCCCTCATACTTTGAGGCAAACTAAAAAATAGTTGAAAACGTATTTAAATTTTTCAAATCATCGTAATTACAAACGAAAATTATAAGCAAGAGAGAATAAACCTATGTAAGACATCCTTATATACAATTATCACCGGATTCCAGAACAGCCAATCACCAGGCTACACATTTCCCCCTTCCAGGCGATCCAAAAACACGCCCATCGTACGTAATCCGTTACCGTGACAACGGACGACGCTGAATACATACGCCATCTATGGGCCGCAAAAGTAAGTATCGCCATATTGGAATTCAACTGACCTGAACGATGTGTTCAAAGAATGTAAACAAAGATTATAATTTTATCCTATATGAATTAAATGAAGAAGTATAATATCAAATGTATTTAAAAATAG
Organism: Salticus scenicus; assembly: GCA_963930645.1. Lineage (NCBI taxonomy): Eukaryota > Metazoa > Arthropoda > Arachnida > Araneae > Salticidae > Salticus > Salticus scenicus. The sequence goes on from OZ005652.1 coordinate 188,647,709, forward strand.
AAAAAGATAAGTTATTTGCTTGAATAAAGGATAAAGGTAAGTTATATCTTTAAGTAAAGTTATTTTAATAAAACTTATATTTAAATATTATACTAAACAATACATTGTATTGTTTATATTTTTCAAATTAAACTTAATTGATACATAGCACTAAACACTATTCATTTAAAACAAAAAAAAAAGCTCTCCTCATAATTAATAGGCAATATAAACGTTTTTTTAAACTTTGAAAAATGATATGAAAAAAGGTTTTTAGGACAACAATGCCCCCCATCATATCATTTTGAAACATTAACCATCACTAGCATTAACAAAAGATAAAAAAATATAAAAAAACAGTATAACAATATCACATTAATCTTCTTATACAGAGGCAATCCATCAATACCCGCTAAAGTCCACCATAACAGAACAGTTCATCCAAAACACTGAATAAATCTACTATAAAGATAGAAAAAGAATATATATTAATAATATATCAAAAATGATGCATTAAGAAATTTTATTGTTAACTTCATCACCCCATTACTGAAAACAATAAAAGATTAGTTAAACAATTATAACAATCACATAACTCAAACATTCGTGGCCACGTTTACACTCATCCTAAGTAAAAAAAAACTTTCTTTACAATGACAAAGCAATGAAGATCAGAAGAAAACATCCAAAAAATTCTGCACCTCAAAAACTTCAAATAAGGATACATATCCAAAATTTATACTTTATAAACTACAATTTTTACTATATATATATATGAAATTTACAGGTATTTTTCTTACAAATTTACTATACAAATATTTTATTTACAAAATTAAGCAAGTCACTTTTAGTAAGTGGCTTTGTAAAGGGATCCGCCAAGTTAGATTTAGATTTAACATATTTTAATTCAAATTTATCCTCAAAAAGCCACTCGCGAATAAAGAATAATTTCACATTTATGTGCTTCGACCTATTATTCTCTATAGGCGATTTCGTAAATTCAATAGCTGACATATTATCGGCAAAAAGGGTTGGTAAAGAGTATTTTTCGGAGATTAAATTAAATTCAATACAATCCTCCAAAATACGATTGAACCACATAAGTTCTTTCACACATTCACACATTGAAATAAATTCACTTTCCATTGTGGAAAGACTTACCCCTTTTTCCTTAAAAGTTCGCCATGAAATTGGACTATTATCTAAAAATATTATTTGACCCCCCATTGAAATAAAGTCGTCTCTGTTCATAGCAAAATCAGCATCAGAGAAAGCGACTAAACTAGAATTTTTACAATTTAAATTTAATTTTAAATTCTTGGTACCCGAAACGTAACCAAGTAATTTAAGCAAACCATTCCAATGGGTTAAACCTGGAGAATTTTGAAACTGGCTAAAAATAGTCACAGCATAGGCTATATCTGGTCTAGTCCTACTAGCTAAAAATGAAAGGCAACCCAAGATATTCCTATATGGTAATCTTGCGACTTCTTCCATTTCAGCCTTATTGCTTGGACAATCCCTTTTTGAATATTTTAACCCTTTTATAATAGGTAAAGAAGTATATGGTATTTTAAATGAGTTAAACCTTTTGTAAACTTCATCTATGTACAATGCCTGATAAATTTGAACAGCATCGTTATCATAGCTAAACTCAACACCCAATAATTTCTTCGTTTTACCCAAAATTTTAAGATCAAATTTTCCCCCCAAAAGTTCAATTATGGAATCAATTTGAGCCCGAGTTTTTCCAAAAATAACTATGTCGTCGACATAGACTAATAAAACTATAAAGTCCTCAAAATAATATGAACAATTACACCAGTTAAACTTAAGAAAACCTAAACTTAAAAGAACCTTATTTAATTCGAAAAACCACAAACGACCACTCTGATGTAAACCATACAGAGCACGGTCTAATTTGCAAACTAAATTTTCCTCACCAGGAACAATATAACCAAGCGGTTGTGACATATAAATCTCTTCTTTAAGAGGAGCGTATAAATATGCACATTTAATGTCACACTGAATGTTTTGCCACTTAAGACAGGAAACTAAAAGGGAAAAGAAAAAACGAATAACAGAAAAATTTACCACTGGAGAGAATGTTTCGTCGTAGGTATCCCCCCGAATTTGGTAGTACCCCTGAGCGACGAGCCTAGCTTTAAACCTAGCTATATTTCCACTCTCATCCTTTTTAATGGTATAAACCCATCTGTTACCTAGTAAAGATTTCCCATCAGGTAAAGGGACTAAATGCCATACTTTACGCTGACTCATATTTGAAATTTCCTCATCCATAGCTTTAACCCATTCAGAATTTTGAGGTGACTTCATAGCTTGTTTATAAGTTCTAGGTACAGAAAGTTCTAGTCAGGTTTCCTTTTTAACATGGTTAGAAACAGGATCATTTGAATTAACCACCCCTTCAAATTTATTACTACCAGAGAAATCAAACAAGGAAGGTTCGAAAACAATATTATTACGTTCACAATAACTCTTAACCTCATTTAAAGATCTCAACCTAGTAGTTTTATCGTTAGGGTAATAATATATATCTGTCCTATCACCATGAGGTCTCGGTACTGGCTTTCTCCTCCAAACAATTTTAGAACAAGAGTCATTAGTATCAGGTAGTTCAGCGATAGACTCCCCGTCGGAATCATCAGGCCCCCCTCCAAACACAATGTCTACGGGATCGGAACCACCACAATCAACCGGACTATTTGGAGACTGACCCAACTCTTCCAACGAAGGGCCCATCACCGCCCCACTGTGCTGATTAAAAATACGATCGGAGAAAGTTAAATTTACAGTCTCGACGACCCTATCCTCATTTTCTATCCAGACTCTATATCCTTTTGTACGAAGAGCGTAACCGACGATTACTCCCTTTTTTGCCTTTGACATAAGTTTGTGGTCACGTCTCTGTTTAGGGACTCCGACATACACTACTAAACCAAAAGGCTTCAGGTGTCTAACCGAAGGTTTTCTTCCAGTATAAAGTTCAAGAGGAGTTTTTTCCTGGTTTTTATGAATCACACGATTCCAAGTGTAACTAAAATAAAGCACAGCCTCTGGCCAAAAAGAAAAAGGAAGTCCACTATCGGACAGAATAGCACGAGTACAATTTAGAACTGTTTGATTGAGCCTCTCACAAACACCATTTTCTTCTGGTGTATAGGTGTTTGTTAGCTCGTGAGCAACCCCCCTTTTATTGCAAAAGTCACGGAAGCTCTCGTTCTCAAACTCAGAACCATTATCTGTCCTAATAGTTTTCAACTTCTTCCCAAGACTAAGCTCAGCTCTGGCAATGTGCCTTTCAAAAATACTAAACACCTGTGACTTATCCTTCATTGGGTATAAAGTCACTTTACGTGAAAAACCATCAATTATCGAAAGAAAATATTTTTCCCCCCTTTTTCCCAAAATTGGAATTGGACCCCAAACGTCCATGTACACTTTCTCCAAGGGTGATTTAATGCCATGAACAGAATCAACCGACTTAAAAGAAACACGATTTTGTTTACTTACCCGACAAGGTTCACACGAAAACTTTTTAAATTTAAGCTTAGGAAGCCCTTTCACACCATTGTGCTTACTAGTTTTGACTATAAGTTCCGGACTAATATGAGCGAAACGAGAATGCCAGTCCTCTAAGTCAGTTAAATTAGCTACAACAGGTTCATCAGGTAGCCCCCCATTCACTTTTAAACACTTGGCATAGGCATAGTAAAGACCATTTTTAAGTTTGGCATAAAAAAGAGGTTTATCAAACTTGTCGAAAACATTTACTCTACCACCACCTCCAGTGAACTTGGCACCATTAAAGTCCAATTTTGCACCAGAAATTAAATTTTTCCTCAATTCAGGGGAAAACAAAACATCTTTAAGATATACATCATTATTACCAAATTTCAATTTAACTACACCTTTCCCAACAATCGGAAAACTTACTCCATCAATGGCCACCTTCAAATTTTCACCTTCTACAGGACAATATTCAGAAAACAGGTTTTTATTGCGACAACAGTGATGACTCGCGGCCGTATCAAAAATCCAAAGATTATCGCCACCAACATCACTAAAATTAACCTGTGCAATATAATATGAAGGTTCATTGACCGAATTGACAGAGCAAGCAATCTTCCTTTGGGATTTAACATTTTTAGATTTAAACTTAGGATTTACATTTGATTTAACATTAGAATTTCTATTAAAATTTGCATTAAAGTTCTTATTTAAACAGTCTTTCTTAAAGTGACCTGGTTTATTACAATTGAAACATAATAAAGGTTTATAAAACTTTTGTTTACCTCTATATTGAATATTTTGAACTTCTACCAGCTGCTCATCATCTTTCTGTAACTGCAAACGGATTTCCTCAGATGTTAATTCGGACACCAAAGTAGTGAACTTGAACTCATCTGACTTCCATCGCATCATATCTTGAACCACAGAATTAAACTTCTTCGGGAGATGTCGTAGAAGCTGATAGCAACAATATATGTCTTCCATTGGACGACCCATTTCTCTCAACAACTCAATTGTACGACTCAATCTATTCACATAGGCAGTTACAGACTCATTTTGTAGCATGTCACATTTAACAAATTCCGTAAATAATTGAATATGTCTTGCACGTGAATCTGACAAGAAATTTTTCTTTAAAGCCTCCCATGCTTCAACCGGGTCATTACAATTTTCTATAATACATCGAACTTCAGGAGATATATGCAAATATATAGTAGACAGTGCAAGTCTTGACCTATGCTTAAAATCTGTAATAAGCTTAGTAGTTTCCGGTTTTCCATCATCCTCTGGCAAAGTTTCTCTTTTAGCAACCAATTCCCAGCAGTTATCTCTTATAAGAATAAAACGAATATCTTTCTGCCAAGTAATATAATTACTAGCATTTAATTTTTCAATAGAAGGAGTTAAACTCATAGCCATTGTAAAAATATACTGCACATCTAAACTGTAAACAAGGTAAGGCCAAATGACATGCCCATAACCTATGTTGTCATGAAGACTAATAGGGATGAAACGGATATCCGGTAACTATCCGGTATCCGGCCTATCCGGCTGAGTTTTAAATATCCGGCGGGGTACCGGATATCAGCACACCGGATACGGATATCCGACAATTTCAAGCCGGATATCCGACGGATATCCGAAGGAGAAAATTCAAGCTTAAACTCCCATCAAATGAAAATTTTGCGACAATTTTTTAATTTTTTTTAGATCTGTTGTAGCTTGTAAAGGATTTTTTTTTTTTTTTTTTTGTTTTAAGTTGGCTTCTGCGAAAATCGATTTTGGACTCATTAGCAAACAAATTTAGCCAAAGTAGTTTCAGGTCTAAGAAATATAGAAGCCCTATTTTAATTTTGTACAGAGTTAGCTAGCTTTTTCTTCCAGAGTGATCTATAACATTCCCCCTGATCTTCCCCATAACAATAAAAAGAGCTGTTCATTGCTGTTCCTGAACAAATGATATTTATTCTCTGCAGTTGCAGTGTATATATAACTCTGTTTTCATGTCTTTTGCTAATATGTTGTTAGATTGTTTCGTAATATTGTTAGTCTTGGATGTTAAAGTTGTTAGATTGTTTCGAGAATGAGTCAAATAATGTGCATTTATTGACTAGAACCTGTTTATTTACAATCTAGTTTTCCATACACAATAAAGCGTTTGTTTTTGTGACCATATATTTATACTAGCAGAAACCTGGCATTACTTGCGCCATCTATCTATCCGATTTGGATTTTTTAAAAACCCTCCAATTTATATAAATTTGCATTTTTAATGGAATATCTTATTAAAGCACCTGAATTCAGAATTCCCTGTTGTGTTGCATAGATATATCCCAAAAAATTAAAATTATTTCAAATAAAAGTACATATTTAAATTTTCAGAAAGTCTGTTCTTTCTTTGAATTATTACTTTCTTCTATATTAAATAGAAGGAAGTATTGGATTCGTGAAAATTTTCAACTTCCAGTTTTCGGTGGATTTACGCGTTTTGAGAGAACCAAAACACAATTTGACCATTTTTGGAAAATGTCTATCTGACAAAAATTTTGTGCAGTTCAAGAGTTAATGCACAGAAATTCATATAAATTTATACATAGTTGCATCTTACCAAAAAAAAAAAAAAGTGCCCATCAACTTTTGGTGCAAATCACTCAACAGATGGCGCTGCTATACTGTGATTTCTCCCATTTAAAGGAAGACTATATCTCAGCTTATACTGTGTATAATTAAAAAAATAAACTAAGTGTGTTACAGGGAGGGCTATTACTATGAAACAACATGTTCATTCAATTTCTGTGCGTAACGGCCAATAAGTGATGCTGTTATGCTGCAATTTTTCCGTGAATGGGGAATTTATATCTCAGATTCATTCGTGTATAATTGTTAAAAATTTAGCATGGGAAAGGGTCATTTCTATAAAACATCATGTTGATTCAATTTTGGTGCATATTGGTCGATAGGTGGCTATATTATGTTGCAATTTACTCTGTGAATAGGAAGGCTAAATCTCAACATCTATAAAATTTAAGAGATAAACAAGATAAAAATAATATGAGAATAAAAGTTGGCTTAATTTGGGTGTATATCAACCAACAGGTGGCGCAGTTTTTCCTCACCTTCTGTGATTCTCCACATGTCTACATCTCAAAATTTTTTGATTAAAATTGCACTAAACTCAATATCTAAAATTTTTATTGTAAGCAGCTATGATTATGTTTCTTCTGCATGTTAAATAACACGTAGCGTCATTATATAGAGAGATATAGAAGAAAGTTTTGTGATGGCCATAACATACTAGTTTGAAGCTTTTAGTTTTTTTTTTTTTTTTTTTTTTTCTTCTTCTTTCTTTTATGTTTTCTTATAAAAGTCTCAAAAGAGAGTATTGGATTCATAAAAATTTTCAACTTCTGGTTTTTTATGGATTTACACATTTTAAGAAGTCCAGAATCTGGTTTGCCAATTTTTAAAAAAATGTCTGTGTGTGTGTGACAAAAATTCTGTACCTCTGGACAATTACATATAAATTTATGTGTAGTTGCACCATGACATAAATCAGTGCCTACCAACTTTTGGGGCAAATGGCTCAACAGGTGGTGCTGCCATACTGCGATTTCTGCAACTTAGAGGAAGGCTATATCTCAGAAACTACTGCACAGAATTTCATATAAATATATATGTACATGTAACTGGCATATATTAGTGCCTATCAAATTCTGGTGCCAATCGCTCTACAGTTGGTGCTGTTATACAGTGCTTTCTGCAATTTAGGGAAGGCTATATTTTAGGTTCTATTTCATGTAACTACACAAAACTTCATGTTGGAAAGGCATTATGAGAAATTATGCTAGTTCAGTTTGGGTGCATGTTGGCCAGTAGGTGGCTCTGCAATACAGAAATTTCCCCCCAAAAGGGGAAGGCTATATCTCTTATTCTATTGTGTATAATTGCATAGAAGTTGGTATGTGAGAGAACCAGCCATTGTGAAACACTATTACAATTTATTTTAGGTGTATATCGGCTAACAGGTGGCAATGCTGCACTACAATTTACCCAATGAATAGGCTAAGTTAATCCCAACTTCTATGACATATGTGCATGAAACTTGATATATAAGACAACCATTATGAAAGCAAATGTTGACCTTATTATGTGTATATCAACCGACAGGTGGAGCTTCTATTATGATTTTTCACAAGCGTATATCTCAGCATCTGTTGATTAAAATTGCATAAACTCCTTTTGTAAAATATTCATTGTGAGAAGCTACGGTTAAACTTTTATACGATTTAAACCATAAGTGGCGCTGTTATATAGAATTATGTAGAAGAAAGTTTTGTGATGGCCGCAACTTATTAGTTTTCATGTGAAAATAACCCTTCAACTGTGATTATATTAGTAAAATATTTTATTTCATTTTTTTAATAATAGTATTGTAAAAAATATGTAAATAATAAGTTTTAGTTTTATAATTCTGAACATCTTTTTGTGATAGTGCTTTTCAACAAAAATTGCAAGTGTAGGAATGTGTATGTTAGGCTTAAAATTTTATTCTTCATGGTAATATTGCACAAATAAATAGAATATTAAATAAATATGTTTAAATAAATTATAATTTAAAATGTTTTTAAAAGAATAGTATATGAAATATGTTTATTTTGTTTTAAAATAAAGAAAAAGAAAATAAATATACAACACGACAAAAAACAAAACTAATGCCGGATATCCGGTCCGGATATCCGTATCCGGCAGGCAGAAGAGCTCCGGATATCCGATATCCGGTATCCGGCAAAATCACTATCCGTTTCATCCCTAAAGACTAAGTTTAACTGTCTTAACATGTTAAAAAAAATATCCAGAGATTGCAGTGGAATATTTGGCTCATACTTTTATGTAATAAGGCATAGTGTGCAGTTTTTAAATAAAACAGAGTTTAACATCCATAACAATATTTATTAAAACTTAACAAGAAATTTCAAAACTTAACAAGAAATTTAAAACTTAACAGGAAATATAGACTTTGCTAGTGATAGTTAGAAAAACTTGCCATGAGGGAAAAACTATTTGCCAAAAACTAACTGCTTATAAGTAGAATTAATGCTTTCATTGCTCAGCATTAGCACAAAAAAGGATGCTGGCCTTCAAATAACATTAATATATATACTGCAACTTAATTAAACAGAAACATGCCCTCATACTTTGAGGCAAACTAAAAAATAGTTGAAAACGTATTTAAATTTTTCAAATCATCGTAATTACAAACGAAAATTATAAGCAAGAGAGAATAAACCTATGTAAGACATCCTTATATACAATTATCACCGGATTCCAGAACAGCCAATCACCAGGCTACACATTTCCCCCTTCCAGGCGATCCAAAAACACGCCCATCGTACGTAATCCGTTACCGTGACAACGGACGACGCTGAATACATACGCCATCTATGGGCCGCAAAAGTAAGTATCGCCATATTGGAATTCAACTGGCCTGAACGATGTGTTCAAAGAATGTAAACAAAGATTATAATTTTATCCTATATGAATTAAATGAAGAAGTATAATATCAAATGTATTTAAAAATAGAAAAAGATAAGTTATTTGCTTGAATAAAGGATAAAGGTAAGTTATATCTTTAAGTAAAGTTATTTTAATAAAACTTATATTTAAATATTATACTAAACAATACATTGTATTGTTTATATTTTTCAAATTAAACTTAATTGATACATAGCACTAAACACTATTCATTTAAAACAAAAAAAAAAGCTCTCCTCATAATTAATAGGCAATATAAACGTTTTTTTAAACTTTGAAAAATGATATGAAAAAAGGTTTTTAGGACAACAGGATACACGCTCTGTGCGCGCGCATTCCTTCCCTGACCCTTCGTGCCCCCTAAAAAAAATCGTTTCTGATCGGGTAAAATCTCGCACCGGGTCCCCACTGCCCTCGGCAGCGCAGTCCCGTGCGCGCCGCGCACGCACAACTTCAGGGATACACGCGCTGCGCGCGCATATTCCTTCCCTGAGCCTTCGTACCCCCTAAAAAATAAATCATTTCTGATCGGGAAAAAACTCGCACCGGGTCCCCACTGCCTTCGGCAGCGCAGTCGCGTGCGCGCGCACAAGTTAAGGGATATGCGCGCGGTGCACGCCTATTTCTTCTCCACCCTTTTAGGCCCTCTTAATTAACCTACGTATACCAATTTTCTAACTCATTTGGCTGAGATGCAAAAGAAAACGTAATCAGGACACCTCAAAACGTGTAAATCTGGCGAAAACTTTCGATAATTTTAAAGAACTTTAAAATATCTTTCGAATGATGTATTAAAAATAATTGAATCATAATTAGAAATTGAAATTTGAAAATATTACAGCGCCATCTGGCGGTACAAATGTCTGTATTCCACTGTTTGATTCCAATTCAAAAAAGCTTTCTAATGATGTCTTACTTATGAAATTATTTTAATTAGTAGCTGAGATACAAAAGAAAGCTAATTCAGGACACCTCAAAACATGTAAATCTCGTGAAAACTTTCGATAATTTAAAAGAACTTTAAAATATCTTTCGAGTAATGCATTAAAAATAATTTAATTATAATTAGAAATTGAAATATTGAAATTTGAAAAAATTACAGCGCCATCTAGTGGTAGAAATTTCTGTATTCCACTGTTCGATTCCAAATCAAAAAAGCTTTCTAATGATGTATTACTTATGAAATTATTATAATTAGTATCTGAGATACAAAAGAAAACTCATTCGGGAAACCTCAAACCGTGTAAATCTGGTGAAAACTTTCGATAATATAAAAGAACTTTAAAATATCTTTCGAATTAAGTATTAAAAATAATTTAATCATAATTAGAAATTGTAATATTGAAAATTGAAAATATTACAACGCCATAAAAGAAAACTGATTCAGGACACCTCAAAACGTGTAATTCTGGTGAAAACTTTCGATAATTTAAAAGAACTTTAAAATATCTTTCGAATGATGTATTAAAAATAATTTAATCATAATTAGAAATTGAAATTTGAAAGAACACTGATTCAGGAGACCTCAAAACGTGTAAATCTGTTTAAAACTTTGAATTATGTAAAAGAACTTTAAAATATCTTTCGTATGATGTATAAAAAATAAATCAATCGTAATTAGAAATTGAAATACGTGTATTAGAATATTGCAAAAATGTCCGGCGTGTAAAGATAAAATTTAATTTGCAATTAAAATGTAAATCTTTTGTTTATTGACGAAAATCGATGAAATTTGAAATGCAAGTTTGTTTTGTGATGTAAATAATATATACTAAATAAAATGTGTAAAATTTGAAAAATTGAAGAAAATAGAAAATTGTAATTTTTAATCGCACTACGAAACAGGTGACTCCATTAAATACCACATGTGTTTCCGTTGAAGACTGCTGTAGACTTAATGTCTGCAAAGATAACATTCTTGTGATTCGTTGCCAACATTTTTTTTATAGTTTAGTTAATTTTAAAAAATCTAATTGTCCGATCGATAAGCCGTTTAAACCATCGGATTGAGAAAAAAAAGCCCTTTCCAATGGTATCTTGTTTGTAACGATACGACTGATATTTCTAATTTATTTTCCACTTTTTCCGTAAAAATGTCGCTTTTTAAGCATTTAATCATGAATTCTGGGTCATTTTTCGGTAGACAATGGTCAACGTTTTAATTAATATCTCCGCTAATTAGGGTCGCATCATTTAGCAAATTAGATAACCCAGATCTGCGATAAATTCTCTGTCGATCGGTACCTGTTCGAAGTCCGTGCAACCTTTAGCGGCGGAGCCTTAGCTGCGTCAAGCCGTTTCTCACAGACACACACACACGCGTACAGATTTTAATAATATAAGGAGATTGGCCAATTGTAATAATATTCCTTTCAGCATAATTTGTACAATATAATATCAGAGCTCAGAATATGATCATAATGGGACTCACTTTATAATTACAATGAACACTGAAAGATAAGACCATATGTGAATCTGATAAATTCTGCTATTGATGCAAATGTTCAGTTTTACTCAAAATAACTTTAATTATAAAAACTTTTTATCCATTGCAAGCAAATATATTAATTGATTTTAAAAAAAAGTATGCAGAGCATTGAATTGTAGAAAGAATATAAACTTTTTCAGACACCAAAACTAAATGCAAAACTGGTGTACAATAGATATATAGACAAAAAGACTTCTTCACACACCATAAATTTTAATCCAGCACAACCGGTTTCGAAAGGACGTAGCCTTCCTTCATCAGGTGCAAAAAAAAAAAAAAAAATGTCTTGCTTTTGCCTCCAAGGCAGTAGCACGTGTTTTTTGCACCTGATGAAGGAAGGCTACGTCCTTTCGAAACCGGTTGTGCTGGATTAAAATTTATGGTGTGTGAAGAAGTCTTTTTGTCTATATTTTTCAGACACATTTAATAAAGTACACTAAATTTAACCTAAAAATACAAAGCGTGAAAATACTCATGGTTAAAATTTTAAGGAGTATTTTTAGATTTTAATGTGTAAAATACGCTTCTGGAGGAGTTAAAAACATCTCTGACCAACACTATACTTGTACCTACTTTTCTTTTAGGGTCCCATGTGGGGCCACTATAAAAGAAAAGTAAGCTATATATGAAAGCTACTATAAAAGAAAAGTACACCAGACTGAAATATCATAACAAAATATCGTTACTGATGTATTAACAGCATGCCATCGCCTGAATAATTATGTACATAAATATTTCATTGGAACGTTTCTTTTCTCAAAGTCAATTGACAGCAATAAAGCTGCACACTCAGATGCTAATCCAGAAAAAATTTAGTGCTGCATTGAGGTACTTTCACAAAGTCAACTTTTTGCAATGAGGTGCCCTCACAAAGTGAACTTTCAGCAAAGAGGCACCTTCACAAAGTCAATTCTCAGCAATATGTCTGCACACCAGGGTTGGCAAGTTTCTTCCAAGGCGGAAAAAACCGCGGAAAAAACCATGGAAAAAACCGGCCGGAAGAAATAGGTTTCTTCCAAGTGGAAGAAATGGAAGAAACTGTTTTTCTTAAAAATTTATCCTATAAATTGCAGATTTGTAAGATACAATGGATGCATTGATCTTATAAGCATCTTTAAGTAACTTTAAATATACCTATACAAATTTAATAACATATTTAGTTAATAATTATGAGGGCTTTTTTATCAAAATGAGCTAATGAGCCTCGGTATCTGATGATCACGTTCCAAAATACTCAAAATCCAGTAAAAAAATCAATTTCAATTTAAACAGTATAAAGTTTTATAATTTAGATAATTTTATTTCTTTAACTGGTATAAATAATAATTTGGATCACTTGCTTATACTTTCTGATAAAACAGCTCTTAATATAATCCAGTTAATTAAAAGAACCAGTATGCAATAATTACTGTATTACAAAATGTCATCAAAAACTATTTTTCTTATAGTCACATACAGTACAGTCAACTCCCTCTAATCTGCAGATTTATAATCTGCAAATCCTTCTAATGCGTAGTTGATTTTTTAATCTAAAAGAAATTTACAGCTCATATTTAAAAAAAATTCACATTTTTACTTTTTATTACCATGTTTTTATTAACTTCGATTCTTGTTTGTTTGTTTGTCCGGTACAAATCTTGCAATCTATTTTTAACCCTTTCAGGACCATAAGATTTCCAAGACTAAATATGCCAATACAACACAATATTTTAGCTATTGTGGGTGTAAAGTAAGAGAATATCACCAGAAAAACATAGCAGGGTGTATAGGTTTCCTATAATTTCATGGGAAATATTTTCCCTATGGACCATAAAAGTAAATAAACGAAGAGTTAGGTTTATTATATCGGTATTTTATTTATTGCTTTGTAATACAAATTTATTGCTTTGTAATATAAAAATTATCAGAAAAGTAAAATAAATAGCTAGTTATGGTATTCTACGAAACAATTTCATTTACTTGTGAAGCACAAGTGGACATTGCACATAACACATTTATTATGTGTCCTATTTTCTATACTTTTTTTTTTTGTATTCATTCAGAAACACATTTGCTGCCTTGGACATACGTTTTATTTTGACATTCAGTAAAAAAAATATTGATTCAATAATAATTGAACAATCGATAACTATTTTTGTAGAAGGGAAAAATATTTCCCTTGGGCGTGAAAGGGTTAACTAATTTCCCTACTAGCTAGACATTTGAAACTTTCACAGTAACTCAGAACCCGGTGACAACACAATACTTCAAAGTCAGATTTTCGAACAGTTTTCTTTTAATTAATTAAAATATAAAACTAAGTTCTTAATAGCAATAAAATAGTCATTAAATTATTAGCTAGTATAATTTAACTGTTGCTAAAAAAATTTACGAGTTCATTTGCTTTCGACATAAAAATAAATACATTTATAGTCTGTTCAACTTAAACTGATACCGAAAATAAACAAAACCACATGTTATTTGGCGACATGGATTATGTTACTGTCACTGTTGGCGCTAGCCAAGATCACTCACTTCTCCCCTTCTTTTGTTAGAATTTTTCCACCTCTTCTTTTGTTACCTTAATACTTTTTCTTACTTTAATGGGTCTTTTCATTGTTGTACGTCTTGTAAGGTACAAGTTTTTGTCATAAACTCCAAAATACAAAAAGAAGTAGTGGGGGATAGTTTTATCTTTTAACGAGCTATTTTTTGTTTGGAGGGGGTTTGGTTAAAGGATAAATCTTAACACATTCTTTTCATGAATAACAAAAGTTGCCATTTCCGCGAGAAAGGCACAAATGTGGAATACCTTTGTAACCCATTTGTTTACTTCGGGTATCACTTTAACTTGAACGGACTATAATTCAACGTGAATGTGAAAAAATTATAAAAAGTTATATTATGCATTTCACAAAAATTGACGTCATTATCAATTTTTAAATTTTATACATATTGATAAGTGCTAATGTACAATGCTAATTTACGTTGTTCTAAAAGGAGTAATATTTTATTTTTTAAATTTTTTTTTACTATTATTATTATTTCACTGAACTGGTTCCGCGTGCTTAAATATTATTTTTTTAGCCTTGCGTATTTTATTAATGACTCATCAGAAAATTTAAATTTTTTTTATTCAAACTTTTAGCAGAATCCTTACTTTGAAACACAAATGGGGAAAGGGGGGGGGGGGGAGGGTAACATTCTTATATTTATTATCCTGCAATTCATACAGACTAGCGCTGAAAATAAACCACTATTACATGAATGTTTAACAATATTAATCAGCGATGAATATTATTTCTAGACTCAAAAATATTTTGTTTAGTATTTTTTAAATATGTTTATTTACATTTTATAGGTACCTATTATTTGAATATGCTTAAATTATTTGCCATCATATATGAATGTGATGGATTAGTTTTATTAATATTGAAGAAATATTTATTCTAAAATTTATTAAAAATCCTCTTTCCGTTCTGATGTCTATTTAATTAATAATAACTGACTTTGTATCTGCAAAAGAAAACTGTAAACAAAAGCAATGATCTGTAATTTGCAAATTCCTATTATCTGCACAACCTCTGGACAAAATTTTTTAGAGTTAGAGGGAGTTGATTGTAAAACAAATGAAAAGTTTTTTCGTAGTTCAATACTGCACGTTATTTTCAACTTAAAATAGATAAATACAAACTACGGATTTTTTTTTTATCCTAGAGAGCTTGCAGGACAGTTTAAAAGTAGGTCTCTTACTTATTGATGCAGTTCATTGAGTACCAGCTTAAAGTTTATACACAAAAAAAAAAAAAAAAAAAAAATTGTATCCTTTTTAATAATAAAAAAAAAAAAAAAAAGTACAAATATTATGGCTAAAAATTCCATAATTATTATCACTTGTACTGTTTGAACATATAATATTATGAGATAGTATCTGTGCAAAAAGTTCTAAAAATATTAGCATTGAAAAGTAAAAACGCATCACCTGTATATATTTAGTGTTTGTTATCAAATAACTTATTTTTCTAAAGATATTTTTAATATTTAATTGAATTATAGTTTAGATTTGGCATTATATTTATACTTTGAGTTTATATAGTTCATAAATTTTAATTTTGAACATCTGTTATGTCTTTTGGTTGGTTTCTTCCATTTCTTCCGGTTTCTTCCATTTCTTCCAGTTTCTTCCGGTTTTTTCCAGTTTCTTCCACTGTCCTGGAAGAAACTAGTTTCTTCCGGAAGAAACCCAACCCTGCTGCACACTAAAAAATTTTATAAGCTGCGCTGCCTTGAACAATTCGGTCACAAATATATTTATTTTACAACTGCTCCATTTTATTTTTTAAATGTATTTTAAAATTTAAAAAACTGCTTTGCACATTTCGGCTAATTGTTCTGAAGTGGTGGACCGATAGATTGGTGCGTATTTAAACTGACTCACAAAATTGTTCTGAAACATTATTTGTTTTCCCAAACTTGATGTTTTCACGAAGTACTTTATAAATTCACAAATGGGGTACCATTTTTAAAAAACTGGATTAAACCCTGATACTGCAAGTGCAAATACCCTCAATTTAGATATATACTCAGGTAATGGTATAACCAATTAAATACCTACTTTTACTTATCTTACGCATTGAAATTCACTTGCCCCACACACATATAAACTTATTTTACAATGGTTACATATATATATATATATATTAATTGTATTTTACAATTAAATAAACTACTTTGCATATTTTGGTTGAATATTCAGGTGCACCTTTAATTTTTACAAGTTTATCTGACTTTTTTCACAAATTATTTTATAAATGTACAAATGGGGTATAATTATAATAATAATAAAATAAAATAAAAAACCTACATTGAACCCTGGTCGTAAAAATTGAAAAAATTTAAATGCCAAATCTTTAGTTACAAAATTTTTATATTTAAATTTCACAAACAAAAATAATTGAATATAAATGTTTATTCTTATTGAATCTTCCAAAAGTGGGAACTAATCAAAAACAGTTTTATAGAAATATGCTGCCCCCATCCTATTCTATGTCAGTAATTTCAATCAAATCAGATTCATTTCAATTTAAAATTTCTAAAGTGTAATTTTAATCCCAAGGTGACATTGAAACAAATAGATATTTTTTTTTATTTATCATATAATTGAAAGTCAAGTAAATTGGAGTACGCAAAGACAAATTATAATAACTTGAATGTTTTGATGCACATTTAACTTTAATCCGCAATGTCTCAAAGAATCACCGGTAAGACAAGGTTTAAATAATATCACAAAACAACAAAATATGTTGATGAGATTCTTAGACAATAAAAAAAAAAAAAATTTTTTTTTTAGAATCACTGAACAAAATATCATTTTTTTGATTGAACACATACCTGAGACACAAAGCTTTTTTCTTCTTTAAAAGAAGATTTACTTTGCAGCTCATTGTGAGCATTCTGAGCAGAGTAATCATATATATCTTCGGAGAAACAGTCAACTTTTTTTGAGTCTTTGTTTTTTTTAAAATACCAATATGCTATTCCTAAAGCAACTGGAGTTCCTATACCTAACGCAATAGCTAATTGCCATTTAGAAAACTTAGGCACATTACTATCATTGGCAGGCGCCATCTTGTTATTATGTTTACTACAAGTTTAAAGTTTTGATGCCATTAATAAATTTTTAATATTTTCTAAATGAAACTGATGCCAGATTTTATTCAAAAACGTTTCCAGATATTATATATTTATTAAAAAACATGTATGGTTCGAAGACCTAAAATAAAATAAATATAACCATTTCATCAATCAAAATCAAAAGAATATTCACATCCATTATTGTTGGATTCGGTCTCTTTTAATCCGTGGATTCGGTTTAAAAAAAAAAATGCTAACTGTAAACTTAACGAAATGAAAACAAGATGAAAAAAAAAAAAAAAAAAAAACTGTGACTTGTTCCTCCAATCTTCCAATCTCGAAAGTAACTACAAATTTCAGGCGTGTAAAACGACGTGGCATAAGTCATTTCGGTAAAAAATTAATAGTATTTTGTGTTTTAAACTGTGATATGTGTATTGTTAATAATAAGTGTGTTGATGTGTCTGCCGTTATTCAAAACTTTTATTTTATGCTGAACGTTTAAAATTTTAAATATTTATTGAATGTATTTAGACTGTCTTGGATGAGTTTTTATTTAATTTTTAACGCGTATCAACAATTTTATTGCTGTAAAGACTATATATTTTTTATTATAGGTGCTTGTACGTATATTCTTAAAGATTCATTTAATTACTTAGTTAAATTAGCTAAAATTTTTGCTATTTAATACATACAGATGTTATTTTATCGCATATGAATCATCATGATACGATTTCATGGGAAGTAGTATTTATTTATTCGAAATTTGATATCTTTAAATTGGAATTTTTTGCAATCATTTTCTGTAATTGTTGAAGCCGGTGAATTTTCTAGTATTTTTCAGTCGTTTCCGTATTCCCTTTTTATTTTTATTTTAATCTTCCGTTTGCTTAGTGTTTTTCATTGCACCGGCTTTAAAATTTAAAATAATACCCCAACATTCATTTGATTACCTTGAGTATATGACGTAGATAACTGCATGCAAACTATATAACTAATATCAAATGACTAATTTTTATTTCTTTATCATCGTATGTTACTTATGGATTTCTGATTTCAATGTGAGTAATTAGTAATTTTTAAACTACTTATTATGATAGTAGTTATCAAAAATTTTCAATTCGATGTTTTTTACAATCAGAATAAGATAACATAGTGTATTGAAAAGTAAATTTGTACATTTTCATTGTTTCACAAATAAAAGTATATTTGAGTATTTGTCATTAGAAAGGCTAAAAAAAAAAATGCTAAACTGATATGAGTACCATAGTCTATAGATATTTAATTTTTTTGTTCATCACTTTTTTTTTTTTTTTTTTCTGAGCAATATTATTTAGCATTAGTAAATAAACCTATTTTGACTTGTTAGTACTGACATTGAAATTCAAGAGTCTATGTATAAAAATATATTTTAATTATTATCGAAAACTCCTTTATATTTTATAACTGAGTTTGTTGCAAACTGTGATATATTTTAGTAAGTGTAGTAGTAGTAAATTTATTTGATGTAATGGTCAATTTTGGGGCATTTCATTAATGTTATGTAGTACAGTACATTATTTACAGTCTTCTGTGTTGTGATTTTTGTACGAGGCAGAAGTAAATTACCAATTCTGTGTGTATAGATGTAAGCTATTGTATATTTGTTCTTCCAGGAATGCTGTAAAACTATTGCTAGAAAATTACATGTTAGAAATAAAAGTACCTAAAGGCCTCTGAACTTTTAAAATGTTAGAAAAGGCTACTTGGTACAAAAATGTTTTTAAAAGAGCTGCTGGGTGCTGAAATTGAAATGGGTTGAAAAAGGGCCGCCGTGTACTAAAATGTGTTTAAAAGGGCTGCTGGGGGAGAGCTTTCTGGCAAATTAGCCTAGAGTTAGCACTATTGTAATTTTAAACAACATTACTGCGGGAAGAAACTCTACTTTTCATGCATTTCTTGACACATTTTTCAAAATGAAGTTGACAGTTGCAACCCTTCAGTCTCTGTAAAATAGTATGTGTTGGAGTAAATAAAGCAAATTGTGGCTAAGCTTTACTATAAGGCACCCATTGGCAATTTGGGATGCTGTGATGCGATACAGTGTATCGACACTTTTTAATGTATTGGAACTTTGATTAACCGTCTCGGAACTTTTTCTTTTTGCACTGAACATTCGAGTATGTTTATCATAATGCAGCTCAGCTGAATGATTTTTTTTTTTTTTGTGTATGTTTTTGAGATAATTATTTTTTTGTGTGTTTTTATTATTATTTAGAGAAAAATTAGTGCATGGTAGTAATTGATGCAGTACAGATTTTCATGCATTTTCTGATGCATGCACCACATATTAGGGGTATATAGTGATTTTTTTTTTTTTTCTTTTTTGGTTTTAATATTGGGATACTGACCACTGCGATACAGATTTTTATACATTTTCTGATTCATGAGTTAGGGGTATCCAGTGATGTTTTTTGGTATAAATATTATAATCATGATCACTGTAGCACAGATTTTCATGCATTTTCAGATTTGTGCACAACAAATAAGCTGTATCCAGTGATTTTATTTATTGTGATTGTTTCATGTAATTTTGAAAATTTGTGGAAAAAATCTTCAATTTATACATAATTTATAACATTGAATTTTATGTGCTAAAGCTTGAAAGCCCTCCGATATATTTATTTTTTGTGGTGAAGTACTGTGCAACAGCGAAAAGATGGCATACGACCTTGGAATAGTTCATTTTGAAGAAGGGGCGGCCGAATGAAATGCAAATGATGCTTGGCGGCAGTTCTTTTCGCCAAACAATTCTTTGACTTACCAGCTTCTTTGGCACCTATACGAGCAGTCAAAGTGTCTATTGTTGCTAATTAAATAGAAAATTGCTAAATTTTTGTCAATTTAAATATTGTTTTAATTATTTCTTATAATTTTTTTTATCAGATATGCAGGAAATCGATAAAACAAAATAGCTTTAAACATTGCTTATAATTTGTGTTCACATGTAGGTTTATTTCTAGTATTTAAATTAATTGAATCCCTAAAATTTTCTCGTTTAGCTTTTAACTTCTCGAAGTACACGTAAAACAGTTCCTCCCTTTTTTTTTTTTTTTGTAAATATTCACTATCATGATTAGTTCAATTATTTAAATGTAAAAATATATCAAAACTGAATATTTTGTAAATATTAACTATCGTGATTAATTAAATTTCTTCCTTTCTACTTTTATTACAACCATTATATGATTATGTCATGTTATTTAATGACAATTACTCTAATTTAATGTTTATTTTATCAAAACTGTAATGGTATTAATCATGGCAAGAAATTAAAACTTCTTCACACACCATAAATTTTAAATCAGCACAACCAGTTTCGAAAGGACGTAGCCTTTCTTCATCAGGTGCAAACACGTGCAACTGCCTTGGAGGCAAAAGCAAGACTGAAAGCAGGACAAAATCCAGAGGGGGGGGGAGGAGCAACACAAACAACCAATAGGAAGCAACATGCAGGGCAGGACCAATCAGAGAGGAACACACACACCACAAAATCAGGAGGGAGGAAAGGAGAAATAATTATTTTTTTTTATTTCAATAATGTTAAACTAATAAGTAAATTTAATAAAATTTATCCATTAATTATTATTATTTTTACTTTAATTATAATTATTCAGGGGTCGATCCAGGCAAAATTTGGGTCCGTTTTGCAGCCCCTTCACAAAATTCCACATAGTAAAAAGGGACCCTTCACAAAATTCAAATTCATAGAAAGGGACCCTTCACAAAATTCAAATTCATAAAAAGGGACCCTTCACAAAATTTAAATTCATAAAAAGGACGCTTCACAAAATTCAAATCAATAAAAAGGGACCCTTCACAAAATTTAAATTTTATAAAATGAGTCCCTTCACAAGATTTTGTTTTATAAAAATGATCCTTTTATTACATGTTTTCATATTTTCAGTATTAATTTTAATTAATGGCTTAATTTGGCTCAACGAAACTCTATTAACTTGATACTAAACATTACATAAAGTGATTGTAAAAACTGAAGATTTTACACAATATTTTACTTTTTCACAAAAATATTTTATATTTTACAAAAATAAATAAAAATTTCACAAAAATATTTTGTTTTTCACAAAAAAGGGACCCAAAAATTAAAACCTGGATCGACTCCTGTTATTTTATTATAACTAATATGATGTTATAAACATAATGAAGGAAATTAGTTAATTGAATTAAACAAATTTTTCCAATATTAGTTATAATAAAATAATTATAATTAAAGTAAACATAATAATAATTAATGGATAAATTTTATTAAATTTACTTATTAGTTTAATATTATTGAAATAAAAATAATTGTTTCTCCTTTCCTCCCTCCTGATTTTGTGGTGTGTGTGTTCCTCTCTGATTGGTCCTGCCCTGCATGTTGTTTCCTATTGGTTGTTTGTGTTGCTCCTCCCCCCCTCTGGATTTTGTCCTGCTTTCAGTCTTGCTTTTGCCTCCAAGGCAGTTGCACGTGTTTGCACCTGATGAAGAAAGGCTACGTCCTTTCGAAACCGGTTGTGCTGATTTAAAATTTATGGTGTGTGAAGAAGTTTTAATTTCTTGCTATTGTCTGTACGCCAGTTTTTTTAATTTATTTTTGGTATTAATCATGGTTTATTTTATTTCATACATTGTAGAAATAAACTTTTTAAAAGTTTAATTAAGTTACTTCTTTCATCCCTTTCTGCTGATAATGATTGTACTTAAAAATTACTTCTCGGAAGGCATTAAGATTACTTTATTTTAAAAAATCAAAATTTCTTTTTGAATTTTATTTGATCGCCGAAACTTTAAAATTTGTAAACAATAGTACCTCCGAACACTTCTTTTAAATAGTAATTACAAATACCTCCAAACATTAAGTTTATCAACAACTTCAAATTATAATTTCACACTAAGAAACGGGCTAACAACGCCAAATCTGGAAGCCACTCTACTCTGTGTTACCATGGAAACACAACCTCTCACCTTATTTCATGAATGGAATCATCTGAAAACACATGATTCGCGTGCCAAGTTATCGCGGTTGTACAATAGCTCAAAATTCTATTAATTACTGTTTATTTTATTAATCTTAAATATGCTAAATTTATTTCAGTGAATTTCAGAACAAGCACCAGAGTGAAACATTTTACTTTATTAAAATGTATTTTTGATGTTTTGTAATGATTCAGAGTATGGATTCACGATGTGATCTGCAGGTATCGACTCATCCAGTGAACTGTACATCGGCAATGGATGCCTTATAGTAAAACTGTTCCAAATCAACCAAAAAAGCAGTTAGTATAACAGTTAAAATCTTACCCCCTTTTTTTTTTTTTTTGTAAAATGGGTTTTACTAAAAGAAAAAACAACCAATTTTTTTTTTTTTTAACCAGACAGAATCAAACTAACCCTGCTGAATATTTCAAAGGATTAATTTTATTGATGATTCTATTATAGTGATACCTAATTAAATAAAATAATCCAAGTTGGTATTTACATTTTGCAGCTTTTTTTTTTTTTTTTTTTGAGATTTACACATATGCAAATCAAACAATTATAAAAATAAAAGTAAATGTTAAAATAAATGTCAAATAGATGGAAGTTTTTTATATATATTCTCACAATGGGTCTCCGCCCCCCTGTTCGTTTTGCCCACCAACCCCCAAGGGAGGTTCAATCTTTAGCTGCTACTAAAGGGCAAAATTAACGGTCGCCACCGGCCACATGGCGACTAAATAAAAAAAGATGGCGATTAAAAATTATGCATTGATCGCCACTAAAGTCGCTACTTTTTGTGATCATTAAAAGATTCTAAAAATCAAGCGTCGATAGGCAATCGAAGCCTTGTGATTTTCAATCTTTTTCCATCCATGGCATAAATGTCAATGTTCATTTTAAACTTGCTTTATTATATTCTACAACCTTTAAAGAAGTAGAATTATTTAATATATCTCACTCATATAATTTTTGGACCCCCCCTCTTCCCTCCCCCTAATGATCTGTGATCACACAGCTTATAGAAAGCTTTATAATCTCTAATCATTCTCCATTTGCTGCAAAAATATAAATATCTATTTTAAACTTACTTTATTAGATTCTAGAATCTGTAAAGAAGTAGAATTGTTTAATATCTCTTACTCATAATTCTTGTAATTCCCCCCCCCCCACTCCCCCCTCCAACGATTGGCAATTACATGCTCCACTGAAACCTTGTGATTTATAATCTCTCTCCATCCATAACATAAATGTAAATATTCATTTTAAACTTTCTTGATTAGATTCTAGAACCTATATAGATGTATCCCCCCCCCCCCCCCCCCCACTGCCACACACGCACACATGTGCGCTCCATTTCAACTAGCAGTTAATGATCAAATGTCCTGCAAAGCACAATCTTTTTCCATTATTATCTCCATAGTATTTAATGTATATTTAACCCATTTAAGATATTTGACAAATGTGTGTATCAAAATTTGATTTGGCTTAAATGTGTATTTTTCAAAAAAAAAAAAAAAAAAAAAAAATTGTATTTGCTTTCTTTTGAGTAGAAATCTTCCGTTTTCCTTCCCATTTTAAAGCAGAAATCTCCCTATTTTTAAAGCTACAAATTT
This sequence comes from Salticus scenicus, assembly GCA_963930645.1. NCBI lineage: Eukaryota > Metazoa > Arthropoda > Arachnida > Araneae > Salticidae > Salticus > Salticus scenicus. The sequence continues at coordinate 188,671,487 of OZ005652.1, forward strand.
GGCAGCTAAGTAAATTATTTTTAATGAAACAGCTAAGTTTCCATATCTATACTTTTTAAGAGGAAATATTTTAACTCTATTGAAATAAAATCATTTTAAAAAGTGTGTCTTTAAAAATAAGAAAAAATAATAAAACTGCTAAATGTATTTACACATGACCATGTAAAAGTTGTGATGATGATGAATCAGCTGATTCATTTACTAGAAAATATCAATGTAAACTGTGAATGATAACAGCTTATTTCACTTAAATAAATTGAAAAAAAAAAAAGTACTACTGAATTATCTGAAAGATAAAAACTTTTGCTGTTATTATTACAGCCCTAAGCAGATTTTAATTTAGGATATGCAATTTAGGATTTTTAAAAAGAGCGTAATTACAATTTCAGTGTCCCTGTGTTAATTTTATTATTATATGTATTTCTTATTTTCATATTTTTCTTGCGATAATTATACCGCAAAATGGTGACAATGCTTTTTGCAGTCTGAAAGAAATAGTCTTATCATGTGAAAAGTGGCCACTAACTTAAAAAAGTGGCTACTAATGAAACTGACAGTACCGGCCACTGGCCACTAATGAATTTTCCCAGTTTTGCCCTTTAGCTGCTACACATTGTAGCTGTTTGTTGATAAAATATATGCTTCATATATTAACAAAACTTTAGAATTAAGGATTGTTTTAAAATGATTACTCAATTTTTTTTTTACTTTTTTTGAAATCAAAATTCTAGAGAAAGAGGAGTTAATAGCAAAACAGAGGTTCACAGGCTTCAAAGCATTTAATAATAGTGCTCACTCTAACCTAATTTGGCATGGTGTTCCATCTGGTGGCCCTTTTATTTTTAAAAACATTTTAGTACAAAGTGGCCTTTTCAAACATTTTTAAATGTTCAGAGGCCTTTAGATACTTTTCTTCCTGCTAACAATAGTTCTACAGCATTTAAAAGCGTTTAAAATGCCTTATATAAAATCCTTTTAAGTGCAGCATTTTCATGATACAGAAGGGAACCAATTATCCGGAATGGTTTTTACAAGACTATTCTGGATAACTGGTTGTTCATCAAAGCAACCCTCAATCAGAATTTTAGAATGCATATGGTTCTCATTTAAAATAAAAAACTATTTTTTATCAATTAACCTGATTTTTTTTTTTTTTTTTTTAAATAAAAGTATTAACAATTTTCAGTCAAGATAAATGATTAATTAAATTGTTGAAAAAAAAAAAATCTTTGAAATTTATTAACCTTTACATAAAAATCAAAATCTGCCCAAATCCAAGCGTTTTTAACCATTAGCCAATGATTTTAAAACATTGAATATTACTAAGGATTTAGAAAAATAAGACCTGATTTTAAAGGCTTTTCTTTTTATTTCTTATGAAAATTCATGTTTATGTCCATGAAAGGGCAAAATATTCATAAATTTTAAATGTTACTTGATTTTATTTATCACCTCCCCACCCCCAATAAAGAAAATAAATTCAGAAAGGGACCAGTTATCACCATTTCACCCAACCCTTTCCAAATAAATAAAATTGTCAGTTTTATATTGTGTAGTGGCGCCATCTATCGACATTTTTCAGAACTAAAAACTATCTTTTCAGTTTACACTGTACTGACCAAATAAAAAAAAAACTACTTTTAAACATAACAAAATTAAATAAAATTACTATTTATTAAATATTTCTTTTATTTTTAGTTGTTTCATATTACATTGCTAAACAATTATTATTAAAAAATAAATAAAATTACTTCTGTAAGTTTTTTTTTTTTTAATATACATTAGAAGTTAATTGTTTGAAAATATAATTCTGGATAATAAACGGTTCCATACTGTATATTTTGACTCGCTAAATATCATAGTCATCTTCAGATGTTGAGGCAATTAGGGAACAAGATATAAGAACATTTGTAACACAAGAATTTTGAAAATTTGAACTTTTTGTAGCCCTGTATATCAAAACTAAAAAAGATAGGGACTTATTAAATGGTATACATTCATTTCTCTGTAAGACAAATAAATGAGCCCAATTTCATTAATATTTGAGGGGGGGTCAAGTTTTTAGCTGAGTTGATTTGACATGGAATGACTCTACACGAAAAATTAGTAATTTACCTTTGTCATGTACAAAAATCACAACATAGAAGACTGCGAATAGTGCCCATTTGGAAAATAGGTTGCCCTTTTTTACTTTTTATTGAATTCCCCCCTGGTGGCCCTTTTATCCTAGAGTCCGGTCAGCACTAAATATATTACCTAATGAAACTAAAAACAGTCGATGAACAATGTGAAGAATTTGAGAAGAAATTCTCCATTGTGATATATTTGAGTAGGATTTTTTTTTTTTTATATATATAGTGGGATTCTCGCCATCTCGCTCTCTAATGTGAACCCTGCACTACTTCATTTACTCCCAAAATGTTTAGAAGTTCTGTAGATTTTAGAAGTATTTATAAAATTGTTTAAAATGTAATTTTGAAATACAAGTAAATAGAAAGATATTAAAACTTCTTCACACACCATAAATTTTAAGACAACACAACCGGTTTCGAAAGGACGTAGCCTTTCTTCATCAGGTGCAAACACGTGCTACTGCCTTGGAGGCAAAAGCAAGACTGAGAGCAGGGCAAAATCCAGAGGGGGAGGAGCAACACAAACAACCAATAGGAAGTATCATGCAGGGCAGGACCAATCAGAAAGGAACACACGTACACACACACACACACACAAAAAGGGAGGGGTGGAAGGAGTAATCAATTAATTTTTTTTTTTTTAATTATTTAATAAAATATATTTATTGATTTTTTTTTTTTTTTTTTTTTTTTAATTAGAAATATTTTTTAATTCTAATTAAAAAAAAAAAATCAATATTTTATTAAATTTTATTTATTTTATTAATTTTTTTTTATTTTTAATTAGAAATATTTTCTTAATTCTAATTTTTTAAAAAAAGTCAATAAATATATTTTATTAAATTTACTTATTAGTATATTAATTTAAAAAAAAAAAAAAAAAAATTGATTACACCTTCCATTCCTCCCTTTTTGTGTGTGTACGTGTGTTTCTTTCTGATTGGTCCTGCCCTGCATGATGCTTCCTATTGGTTGTTTGTGTTGCTTTTGCCTCCAAGGCAGTAGCACATGTTTGCACCTGATGAAGAAAGGCTACGTCCTTTCGAAACCGGTTGTGCTGTTTTAAAATTTATGGTGTGTGAAGAAGTTTTAATATCTCTATTGACTGTATGCCAGTTTTTGAATTTAGTTTTGGTGTACAACAAGTACACCAGAAAAAAAAAAAAATAATCCAGAATTTCTTTCAAATGTTAATGAGCATGTTTTTCTGCAAAACATGCTGAATTTAATGTTTTGTTCACCATATTCAAGCCCAGTAGTAGAAACAAAGCAGCGAGTGCTGCATATTGTTTAAAACTCTGCAGATTAATTTAAAATTTCAATAAGAAATGTTTTTAAATACAGATGTAATTTACATGTACGTCTTTAGATTATTGTACTAGTTGTATATTTTCAATTTATTTTCTTTGTAGATGCAAATTTTACATATTTTATGAATTACTAAAACATCTTGTGCTACTACACATGGTACAATATTCTTTGATCGTAGACAAAATTTGCTTTGCTGCAGATAAATACAGAAGATTCTACTACTGAGTTTTTAAGTAATGTAAACTGTGTATATATATATTTTTTTTTATGAATATTATATAATATACTGATTATTTTTCTAGTGCATCGCCTGTAAACAATGGCGAAGGTGGATCAGAGGGAACTGTTAAGAGTTGCTGAAGACTTTGTTGATGAGGTAAGATCTTGAAGCTTTTTTTTTTTTTTTTTTTTTTTAAATAAATGAACATATCTGATGCAGAAATTAGTATGTACTGAAATGTGATCATCATAGTTTAACTTTTGTTTAAAGCATTTTTTTCTAGAAAATTATATTAAGGAAAAAGATTTGGTTTTTTTTTTAATTTTTATTATTAGATTTATATACCTACTAAAAATTAATTTGAATATTAACATAAAATATGGTTATTTTTACTTTCCAAACATATACATTACGTTAAGTATTCTAATCATGAAAAAAATATTTTGGTGCATCTATGTTTTAAGGTCCCCTGAATTCATTTTTTATAGTGATGAATTATATATATGTGAACACGTTCAATTCCAAACTCTTTGTTTGAGCTCCTATATTTGTATGAAAAATTTTTATATTTTCCTATTTGATTGCTTTGCCCCTGTATGAAGCAAAAGACATTACCATTTATAGATACTATGGGCAGTCAAAAAATTCAGGTTAAGAGTATATTGTGATCAGTTGGTGTGATGTTAAAGTTCAAGCAAAGGCAATTATTAAGTTTGTGCAGATTAAGAAAATCTGCTTTAGAGACTGATAGTTTTACAGCCTATGGTGACACTTCTTTAAAGATAACAGCTATTTACAAGTGTGTTTTTTTTTTTTTTTTTTTTTTTTCAAATGGTTGACAAACGTTGGTAGATGAGAGCTGCAGTAAGAGACCTTACACCTCCAGAAACAAAGGAGGAGTTGAGGATGTGAAACAGTTAATCAGATCAGCCCGAAGAATGACAATCAAATTTTTACAAGAAGTGGGGGATCTCTCATGGATCATCCATGCAATCCTGTTACATGATTTGAAGGTGAAACATATTGCTGCAAAGTTTGTCGTGAGGCTGCTGAACACAGATCATATAGAAACTCAAAGTGATTGCAGCTAAATGTTTTTAAAAAAAAGTATAGAGGACCCAGCGTTTCTTCACAGTAGTGTTACTGGTGAGGGTTCTATTTAAACAGTATTGCATTGCAATTTGTGGTGCAAAATCACCATGATTACTACGTAAAATGTGCATGGATTCACAATCATTGCTATGCATATTTTTCTGTTAGACATCACCATGATCAGCATGTTTATTAATCAGCTAAATGTAAATAACCCTTTCTGCAGTGCATCTCTTGGCTGAGCTCAGAGTTGGCATCGATTGGCCAGAGATCGCTGGTGATTGGTTAATGTATGACATCAGAGAGTGGGAGGAATGGCTACCAGATTTCACTGTAACTTTTACCTTTTTGCCTTGAGCAACATGAGCAATTGTTGTTGTATAATTACAGTGTGATGTTCTGCGCTATTTTCTAATTGATTTATATATGAATGTCTTACTAGAGAAAATTGGTTACAGTAATGCTAGATATTGTAAAGAATTTACAAAAAAATCATTGGCTACAATTTAAATCCCAGGAGAATGTTTTTGTGAAATGTTTATTTTTCTATAAATACAGAGAAATATTCGAAATGAAATGCAACTTAGTCCAGCATTTGTAAATTTAGTTTCCGGGCCTAACCTCAAAAAGGACAATGTATAACATTGGAAAAGTGATATGCATTCTATAGCTGAAAGTTTAGAACACAAAGCAGACAATTTAAAAAAAATAATAATAATCATAATAATAAAAATAACGCAAATTGGTAAAGCGTTTAGCAAAATTATCTGTGAAAGAAAGCAGAGTCAGTAAATTATTAGAAATTGCATACTTCATTGCTAAGAGAACTCCCATAACAATCGTTGCTATTTCCATGGCATAGGATATTTTATTCTTAATAAATCTTCACTTTAAAAAAAAAAAAAGTTACTGTTGGCATAAATTTTTTTTGTCTCTGACCACATCTCCTCGTAGAGGGCAGGGTTCTGTGTGTCATGAGAGCTATCAATGTGTGCCGAATACTCCAAGAAAGTCATTTCAGTCAGAAATTTATCATCTTAATTAACAAAGTCTGGTTTATAAAGGTACTGTGTTTGCCATTGTACAAAAGTTTCTGAAATCATTCTTTTTTCAATTTTATCTTCTCAATCTCATTTTCCACAGGACGGTTAAAATGTCATTAATGGTATATTTAAAAAAAAAAAAAAAAAAAGTCATTGTTGCTATTGGTAACAAAGAAATTTCTCATCTGAAAATAAATTTTTAAAAAATAAACATTATCTTGGATATTTTCAACGAAAAAATAAATTTAGGATTGTAATTTATCTGCAAATCTTTTTTTTTTTTTTTTTTCTAATTTTAAAAGATTTATTTTCTTACTGGCAATTTCTTGTTTGTTTATTTATACATATATTGTGTGTTTTGTAAATAAAGGAATAATTCAGAGTCTGTATAATCGACTGTTTCTTTTTGTCTTTTAAAGTGTATTTATCATTTTTATTTAAAAACATATTTTAAAATGCTTTGGTTGGATATATTTTGGCATGAAAAAAGTACTATTTTAGATTTAAATTCAAACTTATTTATAAAGGACAGAATCTTCTAATTTAGCATTGATAATTTTTTAACATTACAGAATTAGAAATTTCCATGCGACATTTCATATTTCTAATTGTGACAAGAAGAAAAGTTCGTCAATTAAAACCCTTATAATCAATCTAATAGATTTTAATCTTTATTAGTTTAAGTAGATAGAAGATAATTGAAGCTGCATGAGATTTTTCCAAATTAAAGTAATACCTAATAATAAACTTTTCAAATATGTAAAATTATCTAGCTGTACATTAAAAATATATAGAATATTATGTACTGCTCTAAATTAACTAAAAAAAATTAGAGTAAAAAGTAGGGGTATTATACTACTGTTTTTTTTTTCCTTGAAAAAAAGCAATTGTACCAAAAAATTCATCGCAAAATAGAAACAAAAATTTGTCTTCAAGAGGTTCATATACTGAAGCTGTAACACATGATCTAGATATTATGAATTTTTTTCTATTCAGTAAAAAAAAAAAAATACTGATTTTTAGCATATTTCATTTTTTTTTTTTTTTTTTTTTTTAATGGTATTAAATATTATGTATTTCAATTTTACATTGAATATGGGGATTTCTATAACATTCTTTTGTTTTTGTCTTGTGTTATGCACTCTGACTCTGCACTATTAATTTTCCTATTCAATGAAAGGCAAAGAAGCAAATACATAGGCAGAGCGTGGCAGGGGTTAATAAGTGAAGCAAGATGAGGGAGGCTAAGCTTCGGGGGAGAAGCACGTAGAGCCCCTAAGTTTTTTTTCTTAGTCTATATTATTCCCATTGCTGATGAATGGGGCGAATTAAAATCTTTTTGGATAAAATACAGACAGCATTTATCAGGAGATGCTATATGGACTCTTATCTTAAAGAAGACTCTTTCCGAATCTCTCGCATTTATTTGAAATACTCTTAAATTTTACCCTCATTAAATACAATAGTCGAAAGATGTTTCTCTTGCACGTCTCGAGTGAAAACAGATCGGAGTTGAATGAGTAAAGAGGTCTTAGATAATCAGATATGAATTTGTGTGGATGGGCCTGAAATTGAAAACTTTTTATCTGCTCATTCTCTGAAAGTTTTTTCTTTCTCTTAAATCCCCATCGCCTAAAAGTTTTTCCTTATTGTGAAAAATCAAAAAAAAATCCAATTATGAAGTCATGGACTAAGAATTCGTATAAATAACTAAAAAAGTATATTTAACTTCCAGCGTTCTTTTTCTTTTTTTTTTTTTGGGGGGGGGGGGGGGTGTCTATAAATGTTAGTGCAGTATAAAAAAAAAATTTTAACTACAACTACTATACAAAATTACAGAAATACTAAAAAAGTTACTATAGCATTATTTGTTATGAGATTTCCCCCCCCCCCTCCCCTAAATCTATCAGTGTTGAGTGTGACAAGACATCTCTGTACTATACTTGCGACCAGTGTTGGTCATAGTTGATTAAAAAGTAATTGAATTACAATTAAATTATAATTATTTTACTGTCAATCAATTAACAAGTAATTGATTACTAATAAATTGAATAAGTAATTCAATTTATTTGTAACCAATTACTTGTTAATCGATTGACAGTAAAATAATTGTAATTGAATTATTTTTTAATCAGTTATGCCCAACACTGCTTGCGACCCAGGGATAAAAATTCAGTCATCAGAATCGAAATAGCATAAGTCTTCTCCATGACCAACGAAATCACATCATGTGCTTTGTGCTGTAGTCTCCCCCTTTAAAAAAAAAAAAAAAAAAAGAAAGAAAGAAAAATTGTAATTTCCTTGTAAGATTTATAACAATTTAGAGCTTTGTTTCTTATGTTTCAGGAAGCAACTGCAAATATAACTCATGTAGAGTATAATTAGTAATAGGAAAATATAATTATATATGTATTAATTTTAGGTATTGAGGTATGGGAAGCATATTCTACCTACTCTAGCTCGGTTATGTCTTGTCAGTACATTCCTGGAAGATGGCATTAGAATGTGGGTTCAGTGGAATGAACAAAGAGACTATATGAATGTTTCATGGAACATTGGATGGTTCCTAGGTTCTGCATTTGTATTTATAAATTTAGTAGGGCAGCTTGCTGGATCGTTCATGGTTCTAGCTCGTCTTAAAGTTGATGCTGCATGTGGTCTATTGTTCTTCATTGTATGCTTACAAGTAAGTAACTTTTTTATTCTTGGGTTGATATCTTTTGAAATTGACCCATTAGTCATTTAGATTATATAGTACACTCCCAAAAAACTGCACAGCTTAAAACCAGAGACTGTGTGGATTCTAGTTTTTTTTTTTTTTTTTTTTTTTTTCTTATTCCTGAACTAGAATTTTAATGCTATAATGCATTAAAAATGTTAGTGATATTGGTAAATATGTATAATATATTTAAAAAATGTAAAACAATTAAAGAATATTAAATGTAGCAAAGAGTCTAAAATTTGTGTCGTGTATGTATGTATTTCAATTAAAATTTGCCCCATAAAGTAAAATACAAAATTTAAGTAATAAAAATATTTAATACACATTTTTATATTATAAATTTACAAATCTTATTACAATTTAGAAATAAAGAAAAGTAATAAACTTTTTTTTTTTTGCTTAGAATTTTTTTCATGCAGTCTTTCACTATTTTTATTATTAATTTAATAATAAATTTGTTTAAAACTCTGTAATAAACGAGAGAAGAAGGAAAAAAAACTTTAATTAAAACATCATTTAAAGAAACTTGTAACAATTGTTTTGGGTCAAAAAGTAAAATGCTACCTCAGGCAAACAAACATATGTGCAGCATCTAAATGGCAGCACTTTTGTGTCTTTACCTTTCTCTCTCTCTTTATATATACACACACGAGGGTAAAGTGAAAATTTCCCGGCCTGAGACATAAATGACGTTCCAATCAACAGAAAATTGTTTTTCCTGCCTTTGTGCACGCGTCATTAGTTTATGACAAATTTCAAATTGTTCTCTAAAGTAGTTTGTTTACACTAATTTTTTTATTATTTTTTATTTTATTTTTTCGTTAAAATGGATCCCAGTGGCAGAAACACGGCGACATAGTCGCAGACACAGACAAAAGGCTTGTGGACAGTTTTTGTCTGTGCTGATAAAAAAAAATTGTCTGCAACTTTCAGATAACAATTCACTTATAAAAATTTCTGTATCAAAACTAATACTTTTATTATTTATAATTATTTATATTGTGTCAAACATTGCTATAGAATATTGAATTGAATGAATACAATTGTTTATACTATATTGTTCTGTAGTAAAATTGTATTTGTGTACTGTTGCATGAGATCATCACTGATGTTAAGCCATCCCCCCCCCCCCCCCCCCCCAATCACCTTTCAGGCTTTTTGAGTGCAAGCCATTTTCACCCCTGATTACATGCAAATTTTGCAGACAGATTATGAAATTTTAAAAGCCTGATGGTGATGACAGCTACAAAACTTTCTACCACTGGGAAATGGATAAACTTGAATATCCTGCGATCATAAAATTCTTCATTTTAGATGGATTAACCCCTAAGGAAATTCATCTGAAGTTCCAAATACTTTTTTCATGACAAAAATTTACGGAGACTCTGATCCTTCCATATTAACCATTAAAAAGTGGTCAATTGATTTTAAACGTGGTCGTTCGAAGATGACCCACTTGAAGGACGGGCAAAAATGGCCATCACATCGGAAATCATCGAAAAAGTGCATGATATCGTGTTGGACAACAGGTCGACAGGTGAGTGAGATAGCTGAGGCTGTGGGAATATCGGAAGAAAGTGTGCATAACATATTGCACCTTACATAAAGAATTAGGGATGTGAAAGCTCTGTGCAAGAGAGGTGCCACATTTGCTGAATGCCGATCAAAAGCAAATGCGCAAACAATAGTCACAGCAATGTTTGTAACAACTGAATAAGGATCCAACCGATTTTGTGCAGCTATTTGTCACCATGGATAAGACATGGGTCCACCATTACACGCCAGAAATGATAGAACATGCCAGAAGGGCCGTAGATGAATATTTTCACAGCCTATTAGACTCTCACTTCCAGGAAAGAATACTGATAACGGAGAAACACTGGACCAAGTGTGTTGGAGTCAAGTGAGAGTATATAAAAAAAAATAAAATCATTTTTTAACTAAAAATCGCAGTCTTTCATTGTCAGGCCAAGAACTTTCACCTTACCCTTGTGTGTGTGTGTGTGTGTGTGTGTATACACACACAGAGAGAGAGAGAGAGAGAGAGAGAGAGCCTATTTCAAGGTCTTGATACACAATTTATCAACTCAATCTGAAATCTTGTTTCAAATTGGAAACAGTTTGACATTTTCACTCTAGATAAAGCTTGAATGAATAGATTTGCATGAAACCTCAATTGTACATAACTTTTATCAGTTTCAATCAAGTATAACTTTATCCTCCATCTCATTTCAAAATGGTGGTTTCTTGAAAAGAGTAAAGAAATCAGCCAACTGAGCAGGAAGGACTTGTTTTCTCTTTAAATTAAAGAATTAGTTCAGTCTCATTTTTTACTTCTATTACCTAGGCAAATAGAAGTTTTGTATTTGGTCTAAAAATTCAATATTGAGTTTTCACCTGATTTACATGTTTTTAAGGTCTCCTGAGTCTGAAAAAGTAGTTTTTGCAGAGGTTAATCCAGAATAAATTCAGCACTGCATTGAGGCACTTTCACAAAGTCAACTTTTGGCACAGAGGAATCTTCACAAAATAAATTTTCAGCAAAGAGATGTTTTCAGAAAGTCATTTCTCAGCAAAATAGCTGCACACTTAAAATTTAAATGTATTTTAAAATTATATAAGCTGCTTTGCACTTTTAGTTAATTGTTCGGAAGCAATATTAATTTTCACAAATTTACTTGATTTTTCCCAAATTATTTTTTAAGTTCACAAATGGGTACAGTTTTAAAAAAACCTGAATTGAACCCTGTTTTGGCAATTAATCAGTGTGTGTATGTATGTGGGGAATTTTCTGGCTATCATATCTCTGAAACAAATAAAGATAGAACAATGAAACTTCAGAATTGAGACAGGTCTGGTGTACAGATGAATTTTCCAAATTTTGGTGAAAATTGGAAAACCGGAAGCGATTGATTTTTCTTCAAAGATGCTATATAAACACTCTATTAGATGTCCTTTTGAATGATATAGTTGGTTATTTCAGGAAAATTGATAAATACTCTGTATAAATAGCTGAATTTCAGGTCTCGCAAATGCGTGCCTTTAAAAACAGGTGCACATATTTTTTTTTTTCAAACTTGCCAATTTTAATTCCCTTTATAAATATCCTTTTGTGTGTAGTTGTTGTTTCTGGTCAGTAATTGAGTATATAAAGTTTAGGTAAAAGTTGGTTTCTCAAACGGCTCTAATGATTTTCTTGAAAATTATTAATTCATTTTGGACATTCTTTCTCATGTATTACATTGTTATTCAGGAAAATTAAGTCATCCTGCTTAGGTAGTTCAGTTTTAGATCTAGGAAATTAATGTTTCAAAATATAACTCAACCTTTTTTTTTTCTCTTATTTTTTAACTGTATGTAAACTTTATTTTATGTTTCTTTTACTGGAAATATTTTAGGTTTCAGCTTCGTTAGATCAATTTTATGTCTTCTGATCACATCCCCGAAAACTGCATGTAATAGTGGGTATTGGAAGTCGTGTGTTATTTCACACCAGATTTTTTTTTTATATGTAGTATTTTGGATTAATTCCTTAAACAGAGGTTATGGATATATTTGGCAAAGCAAAAGTTGCTAACTCTTGCAATCATTTTTTTACTTGCTCTATCAGTCTCTGATGATGCTCCATGACGACTGGAAGAGATTATTTAAGTTTCTGTGATCATTTGGTTTCTAAAACAATAAATTTTGTTCTTAATAAAGTTGAGTAGGTTTTGTCAAACTCAAGCTATGCAGTTAGTATTGATTGCAAGGCTGCCACAGGCTACTAAAAGACTACTATTTTCAGCCTGAGGAGACTATGGCAACTTTTTTTGCCTAAAAAGCTTGAAAAAGCAACTATTGAGACTATTTTTCACCTTCTGCAAAATTCTTCCAGAAATATTAGGAAAATCTTTCAGAAAGAAATCTTTTATGTTTTTATAAACAATCCTGTATCTTAATCTTCTCACACTTTATTTTTTTTACACCTTAAAAGTATGGTGTATCCGTGATGTTGACCTTGAAGCAGGTGAAATATTCAATGAGAATGTAGAAATTGCACCACACTATATATGTAGCTATTAAGCTGGTCAATTTGCTTATTGCAATTGATTACTAGTACACTCCTGTGACCTATTATCTCCTTCCAGAACTTGATTTCATGTAAGAAACAGTAACAAAATTATAAAAGAAAGCTCTTTTAGTAGAAAAGGAAGAATACAACAAAGAAAACCTAAGCTCTTAAGAGCAGACAATACTTAATCTTTTCGACAGCCAAAGCCCATGTTATTCTATGGGAAAATCTGTTTCCACAATGACTCATTGCCTAATGTACTTTTTTAAATTCAGTTTTTACATTCAGAATATTCAGTAATAAATTAATTAAAAACACTTTAAAAAACATTAAAAAATACATTTATTAAAATATCCAAAGCTTTTCGCCTATATAGAAGAAGGCATCATTAGGGAATTTGGTTTGACACATACTTCAGAGCAGTTGTATGTATTTTTGAATCACATGGTTAACAGTTAAGTTCTTACATAAAATATATTCAACTGGAAGTCAGAGGCTGGATCTATTTCAGAAAGAGGATATGCTACACTTGGATGCTGGAGCTATTTCAAGGGAGAGGAGGTGCTACACTTGGAGGTTGGAACTATTGCAGGCAGAGAAGGTGCTACACTGGAGGTTGGAACTATTGCAGGCAGAGAAGGAGCTACACAGGAGGTTGGAACTATTGCTTCCAGTGTAGCTCCTTCTCAGCCTGCAATAGTTCCAACCTCCATTGTAGCACCTTCTCAGCCTGCAATAGTTCCAACCTCCAGTGTAGCACCTTCTCTGCCTGCAATAGTTCCAACCTCCAGTGTAGCACCTTCTCTGCCTGCAATAGTTCCAACCTCCAAGTGTAGCACCTCCTCTTCCTTGAAATAGCTCCAGCATCCAAGTGTAGCACCTCCTCTTTCTGAAATAGATCCAGCCTCTGACTTCCAGTTGAATATATTTTATGTAAGAACTTAACTGTTAACCATGTGATTCAAAAATACATATAACTGCTCTGAAGTATGTGTCAAACCAAATTCCCTGATGATGCCTTCTTGTATATAGGCGAAAAGCTTTGGATATTTTAATAAATGTATTTTTTAATGTGTTTTTAATTAATTTATTACAATATGACACGTGTTCTTAATGCAACTCTGAACTGGAGTTTATTTATATTTAGAATATTCAGTGTCGTTAAATTAGCACTCGTTTACGAAAAATTGATTTTCCACTTTTTTAATAATTTATTTTCTGGCAAAAAAAATGCACTTAGTTATATTTTCACTTTTTTAAATCATAAATAAAATTTAATAAAGTACTAATTTAACCATTGCGAATTTTCTGAATGTGAAAATGGAATTAAAAAAATAAATAAATAAAAATAAAAAAAACATTAGGTGGTAAGCAATTGTGGAAACAGATTTTCCCATAAAATAACATGAGCCTTGCTGTCAGCAAGATTAGGTATGGTTTTCTTTTTAAAGTTAATGATATTTTAGAGTATTAGATTATATTAAAGCATGTTTAAAAAGCCTTTATCAGAGAGATTTAAAAAAAGAACGAAAAAAAAAAAAAAACGAATAAAATTTTTAATTAAAGAAAACAATGTATGATATAATCATTCATGTCCAAAACTGTCTAAAAGTATTTTTTAAATAAATTTAACAAAATACTTTTTACAAGGTTATATGACAGGTTTCTTACTAATTTAAATCTCAAAGTTGTAGACAGGTATACTGAAGTAGACAAGATACTGAATAGTTCTACTTCTTTATAGATTCTAGAATCTAATGAAGTAAGTTTAAAAAGAAAATTAGGATTCAAGTTGCTGATGTAGAAAGATTGAAAAATCATAATCTTTTTGATGTGTTTGTTCACTGATTGTTAGCAGGGGTCGATCCAGGTTTTAATTTTTGGGTAAACAGTCTTGTAAAGAGGCTCATTTTATAAATTTGTATTTTGTAAAGGGTCCTTTTTTATGGATTTGAATTTTGTGAAGGGTTCCTTTTCATTGATTTGAATTTTGTGAAGGGGCTGCAAAGAGGAGAATCCAAATTTTGCCTGGGTCGACCCCTGGTTAGTGGAAGGGGGAGGGGCGGCATAAAAAAATTATATGAATGCAGAGCTGCCAACATTTTAAACTTTTAAATCAGAATTGACACCAGTATTTTTAAATGGAATGTTATATATTTTTTCGACGATTAATATTACCGAAAACAGCTATAAAAATTTTCCGGTGTGAAGTCTCCCTTGAAAAACGGGAGACTTGGCACCTATGTGAATGAGAAATATTGAACAATTCTATCTTTTTTTTTATTCCTGAGTTTAATAAAGCAAGTTTAAAATGAACATTGACATTTATGCTGTGGATGGCGAAAGACTAAAAATCATAAGGCTTCCAGGAGGCATTTGATTGCCTATCGTCGCTAACTTTTTAGCGACTACAAAAAGCAGTGAGTGTAATGACAATTGATATGTAATCTATTCACCATCTTTTTATATATGTGGCGACTGTTAATTTTGCCCTTTAAAAGAAGCTATTTTAGTCACATGGATGACACTAGAATATTGTTCATAATGTGCTGTTATCGCAGTGTGCAATACAAATCTGATTTTTTATGCTTTTTTTTCTTTCCCCTTCATTATATGCTATAGCTAGCATATCTTTCCATTTCTTTATGTAATTTTCTAGTTTTTAATAAAAAACATCTGTTGCATTTCATATTTAAGGGAAATTTAATATCTTTTACTTTTTGCATCCATCCGTTCTCACCTTTTTAAACCCTTAGATATTTCAATGCACATAAACTGGCTACAGTAGACTCCAGATTATCTGCAAAATTGAATTTCAATTTTCTACCTGATTACCTCAGATTTCTCTTAAACTTGCAAGAATCATTCTCCTTGATGACATAAATAAGAATATACACTGGTCAAAAAAATTAAGGATCAGCCCGTTTTCTCTTTCTCTCTTCTTTTGCACATAATTTTTAAACAAATAAACATATGAACATAAAATTTGGATGGCCTGTTCATTATCATATTATTAACCGAATCTTATGTAATTTCAGCATAAGAATAATTTTTAAGCTAATAAATATTCAGTTTTCTCGCAAAAGTAAGCTTTGGAAAAAATGAAAAATTTCAACAAATTTAGGAAAGAACACATAATGAAAAGTGGTGTTAAGGATGCATTAGAGATAGGTAAAGACGCTCATACCTTGAAATGTTAAACTAAATCTCGATTTTTCTTTTTGTATTAACTTTTCTTTTTCTTTTATAATGAACTTTTTAAAAATATATAATTACTAATTTGTAAACTATACTCAGCACTAGAATAATAATGATGTTGAAAAATAATTGTATAATGAACATCTTATCCAATTTTCATGTTTGTATGCATATTTTTTAAAAAGTTATTCACATGCAAAAAGAAGAAAAAAAAAGAAACAGAAAATGAATGCAGGTAGAAAGATTTGGTTGTAATCTAACATAGGAACGCGTGTGCGTCTTTACCTATCTGTAAGACATCCTTATGACCATTTTTCATTAAGTGTTCTTTCCTAAAATTATTGAAATTTTTTATTTTTTTAAAAGCTTACTTTTGAGAGAAAACTGAATATTTATTAGCTTAAAAATTATTCTTATGCTAAAATTACATAAGATTCGGTTAATAATATGATAATGAACAGGCCATCCAAATTTTATGTTCATATGTTTATTTGTTTAAAAATTATGTGCAAAAGAAGAGAAAGAGAAAACGGGCTGATCCTTTAATTTTTTTGACCAGTGTATTTTTAGAAATTTTTTCTCATTTGATTTTTTTTTTTTTTTTTTTTTTTTCAAAAAATTAGCATTTTTTAACTTGTCTAAGCATTTTCAATCGCAAATTTCTCAATTTCTATAAGGGATAGAGAAGTTTATGACCCCTTGTTTTCAAGAGTATTTCACCAGTTTTCATTTGAATTGCAACATCATTATGTTGGGTAAAAATTAAAAAAAAAGAAAAAAAAATTCTTTTTTTTTTTTTTTTTTTTTTTTTTTTTTTTGAGAAAAAAAAAAAAGTTTTTGGTTATTCTAAAAGCTATATAACCAGAAACTTGTAGAGTAGGATCTCTATGGGATCAGAAGTTATTACAAAAAACTTGAAGTTACTCTATATGTTAAATTGGATTATAATTACCATATAATATGCTTGATAAAAGACATTATTTTTAAAGTTCATATTTATAGCTCGTAAAATAGTAAAAAAAAAAAGTTCTCTATGAAAATTTCTATTATTAAAAATTTGATTATTTAATTCCTTTTTTAAAAGTGTGTGTGTTATTCTACAAGTTTAAAATTTTTAAGATTAGAATCAGGAGAGATGGTTTTTAAAACTTAGTTTTTTGACAAATTACAAAATGTTTAGAATATAAGGTTATAAATTTATATCAATCCATTCAGATAATAAATTACTACACTTACAAATTAATGACAGCATAAGTCATAGTAAGTAAGTAAGTAAGTAATAAATTTATTTGCTAATTACAGATGTTCTGGTTCAAAATTGTCTTTATTTAGCTTGTTATATTTATGTTGTTGGCCTGTGACTGATCTCCATCTCCACTGTGGTTTAATTTTTTGATTAGTCTCTTCTACTATCTCAGTGTAGAAAGAGTTAGTTGTGATTTTAGGTTCATTTTCTTTTAAGTAGAAGTAAAATGTAAAATAAGCATTTTAATTTTTTAAATGCAACCATTTTTGGCATTTATTTTAAACAATGACTCTCTTCAGATAAACTTCTATTATGTAAGAAATTTTATTGTTTCTTACAACCTGAATTTAAATTTGTATGATTTTAATATTTTTATCATTAAGACTTTGTGTAAAGATGAGTAAACCTAGCACATCAAAACATTTTTATGTATATTGCTTGCTATAACCCCTTCAAGAAAGCTGCCCATGTTTATTATAAGAAAAGTTTGTGATTTGTAATAATGAAAAGATTTATATTTTTTCATTTATAATAAATGAAAAATTTTTGAGTCAATCCTAATTTGCATAAATACGACAAGATATGTACTGGATGTCTTAAAGCTATATTAAAGCTTGCAGTAATTTTAACTTAACAATGTATTTATTGTTCAGTTTATCTTTGTTTCTTTATTATAATTTCTAATTGCACTAAGAACCTACTCTAAAACATTCAAGCTATAAAACTTACATTACCCCCCCCCCCCCCCAAAAAAAAAAAAAGTCAAAACATTTTTTATTAAGCATAATTATATTGAATATCGAATTTTTTCATGTTTAATTGTACATTAGCATGCAATGCTGTAAGTGTAAATTTTAACAAACAGGTAAAGTAAGCATATTATATGGTAATTGTAATATAATTTACCATGTAGGGTAACTAAGTTTTTTGTCATAACTCCTGATCCCATAGAGATCCCACTCTAAAAGTTTCAGGTTATAGCTTTTTTAGTAGAACAAGAAACATTTCAGATTTTTTTAAAAAACACTATCTTTTTAATTTTTTTTTTTTATTTTTATTATTTATTTATTTATTTAAAATTATATTTTACCCAACATAATGTTGCATATCAAATTAAACCTTGTGAAAGACTCTTTAAAATGAGGTCATAAACTTCTCTATCCTTTATAGACATTTGAGATTGAAATGCTTATACAAGCTAAAAAATGCTTATTTTTTGAAAAAAAAAAAAAAAAATATGTTCTTAATTTATATCAAGGAGAATGATTCCTGCAAGTTTCATAGAAATCCGAGGGGTCAGGTTGAGTGAGTGGTTGATTTGGCATGGAATGACCCTTATATCTTCTATAAAATTTAATTGTATATCTAATTATAAATTATTTTTTAAATTCATCGTAATTTATTAGCAAGAAAGCCAAAGAAAATGAAAGTTATGGTAATTGACAGTTTACTGTACTGTATATATAATTTTAAGTTTTTCTTATAAACTAAATGGTATATATTTTTTTTCCTTCAGACAATTGCATACAGCATTCTGTGGGATCTCCATTTTCTCTTCAGGTTTGTATATATTTTTTCCTTCTAATATTTCCTCAAAATATTTTTATTTGACAAAAAATTCATTTTTATATAATCTAACATTCTGTATTTTCTCTAAAGTCAAGGCTGCAAAAAAGCGGCCTTTTTTAAATAAAAACCGGTCTTTATTGGCTTTTTTTGCTTATATATTTTACTATGCATTTAACACATACGTTAATAATTTATATTGTCATTTTGTGTAAAATGTTTTATTATTATTAAAATTCTTTTTATTATAACATCTAATAAGAAAATGTGATGAAAAGTCCTATATTATAAGTATTAAGGGTATTTCTTATCATTTGAATATAATTGTTCCTAGCATATTTCATTTAGATCTTAAAGTACTTCTTTTTCTTTAATAAAATACTTCCATAATTATAGTATATTAAATGCTTTTAGTTTTTGTTTCCTATAACATTTATACTGAAAGAGCAGAAATTTATTTTGGGCAGCACACTTTTCTCATAAGAGGGATTGATCTAAAATAGAATGAACTCAACGGATTATTGATCTATCAACCTATAAAATCATATTGTTTAAAAGGATGTGGAAGTTGGAAATGAAGATAAGAAGTATTCTTTTCCTTTAAGTTTAGTCTCAAACTGGATAAAAGCCAAGATAAATAATAATAAACTGTGATGTTAAAAACATCACTTCTTTTTAAATGTTAAATAAGATCGTTTTCTGCACTTAAATGCATTGTTTCTCTCAGCTGGCTCAACTCACCCTGTTGTGTTTGCTTTACTGCAACACACACACAGGAGAAAAATTGGTTCTTCTTTCCTAGTGGTGATGTCATATCACACCATGCTGAGAACCAATAGGGTGATGATGGTTCTGACTCCACCTTCTGTTATTCCGGCAGTTTTAAATTTAGTTGGGTTTCAGCAGCTCTCAAGAGAAGAACATGGGGTGAGAAAGATTTGTTTTGCTTCTGTTTTAAAATAATGACCATTTTATCATTTGGAGAGAGAGTGCCTACTTATTAATAATAAATATATATAGATTAGTTTATATGAATACAGATTCAAATTTTAAAAACAATTAATTTTTATATCCTACTTAATTTGGAATTACTAGTGTGGTTGTGAAAATAAAAATAATTAATTTTGATGCAGCTGTTTAGTTTTATTACAAACATTATTTTTGTATGCATTTTTCTTTTTACAGCATTCTAGCCAATAAGTAAATTTATTCCTCTTTTCTCTTAAGTAAATAAAAAATATTTGACATTCTGACCCAAAGAACAAAAGGGTTAGCGGTCAAAATGCAATGTACGCCATGAGGTTTTTGATTCCTCATTAACGAAATTCTTTGATAATTAAAATTAAACATATTAATAAAATAAATTAAAATATGAAAACATAAAAGGTAAATGAATTATTTACATCACATAAACAATCCTTAAATACATAGTGATGTAGATCTACATTGTATGTTTCAAACCTCAACTCTACAGGTTGATTCAAAGTTAGTGTGACCAATTTTAAAAGAATGTAACTATTTATGGTAAATTTTAATCTCTTTACCACCAGTTTTATTTGAGACATTTAAATTACCAATCTAGCTATTTTTATAAATGGAAGTAAATTATTCCTAAATTAGATCCTCAAACCCGAAGCGAAATTTTAAAGCTTTTGAAGTATGATTGCTCAAATTCTGTTTATAAATTAATAAAGCATTTAAAAATCAGAAAAGACATTTTTCTAATGGATTACTATCTAAATTTCGAAAAGAAGTATTTGGCTGGAAATCAAAAGCTCCAGGGAAAAAATATCGACGAAAGGAAGTCCTTGGTGAAAAAGAAAAAAAGCTGAAAAGACTTCGCTGTAGAAAATCCTCTGCCTCAAAGAACTTTAGCAAAGTAACTACAGGTATCGCAATTGACAATTTGTCGTCAAATAAAGAAAATTGATTATAAAAAAAAAAGTGAATAAACCAGTCTGTCATCAAATGTCTGCAAAGACCGTAGAAAAACTAAGTAAACGTTCCTTGCCTCTGTATTTAATGTTACGCAGAGATAGATACAAAACATGGATAGCATCGGATGAAGCACTGTTTTATCTGTCATCCATAACTGGCAACACAAAGATATAATATATTTCACCCGAAAAGCTTCGCAAAGACGCAATTGTTTTGCAAAAGGCAAGTTGGCTGCCAGGGGTTATAGTATGGATGGGAATGTCCTCTAAAACAAAACCAAAAAGCAATCAAAGAGGAAGTTGGAAAAATACCCCTAAAATGTTTGAAAAAGCTCTTTTGGCTTGGCCTAAAGATACCTAAAATGTACTATGCTAAAGGAAACTACATTGAAAATTTCATGTAAATAACTTAATTCAATAAAAATTTCTGATGCTCTGAAATTGGTCACACTAATTTTGAATCAACCTGTATGTAGCAACCTTTGCATAGGTTTTTTTTTTTTTTTTTTTTACCAAAACTATTTTATCATTTCCAAACACAGCGGTGAGTGTTACGAATTATAATTATTTATATAAAAAGTAATAATAACATACAGGAAAAATTGTTTTCAGATAGAAACAAGGTAAGAGTAATGAATAAATTTATATTTTTGCATATATTACTGATAAATTTATGCAAGAAAAATGTAGTTTTTTTTTTTTTTTTGTAAAAATACATCAGCATGCAAAATCAGTTGTACTATAAATTCACTAATCCTAAAGTAAATCCTGTGTGTGTTTTGTATTTTTCCCATTAACTACACCCATTTCCCAGTAGATATCAAATTTTATTTATTAAATTAAAAATACATGCATTTAAGGGGGTATTCTGGTCTAGAAGCCTGAATTTTAGGCATTTTTTAAAGTAAGATTAAAAAAAAAAAAATGAAAACATTTTTACTATCCATTTTTTTATATGTTTTTTATTGACATTTTGAGAATGTAAAAAAAAAAATCACAAAAAAAAAAAAACCAAAATTTGCCGAGGTACAGGCCGATGGAGTGGGGGCTTAAAAAAAAACGGTGCGTCCTGGTTGACATGATTTCAACCCTTGTAGTGATCTAAAACAAAAAAATCAAACAAATTCTTCATTAATAAAGATGTGGCTATCAAGTTGACCATTTTCAAGAAAAAAAAAAAAAAAAATGACAAAATGGCGTCGACTTGAAAAAAAAAAATTTTTTTTACCCGACTTTTTTCGACCTTTTCTAATTTTTTAAAAATATTGAAAATCAAAATTTTTTAAAATCCAAGGCAGACGCGATAGAGAGTTGTATAAACAAGATATATACCAAATTTCAAAGCAATCAGTTCAGTAGAACTTGAAATATCATGTCAACCACCTCAAAAAAAGTAGTTTCGAGAAAAACGCATTTAAAGTTTAGGAAACAATTCAGTGATTCATTATTATTTTGTGTTTCGGACCCCAAACATCGATGTAATAAATCATCAGATGATAAGCTGGTATAAATAGGCTTTATTACATCCAAAACTTTTACATCCCAACTATATTACTTAACATAAACTATTACATCCCAAACGGCCGGCTCGGACGCCACGTCACAAAATCGGCTGTATCTCCGAAAATAATTCGAATTTTGAAAAATCCTTTTAGGATCATATAAAGTCTAAACTTTCAAAATATGCAAAAAAAAAAAAAAAAAAAAAAAATCGATTTTTTTAAATTTCTAGACCAGAATACCCCCTTAAGGGTTAAAAATAAAAATTTAGGTACGTTGAAAAAACAGAAAAAAGTTATAAATGTAATGTTATTTAAAAATTGAGCTAAATAAATGGTAAACACAGGAAAAATAATAAATTAAAGAAGTGGTATACAATAAATAATTTAACTTAAAATCATCTTCACACATGGATTTTCTATTGCGAAAAATAGTTGCGAATGGGACCATGGGGGGGGGGGATGCATTTGGAAGAAGACAATTGCATTTCTCTGGTGAACATCGAATATACAAGAAAATTGTACATTTTGGTAACTCATAGCTTGGCAGTGAAAATTAAGTTGCTGTCGAGGGCAGTGGGATGACTCCTCAATTTGGGAGCGGAAAAAAAATCTACCGTACACTGTGGAAACTTTAACGTTGCTTATTAATAATGATATGGGATTTTGACAACTCATTTAAATAGTGCCCAGCAAAACAGACGAAGCCTCTTAGTTCCTTCTAAAACTAGAAGAGTGCAAATCTGATCCTATTGTGCCAGCATTGCAGGGGCAGATCCAGAAAGCACTTCTTGGGAGGGGCGATATAGAATTATATAAAACCAAGGGTCACACTCCCCCCCCCCCCCCCCCGCCTCTATTTTCAGGGCACATTTAAGGATGAGAATTTCACCTTTTTAGTTACCACTATTTTTATATAATATTCTCCAATTTATCTAACTTCAAATTACTATGAAAATACCATATTGATATCTGCATAAAAATAGTAGCAAAAAAGGTGAAAATTCCTCATCCTGGAAAATGTCTTTAAAACATGGCGGTAAGTACAACCCTTATATATATTTGATATAATACTGTGCGTAAAATAATCAATTATCATTTATAACTGTTGGAGTAGCGAACGATTCATTTTAATAAATAAAACAGATGTGCCATTAATTACGCATGCGCGTGAGAAAGAGCTCTCCAAACTGCTCCCGGCTGCGGGCGTGCCAGTTGAGAAAAAAATGTAGCTGTGTGCGCTGGCCTTAGTGGCTATCTATCATTACCTGTGTGGTAAATAACTAATAAGTACGAAGTTAATCTGTATTTAAATATGTTTAATTCTACTTATTTCGTATGTGTGTATATTGTTTATCGTCTTTAATAAATGTTAGCTATATATATTCAAGAACTTCGATTTAATGGAACTCATATTACATCAATAACTTACTTAAGTAACAAATTATTCATGTTTTAGTTGTCAAGCATTATTTGAATAGAGTATTAATTTCTGTATTTTGAATGATTTGAACACGTTTGTATTCATTTCCACCAGAATATCAGTTTATGAAATGGTTACTACTCCGTTGAAATATAGAAAGTGCTTACTGATTTTGGCAAATTTTATTGCAAATACAGAATCCAGACTTGGTATCAAATTTGACTTGACCAAATTTGGTGAAAACATTTAGTTTAGGGATGTCAAAGTTTAAAAGCTCTAATTTCAACAAGAACAGAGTTCTAGAATATTTTTAATGATTCATTGGTTTCTAGTACAGAATTAACTTCCTCAAAAATTCTATAAATCACTTACAAAACTATAAAAGAGAAGTATCATTATTCATGATTGTAGACCAAAAACTTGCTTTTTTTTTTTTTTTTTTTTTTTTTTTTTTTTTTTTTTAACACATTCAGGGATTTGTCCACAGACAAACCTGGGTCCATTAAAGGACCCTTCACAAATTTTTTTTATCCTGAAAAATGACCCTTCACAAAAATTTCCCCCCTTAAAAACTGACCTTTTGATAAATCTGTTCCATTTTCAAAATTAATCTTCCAAAGAATGAACAGGCTTCCTGAATAATCAGAAGTGTTTTGGTGTATTTCCCATGAAAAGCTGATATTCAGTTTCTAATTTATAAGAACTTCTATGCATATATGTGAGTTTAATTCTAGAAAAGTGAACTGTCATTGTTAAAAATGAAACCTTAATTATAATTTTATTTGGAAAATTAAATTTTTCACAATTTTAACAAAAAGAGGACCTTGCCGAAAAGTTCTGAAGAACTTTATTTTCACACTAAATGTAGATTCGCAAAAATGTGTAGAATTTTTCACAAAAACAGGACTGTCTTAAAAGTTTGGACAGACCCATGGCATTACTTTTAGTCAGTATTACAGTAACAATGGAAACATATGGCAGTTTTTTAATTTCCATGAAGGTGGCGTTGGTGTCAGACTTTGCCGCATGGCATCAAAATATGTAATTTCACGTCCAAATTAGATGAAAAGTGGTAGATTAAGTTCCAAAGTTTGGAATATCTAACTTCAAATAGAGCCAAATTTTGGAATTTCCAAATGATTCGTTCGTTTATAATAGTTACCTTGAAAATTCTATAAACCACTGCCAAGACTTCCGATGAATTTATTTTCTGTTCAGACATCGAAATGAGCGGTTGATTATTGATTCTCAGTTAGAGAAGTTCCTGCTCTGTGGCATGATTAAGAGTGTTTACTTGACTTTAAAGGTATGAATGATTGTTTTGTTGGATTGTTTAAAGAATGTTCGTTGATTACTAATTTTTACTAATTTATACTTTGTATAAGGAAATAAAAATTCTTGAGGCCAATTATGTACTTCCTAGGTCTCTTGTGTTAGATTGATAGACTAGACCAGTCTCTAAATTTCCTTTCCCCACTGACACAATTCTTCAATCTAATTAGGCTTACATTTTGCTTTCAATAACATCAGTCTTTGTTTTGTTGGATTGTTTCAAGAATGTTCGTTGATTACTAATTTTTGTGGTACAAAGAACAATTTTATTCTATTTATTAAATAAAGTGCAGTCATCATTGGAGGGACAATTGCCCCCCACCCCCACCCCACCCCATCTTCCCTTCTTCGTGGATCCACACCTGCAGCATTGTTGTTACGTCATGTGTTTGATATGAGAGCAAATTTATTGTGAATTGTATGCTTGCTATCCTGTATAAAATATTAGTGTATTTTTATTTGACTTGAAGAATATTCTTTTGAAAAATGAGTATTGTTAAGTAGATATTTCAATTATAAATATTTCACAATGTATATACGATAGAATTTACTTTTTAAAGAAGTCAAACATAAATTTATATCATACTTATTACTTATCAGGGAGAACCTGGAAAAGTCAAGGAGTTTGAAATTATTGAAAGAAGTTGGTGGGAAAACTGTAAATATTGCCCAAAAGCCTGGAAAAATTTTGAACCTGAAAAATATTTATTGAGCATACAATTAAAAATATAGTATATCTTTCATGTTGTGAACTGTGTTACATTTCATGTCATGAGTTTTTTTTTTTTTTTTGCGTGAGCTAGATTTTTTAAAAAATTTTATTTCTACAGATATTAAACAAATTTCAAAAATCAGGTTAATGTATAATTAAAGTATATGAATGATCATATGTAATTGAAAACCATGTTTGATTGCCTGACGAGATATTTAAGCATATGCACCCTGCCACTTATACAAGTATTTAAGTTATACTACTTCTATGTAGTTTAAACCATATTCAAATTCAGTCAGTCATTTAAAAAATTACGCATTTTGAATAATCTCATATTTGAAATTTTTTGTTAATTGACTTAGTTTGAATGATTTTCAAATATTTTTTTATGTATTAAGGATTTTTTTTGTTTCTATTAGCTTTGATTCTTGTTTCTAGCTATTTTTATTTTTCAAGTTTTTTTTGACACGTATGACCAAATGAAATTAGAAAAATAAGATCAAATTTAGTCTTTATTCATTTACTAGAATCAATCGGTGCTCTTGGATACCATTTGTATTTTGCAATACATCATGTGTTCCTGTGTATATATTGTTCTCTCACTCACACTCACACACACACACAAGACAGTCAAAGCCTGTTAAAATCATTATCTAAAATAAAATTTAAATTTTTAGATTTATATTTGTCAAAGGGTAAAAAAATTCTAAAAAAAAATCTCTTAATTAATAAACTAGTTAGGAATATTTTTAGTAAATAGATCTCATTAAACTAATCAGTGTTAAATTTTAATTATTCCAAGAATATTTAATAGTTATTTAAAAAATACAACCTTTTAATTTCTTCATGTTCATTCTTGGTAGACTAGTTTCGTCTGGGGTGCCCCAGCTTGGTCACTACCTTCTTGGTGTTCGAAACTGAAGTTTTCACGCCTTCCTCCTCTTTTAAATATTCTGCGCCATTGACGATTGAGTAGAGCACCATCGTTGCCATTACAATTGTTGGAATTTGTTAAGATTTCTACTGACTCCCTGATTGCAGCGTAACTGTGGCTGTGATAGTTGGCCAACTTTTTTACTTGTTTGAATTTTATGTTGATTTCTTCATTTTTGTTTACTTGGGTTAAAGCCGTTGTTATTTTACCTGTTTTTATGTCGTGATTATGTTCTTTAATTCGCGTCTTTATTTTTCTTTTTGTTTTTCCTATATAACACATTTTTTTTTTTTTTTTTTTTTTTTTTTTAAGAAATGTGTTATATAGGAAAAAGAAAAATAAAGACGCGAATTAAAGAACATAATCACGACATAAAAACAGGTAAAATAACAACGGCTTTAACCCAAGTAAACAAAAATGAAGAAATCAACATAAAATTCAAACAAGTAAAAAAAGTTGGCCAACTATCACAGCCACAGTTACGCTGCAATCAGGGAGTCAGTAGAAATCTTAACAAATTCCAACAATTGTAATGGCAACGATGGTGCTCTACTCAATCGTCAATGGCGCAGAATATTTAAAAGAGGAGGAAGGCGTGAAAACTTCAGTTTCGAACACCAAGAAGGTAGTGACCAAGCTGGGGCGCCCCAGACGAAACTAGTCTACCAAGAATGAACATGAAGAAATTAAAAGGTTGTATTTTTTAAATAACTATTAAATTAAGTCACTTCATGGAATAATATTGCTTAAAGTATTCCAAGAATATTTGATCCTAAATATCTGTTAAAGTTAAAAAAAAAAAAAAAAAAAAATTGCAAAATGTCTGAAGTATTCAGTTATTTAGGTAACAAAAATGAAATGATATAGTGTTTGCTTTTCCTCCTCTTTAAAAATAATTAATCAAAATCATTTTCTCTTTAGAAACTTATCTCTAGTTGGAGCACTTCTACTACTGATTGCAGAAAGTAGAGTTGAAGGAAAAAGTCTCTTTGCAGGCATACCAACATTAGGAGAAAATAAACCCAAGAATTATTTGCAACTCACTGGACGAATACTCTTGGTCTTCATGTTTATTACTGTGCTGAAATTGGAGCTTAGTTTCATACAAGTTATACAAAATATTGTTGCTTCTGCACTCATGGTTTTAGTCACTGTCGGATTCAAGACAAAATTATCTGCTCTAGTTTTAGTTTTATGGTTAACTTGTGTAAATTTTTATTCCAATGCATGGTGGACACTCCCATCATATAAGCCTATGCGTGACTTTTTGAAGTATGACTTTTTTCAAACTATGTCAGTTATTGGTGGATTACTAATGGTTGTGTACTTAGGTCCAGGTGGTGTCAGCATGGATGAACATAAGAAAAAATGGTGATTCTCTGTATAACTTCATCCTATCACAACATTTCCTCTGTTTGTCAGATGTCTAATAAATGTTCTTGAGGAATTTTATACTTTTAAAATTTTGTGCTATTTTTTATCAGTGGAACACAAAATGTTTTATTTAGATTTGCAAGTCATGATTAAATAAGGCAACATTTTGTTTGCATATTCTCATGCACAGTAAACTAAAACATCTTATATTTTAATGTGTTCATAAATTACTGTAATTTGTCATAAAATTTCGCATCATTTAAGTACTTTAAATGTCATAAATTCTTTTTCTTTTTTTTTTATGTAAATAGAAACTTACATGTTGTAAAATATTTCATTTGATGGTATTAAATTGTTTTATAAACTCAGTAAATGTGAACCATTCAATAATAGTACATTCTATCATTTTCGAAAACAAACTATTTGAAATGTAAAAAACTTGTGCATTGAATATTTTTCTTCATGTTTTGGATATAGATTTTTTTTGTGATTGTGAATACTGAACTTCATTCTAATAAACATGAAAGTGCAAGGTGTAGGGGTGTACTGAATATTCAGTATTCAGCCACACTGCTGAACATTCGATTTGGCTGATTACTAAGTTATTCGGCTTGCTGAATCTCAAAAATTCATTAACTACTATTTTTAAGTGCATTATATTTAAATGAAAGAAATTTTCCATATAGCCTTTAGAATAATTTAAAGAAATTTAATTTTATTGTTAATTACATTAGTCTTAACAATTAATGGCACCTAGCAAAAGTTTTTTAGTATGGAGGACTATTAGTAGTCTCAATCTACGAACAAAACGTTGTCGTCATTTTTACGATGGTTGGACATTTATCAAAATCGAAAATATAATTGAATAATTTGGGGAACAAAAAAATAGTCCTTTGTACTAAACAAAATTCTGCTTTTGCTAGAATTTTATCAAAATATCTTTATTATTTTCTTTTCTTAAAAAAAAAAAAAAAAAAAAAAAAATCATTATTGAAAAAAATTAATCCCTTTTTTAGACAAAAATACGCAATTTATTTTAATTTTTAATTGTTGCCAAAAAAATTTAAGAGTTTATTTTAAATTTTTTGAAATGAAAAAAATTTACTCGTAAATATTAAAATTGATATAAAACTTTGTGAAAAATTAAATACAAGGTAAAATTGACGCCATAGCTCTAAAGGTACTTTTTATTTATTTTTTATTTCAAATTCATTTATTAATTATTTCTTTGATATAGAGCATTAGCTTAGGAGCTTCTTGGCGGCTTTTAAATTTTTATTCTCATTAT
This sequence comes from Salticus scenicus, assembly GCA_963930645.1. Classification (NCBI taxonomy): domain Eukaryota; kingdom Metazoa; phylum Arthropoda; class Arachnida; order Araneae; family Salticidae; genus Salticus; species Salticus scenicus. Next base: position 188,700,570 of record OZ005652.1, read on the forward strand.
TTCATTAACAATTATGACTATTGCAATTGCATAAGTAAAGACTTTGGTGAGAAGCGTCCAAGCTAATTTGGTTTCATATTTTTCTCAAAGGGGTTCTTAAATTTTTGCACGTTCTTATTTATTTTATTAATAATTTAAAAAAAAATATGAATAAATGAAAATTCTTTTATAGTATACAAGAAATAAGTTAAGATGTATAAACTGCTTTATGTAAAAGGTTATTGTATTTTGCAAAAATATCAGCAAAAGAGATAATCAGATAATTTTATAAAACATTTTTTTATAATAATCAGTAACATTTATTAAAATATTTTTGTGCAAAAATTACAAAACTATTGAAAATATTAGGAATTGTGATTAGTACATTTGAATTTAATTTCAGTGTAAGAATTTAACTCTTTCTCAGCACAAATATTACACAATAGTTTTTTTTTTTTTATCCACTACTACATACTGTTCCTTCTAAATCACTTTTGCATTTTGGATACATAACATAGCTGTCACTTTTGTTGTTAAAATTGAAACAATAAACATTAAATTGTATGTAACATTTGTGATAAATCATAATTTTAGATTCAAATTTTCTCAAAGTATTTAAGAATATTATTGGTAATATAATCTCCTTCTTTCACCATTATAAATAAAAAATCTATAGGAAATTTAAGAAAGCTAAAATATTGCTTAGGCATTTTAGCAAAAATGCTACAGAAATTTTTTTGCATTTAACGATATACTAAAGAAATAATAGAAGAGTTAATCCTTTTTTATTATTTTTCTATCAATATCTCTGAAACAAAATCGGCAAATTGTTTTTATTAATCAAACCTGGAATATTTTTGTTAGAATTTAAAACAATTATTTGTTTCAACTAGCTTATTGTCTAGGAAATTTAAAGAGATCAAAAAAAGATTACATGCACCATCTAAGAAATTTTAAGCGTCATTAAGAAGCCTAACAGTTAATAATTTTATTTGCTGTGAACTTAGCATTACACGACTGTTTATGTATTGTATAGTAATACTTTCTAACTTCTTACATTTAAATAAACTACAGTTTCTAAATAGTAATTTTTTATGCTTTCATGATTAAAAAGAAATGTAAATGGTGGTATCGAAAAAAGTAGGAAAAAAAAACTGAGCACTCTGGAATAATCAGTCAAATAGTTACCATTTGATTTGCCGTATATTCAATTTGGTATTCAGCCAAATAGTTAATATTCGATTGGTTGAATATTCAGTATTCAAAACTGCTCTTCGGTACATCCCTAACAAGGTGTAATTGTCAAATCCTTTCTTTTCTCAAAGTATGAAGACAGTTCATTTGAATTTAATTTCATGAAAGATTTTTTCTTGTATTACTCAATCTGTTGTGTCCATTTATTTGGCTATGCCAAAATATATATTATGTATGTTGTCCTAAACTTAATTTTAAAAAAAATTAAGAAGTGCTTAATTTGTTTTCTCAGACTTGAACTATCATGTATGAAAATCTGGTCTTCCTTTAGATAGTTTCAGAATAAATGTAGCTTGATTGCTTAATGCTTATGGTGAAACTTAATGTTTTTATCCTTTGCTATTCATCAAAAACAAGCTGGTATAAAGACATTTTGTGGGTCTATAAATGATTTGTTAGATTTTCAGTATAATATACTAGTCAAAAATAGAAAAATTATCTAATGAAGTTGTCAAAGAAAAAGTATACCTGCCAAAATGTACCAAGGCAAAAATATAGTAGTTATAAACCAGAATTCTCTGTCCTCTTTGTTGGACTTAACCAGAAAGAACTGTTGACCTTTTTTAAATAATATTTTACATTTTGGTCTCTTAGTACTTTCTTCATTGATTTTAAAATATTAGTTGCCAGTGTCATTCACTTCCTGATGCTTTAGTTTTGACTGCTTGTTACCAGTTGTGTTTAAAGTATGAGAAATAATTTCTTCCTCTTCTCCTTTCGACTACATGTCACGATATATCGGCTATGTATAGACAATATAATTTCTTATTTTCATCTTTTACCTAACAATAAGGATGAATAAAAATAGAAATTGCATGCATGAAAGATGAAAAGAAGTTTTATGTACATAAATTTTATGGGGAGGGGAACAGTTTTTTTTTTTTTTTTTTTCAAGGGGAGCAGAGGGGGGGGGGGGGTTGTTACTGTTTTTATCCAATTTTTATAAATTTGGATGTTTTATGAAAAAATTTAAAGTGACAGAAAATTACTAATGTTCTAAAAAAGTAGAATTAACTTATTAATTTGTATTCCACATTTTCAGTTTTATGGAATGCTAAAAAAAAAAGGGGGGGGGATAATATTCTTGATGTCAATTTATCAGAACTTACTACATGTATTTTAATTCATTGTTGAAATATTTAGGTTTGTTGTGCAATGATAATGATTTTATATGAAATCATATATTACTGTTTTAGAAGCAATTAATTTTTTATTACCCTGCTTCTAAAATTGTCCTTAATAAAGATATATTACTTATAATATATAGAAAAAAACGAAGTATAATTATAATTAAATACATTTTAAATAAAAAAACATACTTATTTACTTCGTGCATCGTTTTAGATCTTTAGAAACTGGGCACCCGGTCCTCTTCAGAAACAACTTCTGTGCGTAAAACTGGGGAGTGTTCCTTTGTTGATTTCTCAGCAGATGGTTCCATGCTCCGTTTGGGGCTACTGTGCCGCTGTCGTTGCATACGTCATAATTCGTGGATATTAAATATCCACACATCATAATTTGTGGATATTTAATATCCACGAATTATGACGTATGCAACGACAGCGGCGCAGTAGCCCCAAACGGAGCATGGAACCATCTGCTGAGAAATCAACAAAGGAACACTCCCCAGTTTCAAGCACAGAAGTTTGTTTCTGAAGAGGACCGGGTGCCTGGTTTCGAAAGATCTAAAACGATGCACGAAGTAAATAACTAGGTTTTTTATTTAAAATGTATTTAAGATATATTACTTTGGGGGGAAATTTCAATTATTACTTTAATTGACTATTTTAGAAACCAGATTTAAATAAAAAAAATAAACTACTATGTTGTGGCTATTACAATTGACAACCTTCCCGTTTTTGTAGAATATTGCTATACAGCAGCACCACCTATCGACGGATATGCGCCAAAATTGTATCATAATGGCCTTTTCATGTATCAAGTTCGATCATACACAATAGAACCTGAGATACAGCCTTCACTTATATTGCGGAAATCGCTCTATAGCAGCTATCTTTAGGGCGATTATGAACAGAGGTTTTGTTTTCTTACTATTTCTTATTTTTCATATAATTTATTTTCGGTACCAATATAATTATACTAAAAATGCTGACCCAGTTTTTAAATTAAACACTAGATCAAAGAACACATCAATTTAAATTTCAATGTAATTACACTGTTGGGTAAAAGTGCAAGCCTCATGTCACGAAACTGTTAAAAGTTTGTTTTTAAGTACAGTAGACTCCCTGAAATCCGCAATAGTTGGGACTAAGGCTTTTACAGATTATAGATCATTGCTTTCTTTACATACATTTCTCTTTTTATTAGAGTATAAATTTATAATATTGTAAAAATTAAAATACTAATTATATTCAATAAGTAATTTTATTATTCATAATGTATTTAAAAAAAAGTATACAATGTAAATCTTATACTATTAAGTGAGCAATATTTGTATATATATTTCACTGTTCTCGAAAACGGTAGCTCAGACAATCACGAGATTTAACACAAATGTGCCCCCCGAAGGGTCATTGTGCACATCGAAGTCAGATTTTCAAACTTTTGATTAGTTTTTTCTTAATTAAAATGTGAAAATAATAACCTTCTAATTTCTGATAAATAAGCTATTTAAATTTTATCCATAATTTAATTGTTGCCAATTTTTTTTTTTTCTACAGAATAATAATAATTAAAAAAAAAAGAAAAAAAAAAAAAAAATATTTAAAATGAGAAAAATAAATCAGAAAGATTAGAAAATAAATTAGAAATATCAGTCGCAGGGTGGCGATCGACCGGGAAAAGTCGGGGATTTTTTGGTTTCTGGAAAAGTCGGGGAATTTGCTTACTAGTCGGGGAAATTTTTTAAAGAAAGAAAAATACTGCATCCAAAAAAAATGTTTTTTTTTTTTCATGATTTATATGAAAGAATCTGTAATTTTTCCTGACCAATTTCAAAAAAAAAAAAAAAAAAAAAAAAAAAAAATGTGCGATGCGACACCCCATGTACAAATTGGTTGAAAAGGGGAGCAGCAGGCTAGCCACTTCCGCGGCGCAAATGAACTTCGTATCTCAGTTAAACTCCCTTGTCACAGCACTTGGCGACTAGAGACTTTCATTGTTTGTGTTTTTTTTTTTTTTTTTTTTAAAGGAAGTTTGGGAGATGAAATGGGAGTCCCTAACGTGAATATAAAATTTTTAAAAGATTTTAAAACTGCTATGAACGGAGTTCCAACTGAAAAGAAAATTTTGGATTTGGGTAGTTGTGGATTACATACGCTGTAAGTATTTTATTTATTTCTAATAATGTTTTTAATTTAAGAACTAAATGTAAAGCTAGAAAAAGCTGATAATTCGGAATTGCTATTATCTCGCCAATTCCGTAATTTTTATTATTAATTTAATTTTGGAATACGGTAATTTTTTGTCTAAATTATTACTTAATACAATTTTTAAACATCTGTGTTGCTTTTATTATTATTCAGTTATATATATTGAAATATTTAGATAAAAATTCTGTACAGTACAAGGCCGAAAATCCGGAGGTGTCGGGACTGCGGCGATTCCATATTTTCGGTCATGCTTAAAAAATATAATATTTTAGTTTAAGTACTTGGATAATATGCAAATTCAAATAAAAAATAATATATTACGATTTTTAAATATATTCTGTATTTATTTATTTATTTATTTATTTTTTTATCAACTTCAACAATAAATAAATATAATTAAAAATTAAACTTGAAAAAGAAAACAGATTTATTGAACAGAAATATTTGCATGCAAAAATTAGGACAAGTTACAATAAAAGAAAATAAGAAAAACATACCATTTTTAAAACATTTCCATTATTATTATTTTTTTTTTTTATTATTATTTTTTAGTACTTTAGGTTTATCAGTTAAGAGTTTGAGCATAGTTGAAATAGACTATAGAATTTAGCTCTTAATTAGATAAATGGGTAAGAATTGTTACTATTATTATAATCTTCTTCTCCTTCCTCTTTCAGACTTTGCAAATGCCGGTTTTGAAGATTAATAAGCAATAAAATACTTTTTCGGTTCTTTATTTAGATATATTTATACTTTTAAAAAAAAAAAAAAAAATTGCTGTTGTTGATGATGACGATTAATGCAGCCGAAATTGTCCGAATTTTTGGCGATTCCGGATTTTCGGCTTTGTACTGTATTTATTAGTTTTCATTTGCTTAGTTGTATCTATCGTTCATATTGCACAAAATTCATTCGCCTTAGCCGTTCCAGGGTTCGCGCTAGGGAAAAAAAGAGTGGGATCCTCCCACTCAACGATGAAGAGATCATTGATTTGAATCTATTCCCCCCTCCACTCACCTCAACCAGACTGCCGCGGCAAAAAATTAAATCAGCATTGAGCTGACAGCTGTGATAATTAAAAGGCAGTTCCAAACTGCATTTTTCAGTGATAAATCGATTGCGCTCATTGAAAAAAAATAAACATAGGAATAAAAAAAAAAAAAAGAAGGCTGATCCGTCTGACAGTTGTTTTTCTAGAAAGGAAGGAGGGGGGGGGGGGGAGGTTTATCAATAAATTATTCACCATTAAATATTAAAAAAAAAAAAAAAAAAAAAAAAGTTAGACAAGGAATTCTGTACTAATTTGTTAATTAACAGTGGGAAAATAAATGTGGGAAAAGCGCGTACATAAAATTTTTTTAAGTGGGATTTTTTTTTAATATTGCCAGATTCCTGCGTTGTCGCGTGAACCCTGCGTTCGGAGTTTTCCGTAGTTTTCTCCGAAATTCACTTTGATTTTTAATAAGTATTTTTCCGTTAAGATCTGTAACTTTGATATGTAAACATAAGGTGCAAAATACATTAAATAATCGTAAGTTAGTTTATTTATTTATTTTTTTAATTTTCAAAAATTTAATTTAAAAAAGAAAATTCATCTTTATATAAAAAGAAAAGGAAAAATGGTAAACTCAAAAAAAATTGAAAAATATTATAGGCAACTGGCTCTTCTACACAAGTATCTCTCAAGGTAGAATTTCAAATTTTGGAATCTAGTCATACTATTCTAAAGTCCTGTCATAAAAAAATTAAAAAGTAAATAAAAGTGGATAAATATTTTGATATATGACAATTTTTTTTTTAAATAGCAAAATTTTAAATTTATTTATTTATTCATTTATTTTTTGGGGGGGGAGAGAGAAATGTAATGTTATTTATTTTCGTGTCATCTGTGTTAACTTTGTCGGCGTCACGTGAAAGCTTAATTATTTTCGTAAAAAGGTCAGGGATTTTTTTGGAAGGAAATGACTAGCCACCCTGCAGTCGTATCGTTACAAATAAGATACCAAATGAAAGGGAAAATTTTTGTGAATCCGATGCATTAAACAGCTTATCAATTGGACAATTTTTTTAAATTATAACTAAAGTATGAATTTTAGGTGGCAACAGCAGAAGATTCTATGGAAACCGTTAGGAGAAAAAAAAAAAAAAAAAAAAAATCTGCTTCACATTAAGTCACATGTTTTTGAAGTGGGATTAAAAAATGCAGTTTTCAAATTCTTTTACATTTCTCTCACGAACACAAAAATATAATATACAGCCTGAATTTTTTTTGGTTAATAAACAAAAAAGTTACATTTTTTTTTTTTTTTTTTCAAATTAAGTTTTATTCCTAATTTCGAAAATATTTATGTGATCATAGATATAATATGTATAGATCTATCATCTCCATATTATCGTGCAAAGATTTTTGATGCCCAAAAAAAAGCTTTGGAATCAGCCATTAAGTGGTATTGAGAAAAAAAGAAAAACGAATTTGAAACTATATCTGGAGTTTTTCATTCACCTTTAGTAAATAAATTATTCATGAATTTTATTTGCTAAAATATTCGTGTGTATTCACTCGGGAAAAGACTGCCATATTTCCAGATATGCCAGGTATTACGATTTGTCCGTAATTATTACGGATTTACGGCAATAATTACGGCATTACGGACAACATGTAAAAATTACGGATTATATGCTTTTAAAAAAGTCGCAGATATCGTTCGTTAAAAAAATATAAAAAGTCCCCTCTGACGATCAAACGCACAACAGAAGCATTCAGATTCTTAATCTTTTTCCATCCACAACATAAATGTCAATATTAATTTTAAACTTGCTTTATAAGATTCTAGAAGCTATAAAGAAATAGAATTATACAATATTTCTTGCTGATGTAATTATTTTTTTACTCCCCCCCCCCCCCCCAAACTTGCTTTATTAAATTCTAGAACCTATAAAGAAGTAGAATTGTTTCATTTCTCATTTATCTAATTATTTATATTTTGACTGCCCCTCCCGCTTTCCAGCTAGTGATCAAAGATTGCTTCTAGAACCAAAAAAGTGATAGAAGTGCTCAATATTTCTCACATATGTAATTATTTGTGGGTGTTATTACTGAGCTTGATGAATCTATTTGTTTTTCCTTAATAAATTTAAAATACATATTGTATCATCAAACAAAAGATGTGTTAGATTTTATGCAAAGTACTAAAGAAAAAAATAATAAAAATGTTTTATTAAAAAAAACAATGTTTTAGTATTTAATGCCATAAAAACAGTTGTCTATTAAAAAAGTGACTTATAAAATAATAATAATAATAAATAAAATAAATTCTTGTAACCCCCCCCCCCCCCCTCCAAAGCAGGTTGAAAAAAAAAAAAATCTTTCATTTTGAAATTTTTTAGAAACTGTTTTAGAAATTTTTTAATATATTTGTGTTTTTTTTTTACAAAAGACAGTGCAATTCATTATTATATGTGGCTGGGTGGTGCGTCTTCCGTGGGGTCTTACTAATGTGCCCTAGCCCATATGATGTGAGTTTAAAAGAAAACCATGGAAAACTCCAGACATCTAGGTCAACATGCGGCGCCGCACGTGATCTGGGTAGTCCGCAGTCCTGATTACTGATAGCCATCTCTGAAACCTGGCATCTCTGTATTTTGGTAAAATCGCCGTCTTTTCCCGAGTGAAATCCAATGGTCCCGAGATTCCCCAATGATCAATCTATATATTATTACTATATCTATGTATGTGATACGATACATTAAGAAATTGGGTATTAAAAGATTTTTTAAATAGATTATATAAACTCTATGAACCATATTTTTATTTTATAAGTTTCATTAATATATCCTGCTGGGCGATTTCTTTAAATTTTGGTGTTGAAGTACACCGAACGTTTTTCGAAGAGAAGTTTAATATAGCAACAGCCATTTTTCTCTAAGTAGTGCATGAAATGTATAAAAACATAAATGATTTATTTTTACACAAAATTTACAGAAAAAATGCACTTTTAAACATAGGAAATTTATTTCAGCAAGTACTATTTTAAACCTAAAAACCATTAAAAATATAAGCAAAATATGAAGGATTCTTATGTATAAACAAAAGTCTGATAAAATTATTAGCAAAACAGTCTTCCCCTTTTCATACAAAAAAAAAAAAATCCATCGCTAATATGGCGACAAAAATTCAAAAGCCGCCAATGGAGTGATATAATAAAGTTGTGTAGCACGATAATGTTTACCTATTTATTTATTTTTTTATATAATAATCACTATGCTAATTTATCATACAAACAAATGAGCCTCTGTGTGTTACTGCACTTGCACGCTGTCGAACAGAAATATTTGAATAATTCAAATTAATATTTAAATAAACAAAAATAAAATATGTTTAATGGGAAATAAATATAAAAATAAAAAGATCAGTTGTCTAAAATACGGGAGAAATAGCGCTCATAGCATATTGTTACAAGGGATTAAAACTCTAAAATGGTGACAAAAATTCAGAAATCGCCAAAGAGAACTATATTAAGGCTGTACTATCAGGTTTACAAACATGAATTATATATAAACACAAAAAATTAATTGTCTCATGCGACAGACGTAGCCGGTCACAGCATATTGTAATATTTGGTGTGAAATTGCTGTCATTTTATGGTTGATTGGATAAACAAAATAAACATAGGAAATAACGTAAAAGCAAATATTATGTGTACTACGTATAGTGCTGTTCACATGTAACTGGGGTTCAAATATAAAAGGGAAATTCCAATTTTTTCGATACTATCTATTTGGAAACTGTTATATAATAAGCACATAAATGGAAGCTTATTGGTAAACCATTGTCGCAGGTAATAGGGACAAGTGCCCGAGTTGCAGTCTACACTCCTTCTCATATTTATAAGGACACTTTATATTTTGAAATAACTAACGTAAAAATAATTGTAAACAAGATTATACTAAGTGCACTTAATATATCTAGTATTCTAAAAACCAAAACTGTTATAATTTTTTGAATATAAAACAAAATTAATAAAAAATAATGCAAAATGTGTTTTTCTCCACGTTTTTAGATGTTCATAATTATAGGGACAATCCAGATTTTTTCGATTTATTTAACTTATTAGCGGATAAATTACAGTTGACATGCGAATTTGTTAGCTACTGGGCTAGATTAATTCATATACAGTAAACTCCCGATTATCCGCGGTGAACGGGGAATAGACAACCGCGGATAATCGAATCAGCGGATAATCCGCAAAATGGTCAAAAAGGGGATATAAATCAACACATAAAGCCTTTTGAGCAATACTATTTAATTAACCGTTAAGCATGGCCTACATATACAATTTAACATACTAATAAAAATTTCTACTTACATTTTGCTCTATTTTTTAACAAAAAAAATCGGTCAAGCATTTTTTTTTTTTTTTTTTGTACTAAAACACTTTTTCTTAATTTGCGATTGCAGTTTCTTTATCAGCATTTTGTCTCAAAGTGATACATCGTCCTGTTCCTCGAGATATTTTATAAGTTCATCTGCAAGTGCTACGGCTGCGTCGTGGCTCATCCTGTGCTGCGTTTTATCTCCTTCTTCCTCTTCTTCTTCACTGTCTTCTGAAACTGGGTCTAATGCTTGGCTCGCAATTTGTTCATCTGTAAGGTGTTCAATACCTGGATTATTGGCGTCACAATTAATCTACTCTTCAATGTTTCCTTCATTGACTTTTTCTCCTCTAGTAACAGATTTAGCTAAATTTGCGAAATCATGAGCAGAAATTTCTTCCTTCTCTATAAACTCTACCAAAGTATTTTCAACATTTCGTAAAATTTTCCTCCAAGACCATATCAATGTAGACTGCTTAACTGCCTCCCAAGCAGTGTGTATGCCATAAATGCTGTCAAGAATCGTGTAATATCTCCAAAAGCCTTGAAGGTCATTTTCTCTTCGATCTTTATTTATTTAACACACTTTTATTAGCTTCACCTGTATGTATGTTTGTATGTATGTATGTTTGTTTGTATGTTTGTAACTGCTCTGGGAAAAAAGAATTTCCCTACGTGAACGCTGTAGCCGTGAGGTAAAGCACCGCGCTATGAACCTAATGGTCTAGCGTTCGAGACCAGTCAGGGGAGACTTTTTAAAAATGGTTTTTGCTTAATTCTAAATTATCTTAATTAAAGATTTACATGTATGCAAATATTATGGTGTGTCACTCACACGATTTTCTCTTACCCTGCATTTTAATACTAAGATAGATATTTTGTGCTTTTTAGTTCACATTTCTATAAAAGCGTATTCTTTAATTTTTTAAAACTATAATATTATTGTAATAAGTTTGTTCTGTATTTTAAATTCCCTTTTAAATTCAAGCCCTTGACGACCGCGGATAACCCGCAAAGCGGATAATCCGACCGCCGATAATCGGGAGTCTACTGTATGTCTAAAATTTTTCTTGGATGGACATTACTGATAATTCCTCGAAAAAAAGAACGTTCAAGTAGTGAAGTATGATAAATGTGTTTTTTTAAGTGGAAGGATAATTTCAATCCGCTGAATTTCTAATGAAATTCGAAGGTCTAAAATTGCTGAAGAAAATGTGATCAAACATAGAACTGCTGGTTCGATAGCAGAGAGATCTGATGCAAAATCAGAGTTGTTTTACAGAGATCGAAGACTCATAATTCCTCTTACTGTTCTACTCATAACGATTGCTGCCGAATTTGCTCGTAATTTTTAACGAAGGGTTAGGGTCTACATTTATGCATGTTTAAAATAATATGTTAAAATGAATAAAAAACCTGTAATAATCAATCGGCATTTAATTTGGGAAAGAACATCTGTGTTAAAGTTGAATAAAGACAATATTAAATGGTAAAATGTTGCACTTTCGGATGAAAAACATTTTATTCTTGATTAACCAAATGGTTTTAACAGTTACTGGCACGATCTGAAGATAGCGAAAGACAGAGCAGATTTTTTAAAGGCAGATATGAATCTGGCATTTTAAAGGTGGATCTATGGTGCTCTGGGAAGCTGCTTCTACTGAAGGCAGAATGAATTTAGTAATTTTTTCTATTATGAACATCAAGAGAATATCCGCAAATTTTAAACGTGGAATTATCAGATTTTTGTTAGATTTTGGGGGGTAATATTTTTTTCAACAAGACTTACACTTTTGCTCTACTTTTAGAGCAATAGGAAATAGTTTGAAGAAAGAAACTTTTGTATTATTGCCTTTCCCATGGCCTAAAAGTTGAAAAAAAACTTAACTTATGATATTAGAAAAATGCATGCAAGTGGAAAGCAATTTTACATAAGTTTAAATGTATTAAGAATGTCATATATGCTATATGAAATGGTATTGAAACTGAATATTAAAAAAAAAAAAAAATGTATATATATATATACCAGAGAGAATGTCTGACTGTTTAACTCTAAAAAGAGACCCCCATAAAATGTTAATTTAAAGAATAACTGAAAAAAGTTACTAAAATTCGAGCTGTCCTTATAATTGTGAACACCTGAAAAATCATCTTTTTACCATATTTAAAGTTTTTTAAGATAGAAAAATGATAAAACTTTTAAAATAGTCTATTAATGAAATTCAAATTAATTAAAAATATATGTGTTTAAATAAGTGTTCAGCGTTTAGTTAATATAGAAAAACGGGTGTCCTTATAATTATGAGAAGGAGTGTATGACCAAATCGCTGCCGGAGGCAGTAGGGACCTGAAGCGAGCTTTTGAACAATTTCAGTAATTTATTTTATTTTTATAAAACTATATAGAAAAGAGTTTCCTTTAAATTTAGTGACCAGCGAAGCAGGCAAAGCCTGCTAGTTAATAATAAATAGAATAAGGAAAAGTACAGATTCATCAGCAAATAAATATGAAAATTGAATATGTACATACTATTAATTTACAGGTTATTTAGCTTTTTGAATATTGAGTCAGCTGTTGTGACAACTGTTCAGTGATCTTGACCAAGGTTTAGCTAGATCTGATGCTCATACCATAGTGTAGAATCAGCACAAGCAAGCATCTTATCTAGCGTAGCATTGCTGTGACTGAGTTTCCCATTACAATGAATATTCACTATCACTCTCTTTACAATTGACTTCACTTGAAAGCGTTTTGGAAACTAATGGAATATGTACAAACAGGTTTAAATTCTATTAATTTTCTAATCAAAAATATATTTCCATATGCTCAAATTTAATTAATAAACAATTATGAATTTATAAACTTCATAAGCGTTTTTTTTTTTTTTTCCGTAGTTCTAAAAAATGTAATTAAACAAAAATACATACACTGATGGAAAAAAAATCGCAACACCAAGAAAAAATTATTGTACAGTAATGAAATTTCAGCAATACATTTGTCTAGGTAACATATTTAATTGATTAAAGTTTCAAGATCACAGGTAGAGCCATTGGCGAGAAGAGCCATTTCAAATGTGAAATGTTGGTACATTAGTAACCGGTGTAACCGCCAGAATTTTGAATGCAAGCATGCAAACGTGCATGCATTGTGTCGTACAGGTTTCGGATATCAGTTTGTGGGATGGGGTTCCATGCCTGTTGCACTTGGGCGGTCAATGCAGGGACGGTTAATGCTGGTTGTGGATGACGCTGGAGTTGTCGTACAATGATGTCCCATACGTGCTCGATTGGAGAAAGATCTGGTGATCTAGCTGGCCAAGGCAACATGTCGACACTCTGTAGAGAATGTTGGGTTACAACAGCGGTATGAGGGCGAGCGTTATCCTGTGGAAAACACCCCCTTGAATGCTGTTCATGAATGGCAGCACAAGAGGTTGTATCACTAGACTGACGTACAAATTTGCAGTAGGGTGTGTGGGATAACCACGAGAGTGCTCCTGCTGTCATACAAAATTGCTCCCCAAACCATAACTCCAGGAGTAGGCCCTGTGTGTCTAGGCCGCAGACAGGTCGCTAGCAGGCATTCACCTGGCCTCCTCCTAACCAACACATGGCTATCACTGCGACCAAGGCAGAACCGGCTTTCATCAGAAAACACAACAGATCTCCACTCCATCCTCCAATGAACTCTAGCTTGACACCACTCACGTCGCAAACGGCAGTGGTTTGGAGTCAGTGGAATGCACGCTACAGGGCGTCTGGCTTGGAGCTGTCCTTGAAGTAACCGATTTGTAACAGTTCGTTGTGTCACTGTGGTGCCAACTGCAGCTCGAATTTCAGCTGCAGACGCAGTACGATTAGCCACAGCCATATGCCGAACACGCCGGTCTTCCCTCTCAGTAGTGCCACGTGGCGGCCCGGAACCCGGTCGTCTTGAGGCAGTACCTTCCCTTGACCACTGCTGCCAACACTCATGCACAGTGGATACATTCCTGCCAAGTCTTTCTGCAATATCGCGGAAAGAAAACCCACCTTCTCGTAGCCCTACTACACGACCTCGTTCAAACTCAGTGAGCTGTTGATAATGGCTTCTTCGTCTTCTTAGAGGCATCCTTGACTAACATTAACCCAATCTCAACTGTAAATAACGATCACAAACCTTACAGCGCTTATTTAAAGCAAACCTCATTTGCATGTTCATAGTGTCGCTACTAGCGCCACACTTATGCGCGTAGCTCGAAATTTGAATCGACGTCATCTTTCAGATGTATAAACATGCCTACCAAATTTCGTTTATCTAGCACAGCTCCTTCCTGGTGTTGGGATTTTTTTTTTCCATCAGTGTATAAATAAAAGAAAAAAGTAAATGATCAAATAAGAAAATTTATGTATATTTTAACTAATTGCAAAGCGTCACTTAAAATTTGATATCATTATTTTTAAGACTCATATTTCAAATTCTTATAGCCATAAAGTAGCGGCGTCACAAACTTTTTTTTTTTCATCAGTGTATTTGCAAAAATTTTTATAAAAATAAGTGTTTTTTATGCAATTTGATTGAATCCCTGCCAAAAATTATTTACAATTATTTTCTTTTTTTGAGAAAGGAAATAGAAATTAGGTTAACTGTTAATTGTGATTTTCACCGTTTACATTCAGAAAGGAGCTGCAGATTATAGATCTGGGGATTTCACAGAGTCGACTGTATATGTAATCTTTGGAATAGAAGGACCTCTTGTTCTTTTATAATTTTATTCTACAATTTAATTGATCTTCCTGTTTTTTGTGAAAATTTCTGGTTTTTGAGTATTGATCTTCTTATTTTTGTTGCTTTCAAGTGAAGTTTGTCTCAAATTGGCAAGTATGTAAAGGAAATGTGTAGTTATCCTTCTATTTCGTAAGTTTAGAAACTAAATTAAGAAAGATTTCATTGTGTAAGAATTGTCTAATAAACTTATAACTCATTTGTGGTCTGGATTACAGGCCGATTCGTAGAATTTAGATTTAGGATGATTTATAAACACTCAGGCAATCTTGTTCAATGTTTAGTGCCCTGTCTTATTACAATAAATAACACAGGTCGACATGTAAAATTTTGATTTTATAATTTTGACTGATCTTTGTTTTTTGGTGTGCTGAAACTGAAATTGAAGCTTGTTTTTCTCTATCACATATAGATTTTTGCCAATACAGGGTGCCTACCTATATGATTTCTTCATTACTCTTCCACTAATATGGTAAGTTTTATGTTTCCATGATTAATTAATCATGGATACCTATTGTAATTGTGCAGCACTAGTGCGACATAAAACCCAACCAACCTATTGTTATTATGGTATAAGCAAGAAGTTGTGTCAGTTAACACCCTGTACTAACAAAAATCTATACGTGATAGAGGAAAAACGGGCTGCATTTTCGGTTTCAGCACATCAAAAAACATAAAGATAGCTAAAATCATCAAATAAAATTTTGTCAACTTCATTTTTGTAGACCTGTGTAATTTATTTAATCGGAAGTGTCATTATTTTTTAGAACACTAGTGAATTCATTACATATTTACGGGGATTTTTTTTTCTTTTTTATAAAGAGGATGGTTTCTGATTAAACAAACAATTGCTTTTTGTCAATATGCTTAGTCTCTGTCGATTTTAAACAACCTAAACATTTTAATCACTCTAAGTCTCAAAAGCTAGACCTCAAATCAACAGAAAATGTATTGAAAAAGGTTTTTTATGCTAATCCCTCTCCTCAACTTTATGTATAATAAATTTTTTTTAACTGACAATATTTTTCATGGAATAAATGATTACATCTCATATAGTAAAGCTTTTATTATTATTAAAGTCTTGATTCAAAATGAGTACTACATCCATTTCTTTATGCTTCACTTAACTTATTTAAACAGTGGATATGGAAAAGACCAAGATATAAAGATAAAATCTTATATTTTTTTCAGTTGATGACATCAAAATTCTGTGATTCAAGGAGTGTTCATAATAGTGATTTTCCTTTATGGATGTACATTTTAGAAAAACCTGAAGCCAAGTCACACATTTCATTTCATATTGCCCATTATAATATAGGACAACAATATTTACCTCTAAATAATGAAACTGAAAACTTTTGCTTACAAATTTAATACATTGCATATTAAAACTATACTTTTATGCATAAGAAAGTTGATTAAATATGATCATTCTTAAATAATTATAAATAAATGTACTTTTATGGTTTTTGCAGTCTGTCAGTAGAGTGTGGGTCATATAAAAGTACATTTTGTGAAAAACGAGCCCTGCCTACTTTAAAACATTGTTGTCAGGGACATTTTCCCTTTTTTAACAGCAAGCCCCACATTTTGCTAAATCTCACAAAAGAAGGAAAAATCCATTATATGCATAAGTCTGTAGCAAAATATAGCTACATATAACGTGTTGAACTTGATTAATAAATGTTAATATACAAAGGGAAGCTGAAAATTTCCTGGCTTTGCCTAGAAAGGAAAGAGTCAGAGTTATGAAATTATATATTTATTCAACATAGTCTCCCTGGAGACTGATATACAGCGTTGCTCTGACATTTGTAGACCATTAAAATAAAATGAGTTTGTTTTTTCTTGAAACCAGCTTTCAGCAGCATTATGTCCTCAAAACATTGCTCCTTCAATTGTTTTTCAAATTAGAAAACAGGAAATAATCAGAAGGAGCTAGATCAAGTGAATAAAAATAATGTTGGATTAATAAGAAACCCAGGGTGTTCAATTTAGCTTTAAGAGCGGATGCGTTGTCAGGCAAAAACAGGGTTTCTAACTTGATCAACTTCCCACAGCCTTTCTTCTTAACTGCTTGTCAGGGTTTAACCTGGGAAAAATATTACTTTAGCATTTTAGCGAAAATAGGCAAGCACTATTTTAGCTTTATCGAAAGTTAATTAATTCTTTGGATACCACTGATTTCTTTTACTTAGCTTTGTTATCCTCAGTTTTGTTTTCTATTCCTTTTGTTCATTGATGATTTTAACCAAGCATCCATATTTGTGACTTTAAAAATATGAATCAGGGAAACTATGTTTTGATTTTAACAATAGAAAAAGAGGTACTCATATCATGTGTGTAAAATGAAAAAGCAATTGAAAAATTAAGTAAAGTGTCGTGGTAGATAATCGTGAAATACTAGTGCTGAGAATGCTTCTATGAAGCAAATTCTGAAATCTGACATACTTTTAAATATTTTTGCATTTAAATTCAATCATTGAAAATTAAAAATAAATCCAAATTACTACATAAATAATCATTCCCAAAAATTTTAGTCCTTTCGTAGTTTTTGCCTGCAAATATTATAAAAAAAATAATAATAAATAAATCCGAGTTATTATATTAGATATTTTATACAGTTATCCAGCTTTAGTTTCTTTGCGAAATTCTGACCAACATGTTTTAGCAAAATATACCTTTTAGCAAAATGCTAAAAAAACTAATGGCAGTTTAAACCCTGCTGCTTGTTTTAGTTGGTCTAGAAGGATAGCATAATACTCTCCAGTTATACTGGAACCCAGAAGTAAGAAGTTCACTAGCAAAATCCTATCTTGTCATAGAAAACAGATGCCATGAATTTTTGGCCGATTTCTGGGTGCAGAACTTCTTTGGGCGGGGAAACCCATGTGGCATCATTCTTTTAACTGTTCTTCTGTTTCAGGGTCATGAATGTGAATCCATGTTTAGTCTTCTGTCACTAAACTAAGCAGAAAGTCTTGTGAAGCTTCAAAATGTGCCAAAATGCCTTTGGATGTTTCAACTCATTCCTTCTTCTGATCATTGTTCAACATTTCGGCATAAATAAAAAAAAGATGTAAGAATCAGAATGACTTGATATTTGTACAGTTAGATATCTATCTTTCATTTGCCACCAAATTTATTCTTCTATTTCACTGTGAAGGGGACAAAGCCAGGAACTTTTCATCCTCACCTCGTAGTGCAAACAATGCCATACCCAAATTTCAGGGTTGCCACAGGCTACTAAAAGGCAACTATTTTCAGCCTGAGGAGACTATGGCAACTTTTTTGGTCTAAAAAGCTTGAAAAAGCAACTATTTTTAGAAAAAGGCAACTATTGGGAGACTATTTTTCACCTTTTACAAAATTCTTGTTCCAGAAATATCAGGAAAATCTTTCAGAAAGAAATATTTTCTATTCATTTTATAAACAATCTCATATCTTAACCTTTTGATTTTAATTTTCTACCACCTTGAAGTATGGCATATCCCTGACCTGGAAGCAAGTGAAATAGCCAATGAGAATGTAGAAATTACCTTTTAAGCTGGCCAGTTTGCTTATTGCAATTGACTACTAGTACACTCCTGTGACTTGTTATGTCCTTCCCCACCTTGATTTGACGTAAGCAAAAGTAACAAAATTATAAAAGAAAGCTCTTTTTAGTAAATCAGAAAAAGAAGAATACAACAAAGGAAACATAATCTCTTAAGAGAGGACAATACTTAATCTTTTCGACAACCAAAACCCATGTTATTCCATGGGAAAATTTGTTTCTACTAGCACTCATTGGCGAATGTATTTTTTAAAACACTGTTTTCACATTCAGGAAATTCACATTTCATTAAATTAGCACTTGTTTTTGAAAAATTAATTTTTCAAATTCTAGCACTTTAATGTGTATTACTTTTCAACTTCATTGCTTTCTAAGTATTACAGTAAACTCACAAAGATAGGCATCCAATGATTTTCGTCCATATTAATGAGACTGTGTTATAACTGGAAATCACAAACCTGGAGTTTTACATGACAATATGAAATATATACTTGTATTATGTGCACCACACGTACATATTAATATGAATAAACATTTTCTCAAACCTTTTTATGTTACTTCATTAAAAAATTTAACTTGGGAAATAATATATGTGAAAACAAATAATGAATATATATACAGTTGGTTCTCTGTTTAACGACTTTCAAGGGACCGTAAAAAATCGTCGTTAAGTAGAGAACGTCATTAAACAGAATATGTGAAAAAATTATGTGCATAACATTTTCCTTCACACTTTATAGGCTTAGGACTGTTAATATATTTCTTTATATATTGGCGTGTTTAAAAATGTTATGTTTTTTTTTAAAAACAATTACTGTACTTTATTTTCAAAAATTACATTTTAAATTACATTAAAAATGGGTACAAAAAATACAATAAACTTTTAAAAAAATCAAAGTGTTGATTGCTTCAACTCTGGCCTGGTTTTCATTATTCTTTTTTCAAGATTGTCTAAAATATTAAATGTGTCGTCTTCCACATTCAATGAGACAATATAACGTCGGAGAACATCTACAGCCGAAGTTGCTTCTTTGTAAGATGATGGCGGTATCTCATTTTCATTTCTTCAACTTCACTTTCTTCGTCTGACACTATAGTTACTTTACTAAATCCTCATAAATTTGTTCTGCATTTCTACAGTCTGTTGTTAAAACTGATTCATCACACTGGAAGAAATCTTCAATTGAAATATCCTCACCTTGAACAACACTTCTCCATTTTTCATGATCATGGGTAATGTCATCTTCATTGATTTCTACATCCGTACATTGCAGCTCTACGTCAAGTTCTTTGTGCATGCCGGCATTGCGAAAGCAGTTTTTTATTGTGGATGAGGAAACTTCTTTACAAGCTGATGTTATCATATGCATTGCTTCCAAGATTGTAAATTTTCTAATTTTTATGCTGCAAATGATACCAGGGTCTAATGGCTGGGTTCTTTCTTACGTTTGGATGTGGATCCGAAACAGAATTTTTGTGCTGATTCAACAATTTTTTTCTCTGCTTGCTAAAATGCCTTTGAGAGTAGACTCAGGTAATTAAATTTTTTTTTCAAATTCCACTTTCGTCATTCCAATGCTTTTTTCCCATTCTTAATGATTTTCACCTTTTCGTGTAGACTGAGATGCTTTCGCTTTGATGCCATAATGTTCGGCTCACTTCGTACTTCAACACAACACACTCGCTAAGTCTCTAAACATAAACACACACATAGGCAAAGACTGCCTTATCGGAAGGAATGGGAGGCAACTGCTACAGAAAGTCACATGACAAGGGGTTAGGGACAATAGAGTGATTGCACTCCCTCACAGCTTCATTATTTGATTTTCTAAGAAACAGTAACCCCCACCCCTTTTTCTTGTAAACCCTACAACACTTTTATGATTGCAACATTGCATGTATGAAATAAAATTTCTGTGTTTGTTGAAAGTTTTTTTTTTCCTTTCTCCTACACGAAATTTCTCTATTACAGATAAGAGTTTCAAAGGGAAAAAAAGGAAAAACATCGTCGTTAAATAGAAACATCGTCGTCTTTAAATAGAAAATTTTTGCAGCAAAGGGAGGGGGTAGGGACTGTGAAATATCGTCATTAAATAGAAATCGTCGTTAAGTAGAGCGTTGTTAAACAGAGAACCAACTGTACCTATTTTAACTGTAGTACTTGCTTACAATATTACTTGTGTTCATTAGGGCTGGATTATTTATCAATATATCCCCAAGTATCGATATTTTTTAAATATCCCGATAGCAATATTTAAGATTTTGCTCTGCCAATATATCCCTTAACGATATTACCTAGTGCGTACCGCGTGATCAATTGATATGCCGATAAGTACCGTTAAACGCCAACCACGGATTAATAGAATTATGCTTCCACGCTAGCGCGCATCACGAATGAAACCCGAGCGAACGAACCACGATCAGCGAACGAAACCCGAACAAAAAGAGCGCGCAATATCTTATACTAATACCCATTCTCTTATTTTTCTCCCATCCCTCACTGATAAAATAAAAAAATATAACCCCACCCCAAACGATCACTGCACTCCCACAATGCATATACTTCCTCTTCCTTTATTCCTGCGTGTGAAACCTCAAATCTAAAATATCACTGCTTTAATAAGTCCACCGCATAATAAAAAAATAAACAGTATTTATTGAAAGCCATCTGCTTTTCCCACAGTATATTGATACATTCATGCATTTACTGATCCTAAACGATAATATGAAAGAATTTATACTACCGTTAGTATTTGATAATGTTGGAAAAATTTAAATTCCATTTTAAATTTTTAGTAGCAGATATATTAATTGCATAAGTGGAAGCCAGATTTTTGTTGTTTTAAAAATTACTGTTTGATTAAAATGATTTAGCAATTAAAACAGAATCATATCTTAACAACAAACAAATTTATTTGAACTCAAAAGGTTAGAGTTTAGATAATATACAACATGATAATAAAGGATTTAACATTTAAAATATATATGTATTGCTAGGCAACTTAAATGAACAAAAGACATTTTTAAACTTAAAGGAAACGATGTTTTACGTGTCAATTTGAAACATTATATCGTTCTAACACTAGCACTAATTCAAAATAATTTCAAACAATACTTAATCAGATTAACTCCAGGAAACCAGGGCAGCAAAAATTGAAAAGCATCTTTTATAAAACTACATATTAATTCACGACCAGCGTGAAAAAAGAAATTAAATCGCCAACTCGGCGTTTCAAAATAAAAACTGCTTTAACAGCACTAAACCATCTCTAAAAATATGCAAGAGGCAAGAGAGAGAGAACAAACGTTCACTACAGCTTTTATACTGATCAAAAGATACTACCAACGGCAGACAGTAAACGTCATAACAAATCAGCGTCTACCACGATAGTCAAAACACGGGAGAGCCCGATGATTGACAGTGACGTCAAACGCATCGGTCAACGACCTACTACCGGCAGACATACGGAAGTAGCGATAAAAAAAACTCCCGGTCGAAAAGCCGGAGGAACGTAAACAAACGATGTCTCTATATTTATTAGTGCTAGTAGAAAGTTTTAATGACTTAAAGATAAACTGAGAAACAAACCAGCTGTTCAAGTAAACAAGCTGGAAAACTGTACGTAAAGATTAGATAAATTAATTTATAACTATATTTAAGTAAACAATTAATGAAATTCTAAACGTTCATTTATAATTAGCAAAGTTAAAGGCTATTTAACGCAGCAAGTTTTTTTTTAAAAAACAATAAAGTTAAAGAAAAAGTGATTAAACTTAAAAATTTTGAAACAGCATGGCAAAAACATTAAAAATCCTAACAGATAATATTGCACATCACCGCTCGTGGATCGTAGGCGTAAGAGTGCTTTCACACTGACCGACACGACAGCAACTAAATCGGCTGATAAATAATGCAACGATTGGAACAATATTGTGTCCCCCAGTGGCGGATCCAGAACTTCACTTTTGGGGGGGGCTAAGATTTTTCAAAGTGTTATTCTAGACCGATAAAAAATTTACAATTCCAATATTCAATAGTGAAGGTCAGTGTTTTGGGGGGGGCTTCAGCCCCCTAGCCCCCCCCTTAAATCCGCCACTGGTGTCCCCTGTGGCAGAAATTTATTATGCTTTCTGCGACAAGCTTCATCAACACCAAAATCTTTCCGCAGGAATAGTTTGTGAAGTTAACATTTACGAATTCAAAATAAATTATTTTTAAATAGTAAATAATATTCAGTATAACCAATATATTTAACTTTTAACTAGGCACAAATGCATATATCTGCACTATCACGAGAAAATATTCTTTTTTTTTTTTTTTTTTTTTTTTTTTAAGAGAGGTGAAAATAAATCTATTGATCTTAATTGCTTCAGATTTTTTGTTCACATTAAGGTACAATATTGCTTATAAAATATTCAATGGATTTAAACCATACAATGCAATAACACATCAAAAATAATCTGCAAAAATTTTTAAGGCATTTAAATCATGAAATGTCTAAATTAAACAAATGTTACAAATACTTTTAAAATTTCTTTACTTTTTTTATATTAAATATATATATTTAAATACACAAATGCACTTATTTCATAAGGTGCAAACCAAACAACATAAAATATAATACAGAACTCAAAATTAAAATACAACAGTAAAAATTAATAAAGAATACCGAATATTATAATGAAATATAAATAATTTACAACATTTATAGTTTTTGAGATTATTAGAAAGATGCACGATAACATTCTAATACACAAGATACATTTTTTGTATTATATACAAATAGCATAAAGATGTGTATTTGAAATCTAAAAAATGTGATTTGACATTAAAGAATTCAGAATGTATAATTATACCATCATTTAAATACATAAAGTAAAACAGAATACAAGATCTAAGAAAAACAATTATAGACAAAGCATATTCGAAATATTTTCATAAAGATTGAGACAAGTGAAATATTTAATTTTTAAGGAAATGTTGAAATCTGAAATGTAACAGATTTCATGGATAAAATCTATAATAGAAAATAATGATTACAGATGAATGAAATAAATAGAAATCGATTAAAAGTAATATTTGATATTGATATCTAAATAAATAAGTAAATAAAAATAAATAAAAGCATTTGCTGTTTAATTAGTATTTATTCAAAACAACTACTATTAGATAAAATTCTTTTTGCTTACAATATATATATATATATATATATATATATATATATATATATATATATATATATATATATATATATATATATATATTCAACAAAACCTTTGGTTTGATTTTTATTCAAAACAACTATTTAATTTGCAATATTTCAATTAAAAAAATAAACATTTTTTTAAAAATTCAAATGTTTAAAAAATGAAATGAACAAGCTGTACAAACTAATGATAAGAGTATTTTTGTAAAATAAATTAATAATTTTTTAACGACTTCATATGCTTAAACAACAAAATTTAAAGCTAAGAATTTTAATCACAATTAAAATAATGAATGATTAGTAATGAAAAAAATTAGAAAAGTTACCAATTTTATAACTTAAGGTACCCATTAATATTTATTGCTGATGTTTTTACTACATATAAAATGCTAAAAATCAATGAAGTATTTTTAAGATTAATTTCTTAATTTTCTATTTTTTGAAGCAAAGTTTGAAGCTTCTTCTTTTTTTTTTTTTTTCTTTTTCCTTTTTGCGTATGACTACAGACGTTACAAATTTCCCCATAGTCTTATTTCTGTAAATATTTGTGAAATGTATTGCATAGTTTGAACCAAACATAAAATTACTGCAGCTTTTAAAAAATTACGTGTATTTACTACCATGCACGTGTGCACGCTTTGCATACATTACAGAAAAAAAAATCACTAGATGCAACTAATTTGTAGTGCGTAAATCAGAAAATGTATGAAAATTGGTACAGCAGCAATCACGCACTCATTTAAAAAAGAAAAAAAAATCACTAAATGCAGCTATTTTGTTATGCATGAATCCGCAAATGCATGAAATATGAAATTCGGAAAATGGTCGCAAAGCCACATTCTTTCGAAAAAACATCTTTTTGCAATACAATAAATACACACGACACGAGCGGCAGGCGCGGCGCGAAAACAAAGTTTGGAGACACGAAAATGAAGTTCTGATGTGAAAAAATTACCAGTGAAAAGTGTCGATACACCGATTCATATCACCGCATCACGAATCGCTAATGCATGCCGTATCAAAGCTAACCCAAGTGAGTTACATCCGCTTTATCCCCTCTCCTTATTCAGGATTGAGGCGATCGTATCTGCAGAAACGAAAATTTGTTCTGCAGAACAGTTTATAAACCATTCTTTGAATTTCTTTCTCTCTCTCTTTTTTTTTAAACCCAATGGCAAAATTTATTTGACTTAAGTAAAATCTTTCTGCAAGAACATTTCTGTTTCTGCGACATTGTCGCCGTGTTTCTGCCACGGGGATCGTGTCTGATAGTACACTGCTTTCACACTACCCCGATATCGTTCCTTCAAAACGGGGATTTTTCTTTTCATTCTATTCCGAAGTTGCGCTGGGCTAGCACGCATTCAAATATAGCTCCTCCGTATACCAAATTGCGGTTGTCATATTTATCATATCGCATCGCCGTAGAAAAATAATAAATAAAAGGGGTGGTGGACGAAATTCACTGGCTGTATGCATGAAATAAAATCAAGATACGTGGAAGATGATTTTTACATGCCTTTTGGAAAACTACAAAAGATTCTGCGAAATATTTTAAATATTTTTATATTAGTGAAGGAACTTTTATTGATAATTTAAGTTTTTAATCAAAAATAATTATCAAATTTATATAACAAAACGAATATATTAAAGACAACAGAAAATTAATATATATATATATTTTTTTTTAATTTTATTTTTTAATTATTTATTTATTTTTATTTTTATTTATTTATTTTTATTTAATTTCATGGTAATGTTTAATAAATTAGACCTCAGACCCCAAAAAAGAGATAAATTCATGCAATTTTATCAACTTAATCAATTTATAATTTTAAAACAATTTGACACTTGGTGCATTTGAATTATAGGAATACAACTGTTCTTTTTCAAATACAAAATATATTTGTTAAATAAATTAATTAGAAAAATATTTGCACTTTTTCATATTGTTAATAAACACATAAAATTCATTTATTAAATCCCAATTATTATTAATATTAATGTTATTATTTTTAAGAAGTATTGCTCCTTTATTTTAAGTAACCTTAAAAAAAAAGGGGGGGGACTGTATGTTTCAAGGTAAAACATCAAATTTTAAAACATTTCATTAATAATTAACCTACATTTTTATGATTGTCAAACCTAGATTTTTTTTTTATAAATACAACTGATTTACTTTTTTTTTTTCTAGTTGTTTCTTATAATTCTGATAAAGCTTTATATACACACTTACCTCTAAATAAGGGACAGCTTTGGGACCAGGTACTTTTCCTTTATATAGAGGTGTCCAGGTGTCTCTCATTCAGAGGTTGTGTTTCTTAATAAGCTTAATTGTTATTAATCAATCATTTTTATATAATATTTAGTGCCTTAAAAAGTGTATTTGATATTATATTATAATTTATCAATATAAAATTGACAAAAAACTCTGCTGTATTGGCAATTTATATAATAATTTAAATACTTTTAAGTATGCTTACCAAAAATACAGACATGTTATAGAATAACATCTTTAGAAAAAAAGTTATTTTATTTGAAACAAACAATAAATAAATTTTTTTTTCCCCCTCTCTCTCTCTTTCAATCTTTTTTCTTTTCTTCTCCCATAGTAATGATTTTCAAATAAACTTTTAATGTAGCATTTAGAAAATGGGTAAAATACTAAAACCAGCTAACAAAACTAAAAAAAAAAAAAAAAAAAAAAAAAAAAAAAAAGATTAATCAATTAAAATTTCACCTCTTCTGAAAATTGTAAATTCTCATTTTGAGATAAAACTTGCATTTGCTTGTAAGCCCCCCCCCCTTCTTGTATTTCACTGCAACTTTGAATTTCAGAAGATTTATATCTAATATCTATTATACATACAATTCTCAATTCTTTACACACTTTCAATAACCTTTATCTCCCCTCCTTCCCCTCTATTGTTTAAGTGACACCCATCAAAGAGATTAATATAAATCTGCTTCATTCTTTTTCTCAAATCTGAATTCTTTAAATGACAAGCTTTTTTAAACTGGAAAAGTTTCTAAAACTATCTTCTTTAGATAATAGAAGAATTTTCCTTAGATATGGAAATTTTAATTTTTTTAAAAATTGCCTTTTATTAGTAGTATCCCATAATTAGAGATTCCTTAGAGGAGGTATGAGTAAAATTTACCTGCTGTGTTTTCAAAACATTTCAATGGATAGCACTTTAATTAGTATTCAATCATTTTATTACTCTTATGAATAATAATAATAAGAAGAAAAAGCTCTAAAATTACAACTGGTGTAAAATCAGTCCCCCCCCCCCCATTAAAAATATTTGGAAGGAGTTTACTTGTAAATCATTGCTCATAATTAGTGATCAGTAATAGGAAATTAAAATTTTTAGTTACTTCATCTTTTTCTGTTTGTTTATATTTTTTTAAAAAGAGCTTCAATGGATAACAAATTAATTGTCAAAAATAGTACAAAAAGTGACTTTATTATTTTTATGACAAACCAAAGGATAAAAATATAATTTACATGTGGTAACCCTATTTTATTTTATAAACTGTAAGCTCTTATTATCAGTATGTGCATATTTATATACAATATTGAAAAGTGTAGTTGTGTTTTTTGAAATAGAAGAAGTTTCTAAAAAATTTTATGCAAGCTATCTCTTTCTGAATGTTTTTTTTTTTTTTTTTTTTTTCATAATGATTGGAGATAAATCAAGAGAAGAGATTTTCAAGTTTTGAGATGATAAACTCAAAAATAAAATTTATATAATAGTGAAAAAGAATAGGTAATAATATTTTTGAAAATTTCTTTATTAGAGTATAAATCAAAAGTATATAATATAATAGAGTATTAATTAAAACTATAAATTTTGTGTGCATTATATGCAGTGTTAAAATCAAGTCAGTTACAAAATAAAACGAAGCATATTCTTGAATTAATGATATAATTTAAATGTACATGATGTCAATAAAAATTACTTGAATGGTCAAATTTTTGAATTATTTATTATTTGTATACTTATATATTTGAAAAAATTACATATATAATATATATAGATTACTAGGTGTATAATTATATCTCTGCAAAAAATAACAACACACAAAACAAAATAATTAGGGCACTTATTTGAGAGAAATAAAAGGGGACGAGGATTTCAAAATATACGTGAAAAAAAGTAATAACTGAAGAAAATGTTTCAGAAATTTAACTTAACCCAAAACTTAACCATCTCCATTATTAATATTAGGTGCAAATACACAAAAAATGAGAGCATTAATTTAGTTTTAAACTTGATACTATTAATTTAGTTCAACATTTATAAATAGAGTATCTAGAATAATAGTATATAATAGTTATCTAGAAAATTAGAGTACACAAGTGTTTATTAAAATTAAATTTAAAATTTTTGTTTGTTAAATTTAAAATTTGTTTAAATAAAATTCTATTTGTTCATCAAAGTTATAAAATAGCACGCGTTTTTATTCGGAAATAAATGAGATGTCAGTAACACACAATCTATTAAACACTGTATATAATGCACATAAAATTTACAGTTTTAATTAATACCATGTTATATTACACACTTTTTTAATTTATACTCCAAAAAAGAAATTCCTAAAAATATCATTACCTGTTCTTTTCCACTTCCGAAGAAATTTTACTTTCCAAGTTCGTCATCTCAAAACTTGACAATCTGCTTCCATAATTTAACTCCAATGACATATCTTTTAGTTATCCTTCTTTTTCTTTAATCAATTCCATCAACATGTTCATTTAATAAACACTCACAGCACTGAAATATCTTTCCTTCAATAAATACTGAAGACTTAAAAACTTTCATGTTGTTTAAAAAAACAACATGACGGAAAATGAGAGAAAATTGTCGGAACGATTTTATGGGGAGCGTGGTTGTTCGACGACAGCCAAACGATGTCGGCTTATCGGGACGACAAATACGTCCTCAAATCGGTGGGTGTGAAAGCACGTAGTATATAGCATTGTATTTCGCCTGCACGGATGTCGGATAGCGACAATCGAATACGATTTATCGGTGTCGTGTCGGCAAGTGTGAAAGCGCTCCAATACCACAGTAACCACAGACAGGGCGATATAAAAACAAACGCTTATTATGACGAATGAAAACAATATCTTTTGTTTTAGCTCATTTCCTGCTATTGGTTCATTGATATTGGTTTATTTCAAAGTATCGATAACTTCTGGCCAATAAGATGCGACATGTGTTTAACTCGCTTTGGGCTCAGTGATGCCAGATTGGGGATTTTGTCCCCATTTTGGGAATTTTTGAAGCTTCTGCGGACAATTTTGGGGACCAAATGTTAGTGGGGACTTTTTTGGGGAATTCTAAAATGTTTGGGGACAAATCTGGGGAGTTCAACTTTCTGTCAATGTTGGCAACGTAATGATTTATCCCTACGACTAGAGACTTTCAATAGCTTTACTGTTATTTGGGGATTTTTTTCAAAAATTGTATTCATTTGGGGAAAAATCTGAGCTCAAATTAGAAAAATCTGCTTGATATTCTTTTTTGAAAAAAAATGTTTTTTTTTTCCCCTTTTCAGTGGAAAACCTGTTGGGGATTTTTTCTAAAAAAACCCTTGGTTTGGGGAAATTTTAAGACCTGTTTGGGAAAATAATTATCAACCATCTGGCATCACTGTTTGGGCTGTACTTCAGCTCCCTTTCTCCTTTCCCATGTTATCCAATGGAATTTTCGTTGCTTCGTTTTATAAAAATATCTCATTCAAAAATGAAGTTTTTCGAATTCTGTTTTTTGAATATTACTCTTTGAACGGGTCGCCTTTTAGCTTGGTGAACAATTTTTCGAAAAAATTAATTTAAATATTTTATTTCAATAAGTAAATTATGGACTCTAAGTGTGGATCTCTAAGTAAAATATTTAAATTTATTTTTTCGAAAAATTGCTCACTAAGCTAAAAGACGACCTGTTCAAAGAGTAATATTCAAAAAACAGAATTTAAGCTAAAAGACGACCTGTTCAAAGAGTGATATTCAAAAAACAGAATTCGAAAAAGTTCATTTTTTAATAAAATATTTTTATAAAATGACGCGACAAAAATCCCATTGGATAACATGGGAAGGGAGAAAGGGTGCTATCTGACTGATGTAAAATAAAGTTTTATCTTCAGTAATTTTACAGTGACAGTTTCTTGATAGAAATATATAATATTGGATAGTTTATTACTTTTTTTATGTAGCATTTATTTTTTCTCTTTCCTTTTCCTTCTTTCTTTCTTTCTTTTTTTTTTAATCCGTACATGTTAAATAAAATTGGTTTAAATGCAAAATGAGTTACTTTAAGCAACAAAATGAAACTTTAACATAATTTTGTTTAAATAATATAATTTTTATACTGACAATGTATATATATATAATTCAATTTTCAATTGTTGTGAAACTATTACGAATGTGAATTGAACACATATACATTTAAAAAATATTGTAATGATTTGGTAAGCAGATACAAAAATAAAAATGACAAGTAACTGACATTTAGGATGCATATAAGAGTTTAAAGTAAAAAATATTACTCTCTACGACCAAAAAAGGTGTATCCAATGGCATTTCTTAACTATTTAAAATGATTTTCCTTTTTATTTAATACCTACATCTTAAGACAATTTTTCTTAAGCTTTATTTTTAGTAGTATTATGAATTTTGATATACTTGGTACGGTACAAATAAAACACAGATCACATATTAGCTGTGTTAAAATATGATTTTAAAATAATTAAAGCTTAAAATGGGAAGAATAGAGGATAAACTATACAGAGGTATACTAAAAAGCAATAGTTTAAGTTATAAGAAACACAAAATATTGATTCACTTTTTATGATTTTTTTTTTTTTTTTTTTTTTTTTTAATGATAAAGTTATGGTAGTAATATACCAGAAAATACATGGAAAACACTCTATACTTGTATACTTTAAAATTCGTGTGCATATGTCTGTAAAAAATAACAAATGTCTATTTTTTCCTATCTTGAAAGAAATATCGCAATATATCACTAATATCGATATTAAGGTGATATATCGCAATATATCACTAATATCGATATTAACTTGGTGATATATCGTGATATTTAATTTCTGATATCGTCCAGCACTAGTGTTCATATACAATTTTATGCGATATAAGAAGGGAAAAGTGGCGGTACCTAATAGTTTTTAGTGTCTAAAAAAAAGAAAGTAATGTTTTCTCCTCAATAGAAGTGGAGGTAGAAGCAAATTAATGACCCACAGTTCAGCCTTGTTGCAACTATTTTAATGCTTCTAGGCTACTAAAGCAACTATTTTTGTCCCATTTCTTTTGTGGCGACCCTGAAATTTTTTAGTTATACTTTACTTTTAATACTCAACTTTGTTAACTACAGTCCCTGGCCAAATTATTAGACGCACTATAGTTTTTTAATAATTACATGTTTTGCAGCTCAGAGAATGGTTTCCAAATGGATAACCGCATTCATTTTTATGCAAGATGGAGCTCCCTGCCTCACAGAACGGCCTGTTAAAGATTGTTTGGAAGTGCCAAAAATCCCTTGTTGGATTGGCTGGGTAATAGCCCAGATGTGTAACCTACTGAAAACGTGAGGGAGCTGATGACGAGAGAAGTGGCTAAAGGTGTGATCATAAACAAAACGCAACTCTTAGAAAAGGTCATTCATGTGTGGAATCACCATCCTCAGATGCATAATTGAAGCTCGCATAGCTGCTAAAGGTGGCTCAACAAAATATTAACATTTGATTGCATTAATTTCAATTTTTTTCAAGAGTTAATAAATACATATTTTTTCTATAACTATAGTATTTTATTTGTGTTAAAAAACAGGTAATAAGGTGGATAATAAAAAAAAAAAATACATTGTATCTAGTAAAAACAATAAAGCTGTATAGTATCACCTGATAATTAAGATTTTACATAGAATCTTACAGTGCGTCTAATAATTTGGCCAGGGACTGTAAGTCCCTCCAAAAAATGTTCTGACTATGGTGCTGTGAGCAGAAAATAAAAAGAGAACAATTACAACAGAAAATAATTATTTTATTATGAAACTATAACAAATAAGAATATAAACAATCTAATTATATTTTTTAGTATTAAACTATGTATCAAGTTGGCAGAGTAATGCTACACCACGTCCAATCCAATGTTCTTCATGTAGGTCTGTTGGTAAGCGCATAGAAATGACAAAATTTGTTGAATGGCCTGTTGTGGATAATGTCCCTCTTCGTTCACTTGTCTTGTACACAGGACATACATAACTTGGTTTAGGAATAAAAGCATCTTTTTCAACAGGTTTTAGCCAAACCTATTTGAAATAAAAACTTCAATATATTAATAATTAAGCTTTAAAACAGCTCGATATTTTTTTTATTATGTATTCTGTTTCTCACAAAGTTTCATTGGCATAATATTCCTTAGTTCAATAATGAAGCCAGGAAAGATTGTTTTAAGGGGAGTATCATTTGCCTTTTTTTTTTTTTTTTTAATACTTTTATTTTCAGGGTTTTTACTTTTTCTCCCTACATATTGCTTTCTCTGAAAAAATTAATATTTACCAAAATATGTTCATATGAATGCACATAAGATGTTTATTAAGCAAATAAAATCTTTATATAAAGCAATGTCTATGGATAGCATAGCATAAAGGCATTAGCTTGGACCGACATGATTCGACACGAAGATGCCGCCTGAGATGTCCAAATGCACCTCAAAGCCTAATTTTTTAATAGTTTTTCTTTTTTTTTTTATTAAAATATGAAAATAATAACCTTTTAACTTTAAAATACATTAATCTGTTGCCAAAAATGTTTACATGTTTGTTTTTCCATTTTGAAATAAAAAGAAATTATTTAATTACATACAATAAAAAAAATTATGCATCTCACAAAATTGACATCATTCTAACTTTAAGAATTTTATACATATTGATGAAGTGTTAATATAGTACATGATCCTAATATATGTATTTCAGAAAGATTAATTTTATTATAATAATTTTTTTTTCCAACTATCATTTTACTGTTAGATCAAAAACTGCCATTGATGTCATATTCATTTGCATATGGTCTCTTTACTATGCTGAACTCTGAATAATATTATGATAATAAAATATAAACAATAGTCGTACAAATTATCCAAGTTTTGCCTGAATACATCATTTTATAGAAAAAATGCACTTTTAAAAATAGAAAATTTATTTCTACAAACATTATTTTTTAAATACATTAAAATTATAAACAGAATATGAAGCATTCTTATAAATTAATGAAAAAGCACAATCAATAAAAGTATTAGCGAAAAAAGTTCTGAAAAATCCCCCCCCCCCTTTTTTTTTTTGAAATACAAGAAATTATACAAAAATATCTATCTCCAAAATGACGACAAAAGTTTAAAAATCACCAGGGGAGTGCTACAATAAAGCTGTATCATGATCTATTTATTTTTCTATACAACAATCGCTGTGCTAATTTAGCATACAAAGTTGCTATGTGTAATTCCAAGATATCCATGAACTTGCATACTGGTAGGCATGAATTTTTAAATAAATCAAGAAATGTGAGAGGGAGGCAGGGTCGATGACATGAATTACGGGCCCTTGGACAAATGAAAACAGGAGGCTCTGCACCCCGTCTCACAGTTAATAGAGCCAGTACAATTTGTGGATGAATTTGTGTGATGATAGCATGTTAAATAATGCAGATATAAGCATATATTTGAAAACTTCAAAAAAATACTCTGCAAATGTTTTATTTATAATATACAGAGTTTTAAATGAAAATTATTCTCACTTTCAGATAAATTGAAAAAACACTTTTGAAGCAATATATTGCAATCGGAATAGAAATATTGTGTGAAATATGAGGGTTTTATGAAAAACGTTTTCACTGTGCATACACAAAAGATAGAAAAATTGTTATTACATAGGTTGAAAGCTAGATATATTGGAAAACTTTTGTCAAAAATTCATTTGAATAGAGTAAAAATTAAGCAAATTGTTGGCAAAAAAACAAGCTAAGTTTTAGGCATTTTCCAAGAATTGAAATTTTATAAGGGGTTTTTCCACATGCTGTGTAATTAATTTGAAGATCCAGTTATTTCAACCACTTAGCAAAAGTTCATTTTTGTGAAAAAAAAACCTTATGATCTCATAAATCTTAATAAATAAACAAAAATATGTTAGAGTTACAAGCTTATAAGGAGTTTTTCTCAAAAAAGTACTTTTTAAGCGTGATTGAAATAATTGGATCTTCAAATTAATTAAGCGGCATGTGGGAAAAACCCCTTATGAAATTTCAACTCTAAAAAATAACCTAAAATCTAGCTTGTTCTTTTGCCTACAATTTGCTTAATTTTTTACTCTATGAACTTTTGACAAAAGGTGCCCAATATATCTACCTTTCAACCTATGTACAGTACAAAGCCGAAAATCCAGAATCATCGGGACCGCGGCAATTCCGGATTTTTGGTCATGCCTAAAAACTATGTTTTGGGTTAAGTACTTGGATAATATGCAAATTCAAGTAAAAAATAATATATTACAATTTTTAAACATATTCTGTAATATTCTTTTTATCAACTATAACAATAAATAAATAAGATTATAAATTAAATTTGAAAAACAAAAGATTTAATGAAATATTTGCATACAGATGTTAGTACAAGTTACAATAAAAGAAAATAAATAAGAAAAACACTTCTGTGATTTTTTTTTTTTTTTTTTTTTTTCAAGTGTTATTTTAGAATTTTTCAATTAAAAGTTTGGGCATAATTGAAATAGAACATAGAATTTAGCTCTCAATTAGATAAATGTTTAAGAATTGTTACTATTATTATAATTTTTTTCCCCTCCTCTTCCAGACTTTGCAAATGCCAGTTTTGAAGATTAATAAGAAATAAAATACATTTACGGTTCTTTTTCTTTTTTAAGATATATTTATACTTTAAAAAAAAAAAAAAAAGACTGTTGATGATGATTAACACGGCCGAAATTGTCTGGATTTTTGGCGATTCCGGATTTTAGGCTTCGTACTGTAATAACAATTTTTCTATCGATGTGAAGTGAAAACATTTTTCATAAAAATGTTCATATTTCATGAGATATTCAAGATATTTGTATTCCAATTGCAGTATATTGTTTCAAAAGTGTTTTTTCAATTTATCTGAAAGTGGGAATGATTTTCGTTTAAAACTCTGTACAGAGCACTCTCAAAAATCCACACAGCTTGGGACCAGAGATAGTATGGATTTTAGATTTTAGGTATTTTTTGTAGTTTAAATTTCTGAACTAGAATTTTAATGCCAATGCATTAAAAACGATAATGATGTAAGTAAGCATGTAAAATATTGAAAAATAAATGAATAAAGAGTAATAAATGTAGTGAACGATATAAAGTTATATATATGCTTTTTTTTTTTTTTTCAATTAACAAATTAAAATTTGCCCCATAAAGTAAAAATACAAAATTTAAGTACATAATAAACATCTGATACAATAATAGACTTGTGTATTATAAACTTATTACAATTTAGAAATGTAAATCGATTTTCTTTGCTTACATTTTTTCTCTTAGTCATTGAACTATTGTTAGTTTTTGTTCAAACACAAATGGTGTATTAAACTTTAGGTACTCATCTCCAATACCTGGACTTCAATTACCTTTCCTTATCTCAGGATTCAGTTTTTAAAAAAAATCACTGTTAAAATAAGTGATCTTTTTTTTTTTTTTTTTTTTTTTTTTTTTTAAACTTGAAAACTTTATTATAATTTTCATTGTTTACATCAGTTGAGGTGTGCGGATTTCTGTGAGTCTACTGTATAGTATAAATAAAAAAACATGTTGATTTCTTTATACACCAAGGGACAAAAAAAAAAGCCACACTTTGATATTTTCCATTTTTCTTTCTGCAATCGCCAATTTTATTGTTTTAAAAGTTAATTTTCTAATAGACTTTATTACGTTGTGTTCCACATACAATTTAGGATTGAGCCAAGTATTACAATCAAGATTTAATTGTTCGAAAAATTGTAATTGTAGAAAGTATTTCAAAAATGGCAAGAATAAAGCAATTAACGATACCACAAAAAATATTAATTTTAGAGTGAAAATCAAAAAATTATTTTAATATGCTGGATGTCAAAATGATTAAATGTTAATGATATTGATGAGCTGACTTTTAGTAAGATATAAAATTTTTAGGCTGTTTAAACTGGAAATTTGTCTCTAGGCAGCCACATTGCTCATCTAATCGAAATGACTGCAAGTTAAAAAGCCAGTGCTTAAATAATCAGTTTGTATTACATTTAGAAAATAGAAGAAATTCAGAAAAAGTGTTTAGTAACAGTGCAACAACATTCAAACAAAGCAAGTTTAAGTACCAGAAAATCTGAAAAAAATCCATTCTTAATGAAAAGGATTTAGAAAAGCAAGACTTCAGAGGGTTAAATTTTTTTTTTAAGGAACAGTTAATTATTGGGCTTAACCCCTTAACGTGCGGTGTCCTGAGGACGCAAAATTTAAGATCCAGCTGCAAAAATTCATCCCGGAGATTTTTTAGCAAAAATTTACGTTTATAACATATCAGAATAGGTCATTTTTTTCAACCTTAAAATAAAAAATTTCTTTTAGTTTAATTCAGTTCATGAATTCCGGTGGCAGTATAATTTAAATGATCCGAATTGTCTTGCGCCACAAAGGGTTAAAAATAGGTTCTCTCTTATGAGTCAAGTTTAATTTATTTTGAGCTGATGGAAATAAGCAGATCTGATGATGAAAATGTGATTGACTTAATGAAAATTGCATTTTTAAAACAGTGCATATTCTCCGTTCATTATGATATGAAAGTGCATAATTTTTCAATGAGTCAAGCAAATTTCCATGTTCAAGGAATCAATTAACCAGAAATAAAACTCAGCCATTAAAAAATTGATGGCTGACTAGGACTGGGCTTTATATCAATGTAAAATAAAATATCAATTTAACGCTAATATCATTTAGCCGATTTAAATATTTCATCTTCTGTAAAATATCGATGCAGAAACATCAAAACATGCAAAAATCTGATTCTAGGCTAAACTGATTTAATGCTGGAATAATGCCAGATAGCTATTCATTCAACAACGGGATATCGGTTTAGTCTAAAGCAAGGGTGGCCAACCCGCGGCCCTCTGTGTAGTTTCCTGCGGCCCACGAGGAGTCTAACGATATTTTAATTTTAACAACTTTGGTAAAAAGATTAAAAATTAATAAATCCTTTCTCACTTTTCAAAGTAAAACTACCTTTCAACGATTATGGTAGCTAAAGAATCACACTGTTGTAATGAAATATTATTTGATCCAGTATTCTTTCTTTTTATAATAGTTATTAATGCATAGTCATAAAAAATTTCCGATTCTGTTGTTAATTTATGAACAAAAAAAATTAATGTACTCTGCTCCAAATCTTCACTCTGCCGTCCCCCTGAAAAAAGTATATACATGCATGATTCACACACTCACAAACATATAAACACATACACATATGTACATAAGGTGTGGCCCGCCAGAATAAAACAGATTTCCAATGCGGCCCACCAAGTGTTTTGGGTTGGACAGGCCTGGTCTAAAGCATGTGCAGTCATAGACAGCTAAATCATAAAAATCTTCTCTCAATCAAGCCGCAAAAAATCAAGAGAATAATATTCATTTGAAGTGCCGTTTTGATTTAGTGTTACGGGGATCATCATAATTTTCTACCGATTTCCGGAATTCAGGTTGAATATTTAAATACAATGTAGCTAGAACATGATCAGATCGGACTTTAAATTTGGCTATTTCCTCATCTGAAACTTTTTCGGAATTGACTTACGTTGATCTATTATATCCCAAAGTCGGTAACTAATTAACAGGTATTTTATATCAGCCAACCAACTACTATAATTGGTGGCATTAAGTTTTTCAATAGTATAAGCAGATTGAGCCATAATGAAAAACTACAAAAAAAAAACAATAGCCCCTCCGAATCAGACACACATTAAAAAAATTGCTCAGATTAAAGAAAACAGATTAAATTTCCAAGTCAAAAAACTATAGGCTGGGCTGGGCCCATAACCACTTGTTATCCATCTTACTGGATATCTAAATTTAGCAGAGGTATTTTGAGAAAACAATTTTCTATCTAAAAAAACTTACAGTGGAATGTGTGATTTGAATTTGACTTGGATGAAAAATAAAGTGTATGACATGATTGAAGACAAGATAAATTTACGTTATAATCTCAGTTTTATTAAAAAACTTTAAACAAAATATAAATTTAACAACAACAGCAATAAAGTTAATAAAAGTGAACAATATATTAAATTATGACATAACAAACACAGCTCAAGTGTTTTAATCAAACGTTAACATATTTTATGGCCCAGAAAAACCAAAAGGAAAAGCGTACCACTGAGAAAGGCATTAGCAAACTACTTTTAATTTACAAAAAAATAAATTAACCATCGGCAGAGTAAAATCGTATTATGTCATCTTAGCTAAATACATTCAAAGAATGATGACATTTGAAGACAATCTACACCATGTAAAAGCCAACGTAACACAAAAGTAAAAAAAGAGCAACGGTACATCCATAATAAGCGATATTTATATGAAAACAGCAACAGCAAGGACATATGACCAGCAAAGACAACGCCTACATCCGGGAATCAATAATCGTGTGTGAGAGATGATACAAGGAACACCGGAACGAGTCCGCCATCTGCCAAAACTTCCAGCAATTAAGCATTCCAGGCTAGAGTATAGCTCTAAGAAGCGTGATCAACTAAGCATTCCAGGCTAAAGTATAGCTCTAAGAAGGGTGATCAACATTAAAAATGTAAACAAACGAGGATATTACGTGATGATACTGAACTTCTATTAAAAATTTATTTAAATAATTAAATTGATAAAGGTAAGTTTTAAAAGGTTATTTACATAAGAAATAAAGTTTATATTAATAGATTTAAGTTAACAAGTATTAATGTAAAGCTATTGTTACTATATGTAACATCTCTTTTGAAATGAAAAGTTGGCACGTAGCACAATTCATATTATGCTAAATTGTAAGACGTTATGGGTACACGTGTGAAAAATTATAAATGCTTGACCTTCTAAGTTATGGCGAAAATGTTTAACCGCCGAATATATTGCCAGTAGTTCCCTGTCATAAGTACTACATTTATGCTCTGCTGGATAGCTTTTTTGAAAAAAACTAAATGGGTTTAAAACCATCAGGTGTTAAATCATTCAGAACAGCACCTATTGCTATATCAGATGCATCAACCATTAAAGAGAGTTTTTGATTAAGTGAGTGCTTGAAAGTGGAGTGTGGCTGCATTAGATAAATCCTGTTTGCATTTTTCGAAAGCAGCAAAAGCAGAGTCTGTCCAAGGGACTAATTTTTGAGAAATTTATGCAAAGGTGTTTGAGTATTAGCAGCATTTGGGAGAAAACGGCGGTAGAAATTAACCATAGCAAGAAAACGCTTTAGTTCAGCCATGGTTTCAGGTTTGGGAAACTCTACGATAGCCTGCACTTTTTGAGGTAGCGGCCTTACACCATCAGGTGTAATAAGGCATCCAAGGAAACTAACAGAGGGTTTTCCAAGAACACACTTTAAAGGATTAAGTTTTAGGCCATGTTATGATAAACGAGTGAAAACTTCCTAAAGATGTTGTTTGTGTTCTTCAGCATTAGCAGAATCAATAAAAATGTCATCAAAATAGGGTATGCAATAATCAAGACCAGATAAGACAGTATGTATGTATCGCTGAAATGTTTGACCAGCATTTCTTAAGCCGAATAGCATGAAAAGGTACTCATAAAGACCGAAAGGAGTTGTAACAGCAGTTTTGGGTATATCTGGAGGGTTTACCAGAATTTGGTGATAGGCTCTTGTCAAGTCAAGAGTTGAAAATATAGATTTACCATGGGAAAGTTGTGTACAGTCCTGAATATGTGGAACTGGATATCTGTCAGGTAGTGTTATTGAATTTAGCCGACAGTAATCACCACATGGTTTCAATTCCCCATTAGATTTTGTAACCATATGCAATGGGCTTGCCCAAGGGCTATTAGATGGGTGAATTATGCCTTGAATCATCAAGAACTCAAACTCTTGACGGGCTGCTGTTAACATGGCAGAAGCTAAACATCGAGATTCTGAGAAAACAGGAGGCCCAGTAGTTTCTATATGATGATACACTGTGGTTTGTTTATGTTGTTTAGTCAGTTGGGATGGGTTAGTGAGATCTGGAAAGCAAGCGAGTATTTTGTCAAATTCAGAGTCACCAAACATAATTGAAATGTAAGATTTTAAACAATTTAAGTTTGAAAATTTTCCGTGAGAAGTCAATTTAGTTTTGGCATCAATAAGAGAACCATGCTTAACGTCAGCAAGGAGGTTGAAATGTTTTAAAAAATCTATTCCAATTATTGGCTGACTCACATCTGCAATAACAAAAGACCATGTGAAGACTCGACGTAAGTTTAAATCAAAACTGAGAAGTTTGGTGCCAAAAGTTTTTATTTTCGTCCCGTTGGCAGCAAAAAGAAGTAAATCTGTAGATGGTTTTGCAAGAGGGGCAAAGCTCTTAGGCAGAACAGATATATCTGCTCCCGTGTCAATTAAAAAAATTTATTTAATTTTTTATCGGCCAACATGAGTCGACTGATCTGGCGGTCACTGAGCTATAGCTGCTAAATTAGAAGGGTCCTCATTAAGTACAGCTAAAATTGTTTGGGTAGAGTGAGGTAGTCTGCCAAGCCACAAAGATTTTAAAAGAGGTTCACGTTCACCTACAGTATCACCAGCTAATGCACGCATCCGTGTAAGCAATTGAAAAGGCTGCTGGTCTCCTAATTCTAAACCCTGTAGTAAGGTACGTATTTTAGATGCTTCACTTTCGGAGTAAACTTCAATAAGACTATCTTTCAAAGCTTTGTAGTGATTTCTGTCAGGAGGGGGTAAATGAGATTGCTTACTGAATTAAGTAGATCCGTGTCGAGGGCAGAAACTACATACAGTACAAAGCCGAAAATCCGGAATCGTCAGGACCGCGGCCATTCCGGATTTTCGAATTTTCCGGATTTTTGGTCATGCCTAACAAATATAATATTTTGGTATAATGTTATTTTGGTAATAATGTTATTTAGGTGATATGCAAATTCAAGTAAAAAATAATATATTATGATTTTTAAATGTATTCTGTAATATTTTTTCTATCAATTTTAGCAATAAATAAATAAATTAAAAATTAAACTTGAAAAACAAATCAGATTTATTGAAATATTTGCATATAAAAATTAGTACATGGGACAATAGAGAAAAATAAATAAGAAAAACATACCACTTTTAAAACATTTTGCAATTTTTTTTTTTTTTTTTTTTTAAGTAATTTTGGTTTTCAACTAAAAGTTTAAGCATAATTGAAATAGAATATAAAATTTAGTTTTTAATTAGATAAATGTTTAAGAATTGTTACTATTATTATAATCTTCTCCTCCCTCCTCTTTCAGACTTTGCAAATGCCGGTTTTGAAGATTACTAAGAAATAAAATACTTTTTCGGTTTTCATTTAGATATAGTTATACTTAAAAAAAAAAAAAAAAACGCTGATGATGATGATGATTAATGCCGCCGAAATTGTCCGGATTTTCGGCTTCGTACTGTAATTAAATTTAGTACATCAGCAGTTATGTCCGATAAAGAAAAATTTTCTAGCATTTGGACAAACCACAGAGCAGGATTATTTTTCTAAAATGAGGGTGGTTTAATAGCAATGCGGGCTACTGCATTGCTCTGACTGCCATTATTGTTTTTGTCAGGCATTTTGGAAGAAGGGAATAAAATATGGTCTTAAAATGTATAATAATTACAAAATGCAGGGTAAATAATTTAAATAAGGTATTAGGGTTAATTGTAAATACAAGTGTGCATGAAAAAAAAAAAAATGTATATATATTCATACAAGTAAAAATAAACAAGTTATCCTATCGAAGAATACAAAAAAAAATACATATATACAGAAAATAATGGTAATTCGGGATCTTTTCAAGCTATTAAAAAGTACTGGCAATATATTGGAAGAAAGGTTAAATAAAATCTTACCGTTCACCATGTGCTAGTAGTAACTAGTCATTTGCGAGCGCAATATTTTTATTATGCCTGCTATGAGCTTTGTGAAAAATACATGTTGAAATCAATGAAGCTTGTCAAGATATTATGGTCAAGGTGCATTTTCTGATGAAATAGAAAAGGGTCACCAATATGGGTACACGTGTGTATTCCACGTTCCATAAGTGCTGGTTGCTAAGTTGCAATTAAATTAGTTGCCGTGAACTCACACAGAAATTTGCTGACAAAGATCGTAGCTTTTCTATTATTATTATTGAATCATATTTTACACTAATTGGATATAATTATCTGAGAAAAATCCAGTAAGGATTAAATCAGAAGAGCTAAAATGCACAATCAAAAATCGCATCAAAATGCTGCATAGCCACAACATTACCATCTGGCTTTTCATTAGTGTTGCCAGAAAATGAAAAAGTAAAAGAATGTTCAAAATTAAAGTTCAATTTGTCATGAGTCCATGGTTCACCACAATGTTTTTTCCACTTATTGTTAAATCATCGCAAAATCAATAAAACTTCCTTTGTTGCATTAACTCGCAAGCACGTTGAGGTAACTTGATGTCTAGCTAACATTGGATTTTTCCAATTCCATCCATAACAGATGTAATCTCTAAATCGATGCTGCATTACATTGTCTAACATCGTCATTCTGAAATTTCGTAGATGTTATCTTTAAATCGGATTGCCAATTATAGCTATAAATCGATTTTTGCATTACATCGATGTAACGCCCAGTCCTACCACATACATTTGCAGATTCCATCCCTTCCTTCAGATTGTTAGATTCTTAACCTACAGAAATGTTGCACTATTTGTAAAAATCCGGGCCCATAAATATATTAACCATGAAAATCATGC
Organism: Salticus scenicus; assembly: GCA_963930645.1. Classification (NCBI taxonomy): domain Eukaryota; kingdom Metazoa; phylum Arthropoda; class Arachnida; order Araneae; family Salticidae; genus Salticus; species Salticus scenicus. The sequence continues at coordinate 188,743,073 of OZ005652.1, forward strand.
TACTAGGAGAAGGAGATGGAAAAGAACAGGAAGGACAACAAGCAGAAAAGTGCTGAAGAGAAAAAAACCAAAGGGTATAAAACAAGTGAGAAAAATTTAGAAAAGAAAAGTAACAATAACCAAGATAAAAATATGCAAATGAAATTAGAAAAATATGAAAGCATATACATAAAATGAGAAAAAGAAAAATTAACAAGGTATAAACTACAAAAATAGTTTCAATGTTTAAATAACAAAATAAAGAAAATAAATTGAATAATAAAGACTCACTAACAAATTTTATACAAACTACTGGGAGCAAAGCTGATACATATTTTACATTAACAATAGCTTCATAAAAGTAGGAATATGTTTCGTGAAAAATGTATCCTTTTGAAGCTCGTGGCATTATCATAATTTACTATATTTTTATTTTTAAGAAGTTACATGCCTTATATAAAAAAAAAAAAAATCTTAATTTGTCAATAACTATTCATGATTGCTCATGAGGTATATGTGATTAATAAAGCAGCTGGCTGCCAATGTATGACTAAAGCATAAATAAAAATATTTTTTTTTTTTTTTTTTTTTTTTATTGTTAAATAATTTTTCATTACAGACAAATAAGTACTTACAACAGGCAAATTATCATATAAAATCTTGGGAAGAGATTCTCCCAACTGCCACTTTTCATGATCCCATGATGCACCATCCAAAAACAAACCACGGACATAGACACCTGTTAAAGAAATAAACTATGACACACTTTATTATAAATTTCATTGTTTACATTGGTTGTCATGTGCGGATTTCTGAGAGTCTACTGTAATTGTTTTTATACCAGACTCATGCAATTTTAGTTTAGAAAATGGAATTTCTGTTTATATTTGTTTGACTTTTCACAATATAAATTAAACCAATAAATAAATAAGCATAATGTTGTAGTGCTAATCTACAGCAGACAACATGAATAAAAGAAAAACAAATAATAATCTGAAAGACAATTTAAGCATGTAAAGAGGTATAATTCTCAACTAATTATCTCACTAATTTAACTTGCATTGTGACTGCATACTCTGATTGACTATTTAAGAAAATAAATTAGAAAACTTCAGAAATCCCCATAAACAAGCCATTTTTTTTTTAATTATTACAATCCATTTGAGCTAAAGGGCAAAATGTACGATAAAACAAAGAATCATTATAACTCAATGATGAGGCACATACACAAAATTTCAATTTTCAAAGGATCACGAGATCCAACATTTATTTAGGAAACAGAATATAAAATAAAAACAAGTCTCCCCCCCCCCTCAATATGAATTAACAAGATTGAAAATTTTATTGAATAATAAAACATCTCAATGTAGATAGACTTAACTTGGGCTACAGCTCGCCTTTAATGCAGCTCACACATGCTGCTCTTGAATTTAGATTTAACGATTTAGTTTAGTGAAAACATTTTAAGGCAGGTATCTAAAATTTAGGATAGCTATTTTAAAAAAGAACTCATCAGGTACCTGGGTATAAAATAAATAAATTCAGAAGTTGATAAATAGTGATTATGTCATTCATAATCATGCTGCTGCATCACTTAACCTAATCCCGGCAACTCTTCACATTCATCGACAGTCTGGAACTCACTCCTTGCCCACCATTGAGGATGAAATCGGGAACCTATTGCCTTTTCTCTTTTCCTTCTAAGCTATTCTTCATCCTCTTGCTTCTCCCAATGGTTATGACATCAGCAGAGGTGGGACTACATGGAATATCGCTGACAGCCACTGGATTGGTGATTTTGTTGAACGTTTTGACTTGAATATCAATGTTTATAAACAAGCAACTTATACAAACACATTTTTTGTATCAAATTAAATCAGAAGAATCCAAAAACTACATAACAATAAGCTTACCAAACAAAACCTTGATATTTGATAAAGATACAAAATATATCTTTGTAATTTTATTACAGACACATGTAAAAATTTAGCTGCAATATATAAATTTAAAAATGCTTAACACATAGCATAGATTTTTTTTTTTTTTTTTTAGTGAGTATTGTTTTATGATCTGATTTTATGTATTAATTAAAATACAAAAAATTAATTTTCTGTGGAGAAAATTTGATTTGCTAATAGAAAAACATGAACTATTCAGAATTCATTTCAACTTACCATCAGGTGGAGGTAGCACATATGGTTTATCTTCTAGAATTTCATAATCAAATACAAGAAGATCTATTGGTATAGTATATTTCCTTGCAAAATTTTGCTGGCTTCCAGTCAGAAATGCTTGTGTAAAGTAAAAACCAGACAACCAAAATACATTTGGGGGTCCTTGATCATACCAGTTCTTAAAATAAAAACAAAGATTGTAACAAAATTAAACAATTCCATATTGAAGGAATATGCCTTACATTAAGACATAGTTTATTTAAACTATAAAATGCACAAAATAAAATTATCTCATTTTATCTATTAAAAAATGGTGTGGTGTCTAATTCATATGATCCCCAACCAAAATACAGATTCAGTGAGCATTATTGTAATGTCTGATAATCTCCAAAAATCTTAATAAGCTTTCTTCAGTACTTTTCATTTCTAATTATGTAATTGTTCATTCATTTCTGATATTTGTAACTGTTCAAACCTTTTCTCTTTTATTCTTTCTTTCTTTTTTTATTTATTTTTTTGGGGGAAACATTTATAAGGAGTGCAAGTAAATGTGGAGACCTGAAATTTCTCTACATATTCTAAACTTCCCTAAATAATGCAAGAATCTATTTGTTAAAGACATCTAACTATAAAATATGTGTTTAAGAGAATATGTATACACTGAAAAATGAAATAAAAACAGCTTATATATGTTAATTTATATTATGAGCATTACAAGGTTTATTTTTTCACCAGATTTTTATTTAGACTAACACTTTTATTTTTTCCTTAACAAAATATTAAAAATGTTCCCAGTCAGACAAAATTTCTCCCGAACCCCATTTGGGCATTCGGAAGTATTCTGCCCCCTGCATTTTACCCCTTCCTTACATAATTTTTTTAACTTTCATTTTATACAATACAATAATTTATATTGCAGGGGTTCATCCTATTTTTGTGAATTTGACTTATATTTTTGTGAAAACATATAATTTAGTTAAACTGATTAACCCCTTTGTTGTGTAAAAATTGCATTTAAAAAAGACTTGTGTAAGTATATGTAAATCAGGGTTGGAGAAAAAAGTGGGTTTTATTTAAAAAAACTAAAAAAATTATTATTATTATTTATTTATTTATTTTTTTTTTATTTTTTTTTTTGGTTTAAATTATACTTTTATAAATGTGTAATAAATATCTCATACATATTATATTATAATTAATTAATTATTATCTTATACAGTTGAAGATCTTTAATTTGCACACCTTAGTTCTAGAACTTGTGCTGATTACAGAGTTTTGCAAATGATAGATCAATGATGCCATTTCCTCGCTATACAAATTAGTATAATGTACATAAAACAATAAACTTTATTTAATGAAGCTAGAATTAGAATTGTTTATTTTTATATAATGTAATGAAGGTAATAAATATATAAAACAATAAAATTTATTTAATGAAGTAGAAGCAATGTACAGTTTAAACCCTTAAATAAGTAATTCGTAAAAAAAAAAAAAAACTGCACTCCTGCCTCTGGACTGTGATTAGCAGTATGCAGCCAGATACTTGCAATGTGATTAGTTTGATGCAGTTTTTAATGACTGCATTGTTGATCTTATCCTCAAAACAAATGCTGGTAAAAAAATTTCCTTAAATAGTTTTATGTATTTTTGAAATACTACCCTAAAAAGAACATTGACACTAATGGTCCTTAAACATCTGTGAAAACATGCAATCCCACCAACGCATATGATGTTATTCTTTTCAACCAATCAGCAATGCTATTACTGGTAGGAGTTAGAAAACTGCATTTGCATATGTTTTATTTGATCACTAATTGAATATTATTCAGACGATGTTTCGATTTGCTAAAAAAGTATAAGGCAATAAAAGTATAATTATTTTTTTCCCTTTTAAAATTAATTATGTATATCTAAATTAAATTTTACACTCTTTTTTTTTTTTTTCATTTTAGTATGTGAATTAACATCATATTTTCTCATATACATCCAAAATGTCGAATTTCCGTTACTGCAAAATCTTTTGTTTACATTTGCAAAGTGAGTGCGGATTATAGACAACTGCGGATTATAGATCCTCAACTGTACATATCAAAATGTTGGTTCTTATAATATAATGTAATGTTTTATTAATATAATGTAATGCTTTCTCCAATATATATATAGAAAAAAGAAAAGTGTTTAATTTTTGGAACTAGAACATTAATCAAATGAAATAATTAGAGTAACTTAAATGGGGAAAAAAAAGAGAACATTGATTGATATAAATAAATGTGTAACTATTAAGTACTTTAAATAAAAAACCAAGATTTGAAGCTTATTTGGTGCCTAATCGATTTCTGAGTTTTCAATGAATCAATACAAGTGATGAAAATTATATGTTCTACGCTTGCTGAAGATGCTTTAGCACTTAGTAATTGTTCAATACTTTTAAATACAGTTGGATAAAATTTTTCAATTTCTTTTTCCTGGTTTTCCACCACTCGTACACTGTTACAGAAGATGTAATGTTTTCAGAAATAAAAATTTCTTGAAATGGATTACTCTTTGCTTGAAATTTATATTTTACTTTTGCAAACTCCAATGCTGCTTTTGCTTCTTCTTATGTAAGTTCATAAAGTAAACTTTTTCCTTTTGGATCCAACATGTATGCCAGGAAATGAGCTGGAATTAAGTCATAATAAACTGACTTTTATATTTTTGATTTAATTCTTTGTTTTGATGATCCTCAATTTTTTTTTCCAAGTCTTTTTCAAATAATAACAGAATCAGAAAGTAGCAGTAATTTCCTTTTTAAACTTCATCTAATGCAGCAGCAATAAGCATGTTCTCTACATTACGAAAATGAATTTGAAACTGCATCTGAAGTTTTTCATTCACCTTCAGTACATAAATTATTCATAAATTTTACAAGCTAAATTATCTGTGTGTATTCCCATGTGTATTCACTCGGGGGAAAGACAGCCATTAGAGAATAAAATGGTTATCTTTCAACGAATGAAAAGGAATCATATTTCCCCCCGTAATGATCAATCTATGTCTTATTACTATATCTATGCATAAAATGTAAATAAAATAGAATAGACACAAGTGGAAAGAACAGAAATAAACAAACAAGAACAAAAAATCATGTGGTACGCATTGATTATTAGCACTTTCTAACTGTGCACATTTGTTGTATCATATAACTTTTAATGTTCCTTGCTTATATTATCATACAATTTTTAAAAAATACTTAACACAAAAGAAAATGCAGACCTTAGAGTCTAATTGCAGTTCTTAATAAATCTGAATATTTTACTATAGCCCTGTAAATTTGAAGGTTAACGATATCATTTTGTAAACAAAATATTATTTTAATATATTAACAGCTTGTATATGAATAGTTAAAAATTATTTAGTACAAATGCTTATATTTCGTAAGATATTTAACATTTTTACATTCTGATGCTGTATGCTGTGACTAATGTAATAAATCAAGTTTTTTAAATATGGGATCTAATACTCTACGTGTTATAGTTATGCATGTTTTTTTTTTTTTTTTTTTTTTTTACAATTTTTTAAAGAAACTGTTATATCTGCATGAATATAGGTGGTGACCTTAAAAAAAATTTATTCAAATAATTAGAAGAATCCTCATAATCATATACTGCAGCAAAAACACATTTCAAGTATAACTTTTTACAGGGTGACAGGGTACTGAAATAATTGGATCTACAAATTAATTACATGGCATGTGAAAAACCCCTTATGAAATTTTGCTCAGGAAAATAACCTAAAATCTAACTTGTTTTTTTGCTGACAATTTACTTAATTTTTACTCTATTCAAATGAACTCTTGACAAAAGTTGCCCAACATATCTAGCTTTCAACCTATGTAATAAAATTTTTCTATTTTTCATGCATCCACAGTGAAAGAGTTTTTCATAAAATTGGTCATATTTCATGAGATATTTGTATTCCGATTGCAGTATATTGTTTCAAAAGTGTTTTTTTCAATTTATCTGAAAGTGGGAATAATTTTTGTTTAAATAAAATTATAATAAAAAACATATTGAGTTTTTTTTTGGAGTTTTAAAATAAATGCTTATACCTCTGTTATTTAACATATAATCGTCACACAAATTCATCCACAATTTGTACTGGGTCAATGTTAACATATCCTTAAGTTACAGATCATTTCATTCATTTAATGATACAGGGCGATCAGAAACGTTATTGATTTTGTTCAATTTGTTACTAGCCACCTAAATGTTGTCTAACACCAATCTTCACTGAAAAACATAGAGGAAGACCCAGTACTTTAAATACCCCATGTTTGAAAACAATTCATCCAGAGATAAGTTTTTAAACTGAAAAAAGCTGATATTTTGCAAATCTTGCTAAACTTTTGAACAGGAGTGTATTAAAATCTGATTGCATATTTGTCTGGTTATCTCCTCACAAACTGCTGAATGCAAAAAGACACAAAAGTACCAAAAAATGTATTAGTTGAAATAAGGTTTTAAATGATTTCAATGTGATATAAAAAGTAGTATTTATTTTATTTATTTATTTTATTTTAAAAAACAATCATTCTGATTATTTCAAGCATGTTTAGCATTAAAAATACTGATACAAGTCAGAAACAGTTATAATGTGTTTTATGGTTTTATGAAACATGTACCAATTCACAAGCAGCATTTGGCCTTTCACTATTCATTATTGTATAAAAAGGAATTTTATTTTTTAGAAAACATGTGCATTATATACACACCTGTGAATATTATTAGAATAATTATGATTATTTATTTATTTATTATAATGCATGCAGTAATTGATTAAGAAATTCTTACTTGAAGAAATTTGAGCCGCATTAAAAAATCAGACACATAACTTCCAAGAGGTTTGAGAGATGGATATGATTTATTCATCCAATATGCAGGAATTTTACCTTGGAGGATACTTTGAACAATTTGCTCCAATTCAGCTGACATTACTATTAAACCCTACATGTATATAAAAATTGAAAAATATTATAGTTATCCTTTTTTGTTAAAATAAAGAAAATTAATGCTATTTTATAAAACTGTAATGCATAAAAAATCTGGAGTGATTTCACACGGCTTTCTGAGTATTGAGTAATTAACTGTTGTTTAAATAAATTAAAGAGAAATCATTAAATAAACAAAAGCAAAAATTATAATAGGGTGTTTGAGTATTTTCTTCCAAATAGTATGTTATTTAATTTAATGCTTTTACATTTGAAGTAGTTTAAGCCCATAAGTCCTAATGATAAAGAATTTTTCATTATGACCTATATTTTCGTTGTGTTCCTGTAAAAGTCTATAAGTATAAGATTCATCAAAATCTATAGAGTTTGTATGACAGTGACCAATAACATGTGAATAAATTTTTAGCTCAATCAAATAAAGCATTTAGATGATATCATAACTGAAATAGCCCATAGTCCATAATGATAGTTTTTCTTTATGTCCCTCTAAAGAAACTATAAGTTCTAGATTCACCAAAAGCTATATAGTTCGTGCTATGGTGACCTATGACATAAGTGGCAATTTTAAGCTCATTTGGAAAAGCATTTAGATGCTATTGTGTTCACTCACACATGTACTATCATACAAACACACATACATCAACATAAAAATAGCAATAAAATGAATTCAGGTTATCTCAAAATATACCCTGAACCAAAATCTCAAAATTGAATTTTTGTCGTGATTATAATACTTTCCTTACATATGTATGTTTGAAAAGTAAAAAAACAATTTTAAATTATTTACAACAAATTCATTTCAACATTTTTTTATATAAATCATTAATATTGATACAAATGCTGAACTATATTATTTAACTAGTTGGTCTGTGCCTACATAGAGCTTGATATTTACACATTTATTTAATGATAAAAATTTATTGTCAGGTTTTAAAATTAATGTGCAGAGAAAGTATGGCACATCGGCTAGTTCTGTCAAAGTTGTTTGGAAAGAGCACAAGATTAACTTTGGATTTCAAAATATTATATGTTAAAATGTATAGCAAAACAGGAATCCAGGTTGAAGAACATTCCACAATGGTTGATAACACATAATGTTTATTAAGAGAACAGCACAATAAATATATACAATGATTATATACTATTAATTAACTCATAAAACAAAATTACTAGCACATACAAGCTGTGCATTAACAAAAAATTATAATTTTAAAGTTAAAATGGGTTTTTTATTTAATATCTTTTGAACCAATTATCTGATTGAACTAAAAAAATATGGCATTAACTAGATTTTATCCTGATTTAAGTACATCTATTTTTGGTAAAATCTAATAATCTAGACTAAAAACTCGGACAGATACAATGACAAATTTCAACTTTATGTATTTAAATAAAAACAAAAAATGTTTGCAAGTTCATTCAAGGTGACGGATAAAATTCGGCTATGACACTGTCTGAAAGAAATCATATGACCTGTCTTAATAAAAACTATTTTCATGTTCCCCTTGAACTCCCACCCCAAAATAAATAAATAAAATAAAATATAAATAAAAACGAGCTTTTTTAAATACTGATTTGCGATTTTAAGAAAGAATAACAAATAAAATCATTTTTTCTCCTTTTTTCCCCTTTCACAAAAAAAGGAAAAACAAAATTGCTGCTGATTATGACGATGATTAATACAGCCTAAAACATTATTTTATTTATTTATTTATTTTATTTTATTTTTTTACTTTGTATTGTATTTGACCAATTTAATCCCATGCAGTATTTAACCTGACAAAAAGTTTCTTTAAAATTTTAGCTTAACTATCTAAGCAATATTTTAGCTTTTCAAAAGTTAATTCTTTGCACACTATTGATTTCTCTTTCTTCATTTGATTATCCTCAGTTTCATTTTTTATTTTTTCTGCTTCACTGATAGTTTTAACCAAGCATCCATACCTGTGTTTGGAGAAACATGAATCAATGAAATTTTATTTCAAGTTTATCAATAGTAAAAGGGGCAGCTATGTAATGTCTATAAAAAAAAGTGATTTAAAAGGTGATAGCGGGTATAAGGAGATCATTGTACAAGATTAGTTTTGCGAACAGTATATAAAGCAGATTCTGAATTTTGATATGTATTTAAATATTTTCACATTTAAATTCACCTATTAAAAATCAAAATAACATCCAAATGTACTAAATAAATAATAATTCCCAATATTTTATAAGATTTTGTAATTTTTGCCTTCAAATATTCAAATAAAAATTAGAGATTATATATAGATTCTTTACAAAATTATCAGGTTTTTGCTTTTTAGTGAAATTCTTGTTGACATACTTTAGCAAAATAGGATATCCTTTAGCAAAATGTTAAAAAAATCTAATGGCAATGTAAACCTGGCTCTCACAGGCCACAAATGATTACTCTTGGGCCACTGGTTGTGGACCTGTAATATATATTATGTATCTTGTATTTAAGAAATAAAAGAATGCATTGACGTAATAATAACTAAGTAGAAAAATAACTTTAAAAAGTAAATAAATAAATCTTTGCAATCTATGAAATTAGACAAAGTAGTATACCTTAACAGCTTTCTTAGCATTTTCAAGAGATGTGCGAATAGTAGATAGAAGAACATTGAATCTTCCCATTTCTTGCACAAGCACAGTATTCATGCTTTGTTCATAGCGAGTAGGATATTTTTGATGAGCAAGAACTAAATCAAAATTGTTTGGAAGTTTCTTTAAAATATCTGATGCAACATCTTCAACAATATCTTCAGATGATCGTCCTCCACCACCAGTCACACGAGCCTATAAGGATACAAAAAGGTATAAATATATATAAAAATATACAAAATAAAATACTTACAGAAAGATATAAGATTTGATTACAAAAAAAAAAGCCTTTGCTTTAACTAAAGTCAATAAAAATCGCCAAATTAACATCAATTTTACAAACACTAACAAAACTCACAACTATGAAAATCATAATTATTTACTGAGTCGGAAAACAGTGAAAATTTTAGCAGACGGAATAACTTGTAATGATGCGAAATGGCAGAAGAATATGGATGTAGGATGTGCTCTATCCTCCAAACAAATACTAATGAAATTTAGAGAGAAGACTGCTAATATTTAACCAATAAAATTAGCAATGAAGATGCTGAGGGCCTGAAGGTGAAATTATAATTTGCTTACCTTTTTCATGGTATTTGACTTTAATTTAATTAAGGTATAAATAGAATTTTAATACATAAATAAGAATTTATAAAAGATTTATAAAGTGACACAATGATGAAAAGATAAAATTAAATTGTTAATTTCTTGTACTGAAGATTATAACACCACATTCTGATGTTAATTGTATTATTCTCAACTACTGAAATTAAATGAAAATAGATTTAAAAAAAAAAAAAAAAAAAAAAAACAGGGTGATTATCATTAGAAATTTTCCAAATTCTCTGGCCTATGCTGTTTTCTTCCAAAAAAATTTCACAAAATTAGCAAATAATTTAGCAATTTACAATAACAAGCCTTCAAATATAGCCTATTTCTACAAAATTTTTCAATATTCCCTGACTTTACATAAAATTCCCTGACTATTCCCTGACTTTTCCAGACTCACTTAAATTCCCTAACTTTTCCATGATTCCCTGACTTTCACTGACAAGTGGCCACCCTGAAAAAGAAAAAAAAAAAAAAAAAACTTTAAATCAAGGTTGAATAATCAGGATTTTTAAAGAAAGTTAGCTAACCAAAGTGAAATTTAAACAATATGAACAATTACAGTGCAATTTATACTTATTTTATTGACTTATTTCTAATGTTAATTGGAATAAAATTTTGTATGCAAGTGCTTCAGCAAAGTTGACACTTGCAAGAATAATATTGGTTGAAATTCGAAGGGTAAATCTATAAAATTTGAATTGCAATAGCATGCAAACTTTAGAGAGTTTTATAGAAAATTATTATTTTTCTTTCAATTTCTCATGACTTTCTGAACAATTTTCATCATTATGGTCTTTATTTCTACTTTCTTTCATTACCATTTTCCAAAGAATCCATAATGAAAAAGATCAAATTAACCCTCTCAAAACCACAAGAATTTATCAAATTAATTACCAAAACAAAAAATAATAGTGCAGTCGTTTATATAGGAATGACAAAAAGAAAAATTAAAGCAGCTAAAATAGGTATTACCATTTTAATGAAGCTAAACAAAAACATTTTTCCAAAGAATTCATAATGAAAACGATCAAATTAAACCCTCTCAGAACCACAAAAATTTATCAAATTAATTACTGAAATGAAGAAAATGGGACAGGAGTTTACATAGGATTGACAAAAATAAATAAACAAGTAACTAAAAGTAATATAAATAAAATAAAAATAGAATTAAAGAACATCATAATGACATTAAAATCAATATAATAGCTAGAGCCCTAAGCAAAACTAACCAGAATGAAAAGATAAAAAATAATTTGAAAATATCACAAAACTGGCTAATTATGAAAATCACAAATATGCTTTAATAAGCTGTACAAATCATGGCCAATAAACATGTTTGCAATGACAGGGTGCAATTATGCAACATCAGGTGGTGCTGCCCAGTGGTGAACCTATAACTCTCGAGGCCGCGGCAAAAGTCTCACTTGGGTCTCTATCCGAACGCCCTCCACCCATGGCCAGTGACAAGAATTATGAAAAATCATCCCAGGGCATATGAAAATAAAGGGACTCCCATCTTGTCTCCCTTTTCAATCGAAGAATGCTGCAAATTTTAAAAATTTCCTCTTTGCAGTATTACAGGTTGAGTTGTACTAAAAACTCGTTGAAATAGGTAGACTACCCCCAATTCTACATCATGTATTTGGTCAAATAAATTTTTACTATAGGAGTTAAAAGTAATGAATTCAGCCAATCTTTCAGTCACAGTCACATCCCTCACTTCGCTTTGTTTGTTGAAACAGGTGCTGCCATTCTGGTGGAATTATACTGTGTTCGATATTGTTAACAGAATTGTTACATCGAACACAGTATAATTCCACCAGAATGGCAGTACCTGTTTCAACAAATGAAGCGAAGTGAGGGAAAGGATGAAGAAGAAAAGGAAAAAAGTAAACATACCGCCCAGCTGTAGTTTGTCATTTCGAGCTCTGAAGATGGCCCCGATTGGGACACCGAAATATATTAGCTCAAACTTTTTAAGGATTTTAAATAAGGTATTTTTAATATAATAATTTTTTAAATCAATCCTTTTTAATTTTTAAAATGCAGAGACTCCAACATACTAATTAATATTCCGTAATATTGTTAGCCCCGCCTTTTTTTTTCCACACCAGTATCATTTTACAGTATTTTTCTTCTTATTGAATCGTAATTGGATTTGGAGACTATCACTCTAAAAATTTACTGGTGTGTAAAAAAGGGCGTGACTAACAACACTACGGAATATTAATTAGAATGTTGGAGTCTCTGAAAATGTATAAAATTTTCGGTTATATAAAGTAATATTTTATCTCTCTAAAGAACTGAATAATTAATTATTGTAATAAAGTTGATAAAAATTACTATTAAGAAAATTTTTCATATCTTATAGAGTTGAACTTTTAAAAAAATCCTCAATCGTTCCCACTAAATTAAACAAAAAAAAAAAAAAAAAAAAAAAGTCATATCTTAGTATTTTCATAGGGAAAAAAGGGAGAAAACTGAAACTTTGTTATTTATTAAAATTTTTATAAGACCAGATATAAAAGGAGAGAAGAACACTCATTAAAAATTTAGGCGAAAGAAAATGTCCACCTAAGACAAGTAAAGTTGAATTAATTTATGTAATGTCAAATAATTATTTTTGATACACATTTAGTTTTACTTCCTTCCAAAAGAGGTAATAGAAAAAAATAATCCCCCCCCCCCCCTGTGGTGTTACTTTATATATTACCTGCTCTTGAATAGAGACTTATCATAAAAATATTTTATTTTGGATAGAGGCTGTTTTTAATCCAAAACAGAAGATATATTAAAATTAGTGATCGTATAAAAATAGTGATGAGTGAACCCTAAGGCTTCGATCTGATCATACATGCGTACATACCAAGTATAAGATAGATTCAATTTTTATTTTATTGTTTTTATTTATAAGATATTTTAAAATTCAGAATAAAGATTTAAAGTAAAACATACCCAGTCTTAAAAAAAGAAAGGCAGTATTCAATTGTGCTAATTTAAAGGTATTTATTAATTGTCTTCTTTATTTTCCAGAGTGTAGAATGTGTATAACCATTACAAATCTCAAATCTGTAATAACATAGCCAGTTTTCTTTAAAAGAAATCAAGCAAGATACTTCACAAAAATATTTAAATAAATCGTCTCTGGTCATATGCACAATTTAATTTCAAGTCATAATAACCGTTAATAATAAAAATCTTTCGATGGAAAAAGATTTTAAAATGTATCAGGGTGTGTGACCACATATAAAAAAAATAACGGTAAAAATAACGCACGGACGCAAGCGCCCGGCCATTCTTCTCAGGACCAAGGTGGAACACAAACTGACTCATTTTTAAATTTTAAAAAATCGCTCCTAAAGAAAAACAGGTCCGCACACCTAAAATCACAGATACGCGATTTTGATTTGTTAATCGGACCGCAAAAGTAACCAATAAACAGTTCGCGCACGCAAGAGAAACAATCGTGGATTCTCCCGTTGACAAGTGTCACGGGAAGCAAACTTTACAGGGTGCGTTGAGCCAGGAACGAACGGCTGCGATGAGATGCCTGCAAAACGATGTATTTTGGCATAGGAATTAAACAAGAGGTGATGTATTTACATCACCCCCCCCCCCCCAAAAAAAAAAAAAAAAGAAAATGTATTAAAAAAATGAATAACCATAAATAAGTACAATAAAACCTCGTTAACGTGAATCGCAAGGGGGCTAAAAAGTTTGTTCATGTTATCAGTAACTAATTTTCATGTAACTAAACCAATCTTCATATTGATGGGGATTGTAGAAACAGTTCATGTTAAAAGTAATTAACGTTAACAAGGTTCAACTGTATCTTCTATTAAAAACGTTAATTATTCAAAAATCTGTCTAAAACTTTGAGATTTAAATTAGTAAGAAAATGGTCAAATAATCTTGCAAAATGTATTTATTAAATTTCTTGATATTTTTGGAAGAAGAATTTTGCAAAAGGTAAAAAATAGTCTCCCAATAGTTGCCTTTTTCTGAAAATAGTTACTTTTTCAAGCTTTTTAGGCAAAAAAAGTTGCCATAGTCTCCTCAGGCTGAAAATAGTTGCCTTTTAGTATCATGTGGCAACCCTGCAATTTGCAACATTGTATGTCCAACCATTTTTGAGTTATGCAAGATACACACACACATACATATATACAGATGTTACAAAAAATTGTGTAAAATTGTTGATATCTCTGAAATGCAAACTTGTATTAAAAGCAAAGTTGCAGGTGTACAACTACACATCAAAAAAGACGCACATAAAAATTTGCAACATTCTACGATCATTCGTTTTTGAGCTATGCAAAATATAAAATCCATTTTGCAAATCAGGATTACAATACTTCCTTATACTTTGTATAAAGAAGTAAAAATAGCTGAAAAAACAAGTATATATATATATATATATATATATACTTGCATATAAAAATTATTATAAAATACAATAAAAGAAAATAATAGAAAAACACGGTTCTAAAACAAATTCTAATAAATGTTGAAAGTAGATTCAAGTTATTTATCTTTAAATCTTCATAAGATATCTTTTGCTTCTTGGTCTGGGACATCTTCAGATGTAGTTACAATATTGAGAATTCTTCCTCTTCCATTTCGGCTGAGATTGAGCATTTTGCTAAACTTGGTGTCGATGATGGTTGAATTGTTTTTGTTACATGTAAACAGATTTGTTAATACCGAGAGTTTCCCTTTGGTTTAAAAAGGGGCAGGGCGCTGAGAGTAAGAAAAGGGCACTTTTTAAGATTTTAAGGGCAGTTTGGTATTCTTAGAACCATATTTAACATTTAAAATCTACACTCATTTTAAAATTCTATTATAAGTATGCATAGTATAATAAATATATATTTTTTTTATTTTAACTTTCTTTGCTTTTGCTCGTTACTAATAAATAAATAAGTGTTGAAGGTCATACAAAATAATTTTTCTTATGTATGTATATATTTATCTTCAGTATATCATTATTCTTCAGTTTATAGGTTGTTCTCTCCTAAATTTGGGTTCTAATACAAGGAGACAATAAGGGTGCAATTTTTTTCAGATAAAGGGCAAGAAGGGTGCTTTTTTTTTTTTTTTTTTAATTAGGAGCTAGAAGGGTGCTATTTTTGCAACCTAAGGACAGGCAGTGCGCAACACCCTTCTGAAACTATAGGGGAGAAACTCTCTAATACCTTCATGACTTCTTATTTTTGAGCAAAACCATTATTTACATAGCTTGTGAGTTTTCTTAAGTTATTAGAATGCATTTTCAAATTTTCTTTTTAGTTTATTTTCATTAGGTAAATGCTTATTTGGTTAAATTTGTTATCATTCTGGTGTTCTTTTATGCTTTTTAAAAAAAATTTATGCCAATATATTGCAGTATATTGGCACAGAAAATATATTTTCTACATTTCAATAGTCTCCACAAGTTAAGATAAAATTATAAATGAAAGTTCAAATTTAAAGTAATCAATGGGTAATATGGTTACCATATATTTGTATTATTTCTAGCAATATTTTCATATCAAATTAACTTAAATAAAGCATTATTTGTAATAATTCGCTAAGTAAAAGCCTTTTTAGAATAAATAAATCTTTCACTAAAATTTATGTTTAATTTCTTCTACATTAACCTGATATTAAAATAAATTCTAATGAATGACGATACTACACTATTTAACACTAATAAAACCTCTTTATTGTGAAACTTACTTGAGTTAAGAGAATACTGTCAAAGAGTAAATTAGTTTCTCCTTGATCTTTCGTGATCTCAGCATTTGCATGCATTCCAAATACATCTGGCTTGGCAATTAAGGGCAAAGTGTTTGCATAATCAATGTAAGATTGATACTTAAAAGATAAAAAGAAAAAAATTAAAATTCTCAAATATGAGTAGTAAATGCATAGTGAGGGAAGCAATAAATAAATATATGAATTATTATATCATATTCTAGCAATTTTTCCCATAAAAATTTCAAGCACATCTGATGTAAAATGTCAATCAATGAATGAAATAACATATGTGCATTATAGTCACAAGGTTGGTTACCATTCTCGACAATTAAACTGCTCATCAATGTATACTGTAGCTCACAAATCTATTAAAAAAACACAAATCAAAAATGGGATTATGTTGAAGGATTAATTCATTACACGCTCATCTCTAATCAAACACTGTCTGTCAATGTCTCTACATAAAAGTGTGTGCGTCTCCATATTAGAGGTCAAGACTCACGGTCGCCACTCGCCACGTGGCGACTTAATTTGAAAAAGTGGCGATCAAAAAAAAATTGGTATGATCGCCATTTTTTCCACGAATTCGCGAAAATATTTCTTCCCTTCTTAAAAAAAATCGCGAATATCGTTCGTTTAAAAAAAAAAAAAAAAGTCCCATTAACGATCGGCGATTGTTAATGGGATTTCGATGACGATCGCACCTTCCAATTTCCAATCTTTCTCCATCCACAACATAAATGCCAATATTCATTTAAAACTTGCTTTATGATATTCTAGAACCTAGAAAGAAATAGAATTGTTAAATATTTCTTGTTCGAGTAATTATTTTTTGCCTCTCTCCCCCTTTTCTTATTTCCAACTAGCGATCGCCGGTCAAATGTTCTGCAGTTGTTTCTCAGTCTTTCTTCATCCATAATATAAATGGCAATATTCACTTTAAACATGCTTTATTAGATTCTAGAAGTAGAATTGAGGATTTGATATTTCTTATTCATGTAATTATTTTTTTATCTCCCCCCCCCCTTTCCCCATTTCTAGATAGTAATAAATGATCAGTTCTAGAAAGCGATAGAAGTGCTCAATATTTTTCACATACATAATTATTTTTAGACTTAACTTGATGAATATATTTATTTTTTCTCAATTAAATTATATATTTATATTTCAATATCTATACCAAATGTGTAAACAGGGGGTGAGGGATGAAAAATAGATTTTTAGGTATGAAAATTTTTTCTAAATTAGTTTAAGAAAATTAATACTCAGTTGATTTCATACATGTTTAAAACTGATAATTAAATACTATATATATATTAATGTTTTAGTAATGTACATACATAAAAATTTTATTCTATATATGTTTGAAAAATTTGTTTTTCTGATGGTATGAAATTTTTATAAGGTTTTATGTGGATATAAAAGTAACTGCAGTAATGTTAAAGAATTTTTTTGTGTTACTGAAATAATCCTGAAAATGTTTAAGGTAGATAACAGTGAATATATACCATACAACTGTGGTAGTCAATTTATTGAAAGTGATGCTAATAATGTCTAGAGCTGGACGATATCAGAAATTAAATATCGCGATATATCATCAAGTTAATATCGATATTGGTGATATATTGCGATATTTATTTCAAGAGAAGGAAAATAGATATTTGCTACTTTTTAAAGACAAATGAACACCAATTTTAATGTATACAAGTGGGGAGTGTTTTCTATATGTATATTTATATTTTCTGGTATATTACTTCCAAATCTTTTTTATTAAAAAGAAAAAAAAAAAAAAAAAAAGAAAATGCATAAATAGCAACACAATGTTTTGTGTTTCTTTTAATTTATACCATTACTTTTAAGTATATTTCTGAATAGTTTGTCCTCCATTCTTTCTATTTTAAGATTTAATTATTTCAAAATCACATTTTAAGAGAGCTAATGGGTGATATGTGTTTTATTTACACAAAGTATATCATCAAGATACATAATTATAATAAAAATATAAGCTTAAGAAAAATGAAGTTGTACTTAGAATGTAGATGATTAATAAAATTTTGCGCAGAAGTCGTAACTTAACTATCTATCTATCTCTATATATATATCAATGATTCACTTATATACGAAAATTTTAAAAATAAATATTAGTATGAGTTTTGTGTCTAATTCCCATCCCTGAGTATAAAGAAAGTTCATTTACTAATAGTCCTGTTAGTCATCGATAGCGATATGGTTGTAATTAAATTAATTTCAGTGAATAAGAAATGCACAGTAGAAATATTGTTTATAAACTTTCTATAGAATTGCCACCGAATAAACTTTCTCGGTTGTAGAGTAATGTTAATTTGAGACCCTATAACTCATAGGTATTCTAAAGGTCAATTACCTGCCATTTTTATTTTATTTTTTATCTACTTACCATATCATGATTTTTTTTTAAAGATATATATATTGAATTCATATTTTGTAATGTTTTTATAACATTTGGAAATTGTATTATATTTATATACTAGTACCGCCCAGTGGTTGAAGATCAATCACTTTTTGCAAAGCAAAGCAAAACAACTGCCTTCTCATAAACGGAATTAAATTGCAGCACAGCAGCGACCCCTGTTGGCCGATAGGCACGAGTCATCCATGAAACAGAGCGTTCAAACTAAAAAAAAAAAAAAAAGAAAAAAGAAAGAAAAGAAAAGAAAGAAAGAAAGAAAATCTTAAAAATGGTCAATTAGAGTTCAAGGAATCTCAAAAATTGTAACATCATTGAAAACTGGAAATCTAATTTTTTTCTGAATATTATACTTTCTTCTTATATATGCAGAAGGTAAAATAATAGATACACTTTTTTAAGAATAAGTAGTCAATTTCAGTTAATTGAAATGCAAGGAAATCTCAAAACGTGTAAATTCATCGAAAACCAGAAATCGAAATTTTCCCTGTGTCTTCTACTTTCTTCTTATGCATGCAGAAGCCAGTAATAAATCCACATTTTAAATAATAAGTAGTCAGTTTCAGTTAATTGAAAAGCAAGGAAATCTCAAAACATGTAAATTCATCAAAAACTGGAAATCAAAATTTATCCAAATCTTATACTTTCTTCTTGTATATGCAGAAGATATAATAATAAATCAACTTTTTAAAAAATAAGTAATCAGTTTCACTCAATTGAATTAATTGCAAGGAAATCCGAAAACGTGTAAATATATCAAAAAACGGAAATCGAAATTTATTTCGTATCTTCTTTCTTCTTATGTACGCAGAAACTAGTAATAAATCCACTTTTTAAAAATGAGTAGACAATTTCAGTTAATTAAAATGCAGGGAAATCTCAAAACGTGTAAATTCATCGAAAACCGGAAAAACGTTTTTCCAAATCTTATATTTTCTTCTTATATATGCAGAAGATAGAATAATAAATCCAATTTTTTAAAAAATAAGAATCAATTTCAGTTAATTCTTTGCTTAAAAAAGAAAAAAAAAAACACTTGACGATATTTCGAACAATCCATGGAATTCCGAACAATATATCAACGAACCGATAGCAAGAACTAAACGCGATATACTGTTTTAGGTGTTTTCACTTTTCACCTGCGAGCGATGAGCAGCTTCGATATTATTGGTGTGGGGATATTATCGAATGTGAGAAGCTGGAAATAATATACTACTGCGATGAACTAAACGCGATATACTGTTTGCAGTGTTTTCACTTTTCACCTGCGAGCGAGGAGCAGCTTCGATATTATTGGTGTGGGGATATTATCGAATGTAATAAGCTGGGAAATAATATACTACTGCGATAACTTGATGAATGAGGAATGAAACATTTTATATGTTATCGTTCAAGGTCATACTTTTAAGTAGTGGTTTCGATTTGAGAGTTCTCACAAATGAAGCAAAGGGACAGATTGCAGGAATAAGGAAGAGAAAGTGTGTTTGGATCGTTTGCGGTTGGGGTTATTTTTTCGAGTTTAGTCAGTGAGGAGAAAGTGAAGGTGTATTTGTATAAGATATTCGGCGGTCTGTTTGTTGGGTGTTTACGGGGTGGCGAAGAAGCAGAATTTGAAGATATGGTGGTTGGCGTTGGACGCTGTTTATCGGCATATGGATCGATCGTGTTGTGCGCACTAGGAAATATCGTTAGAGGGATATATTGGTAGAGCAAGAACTTAAATACTGTTATCGAGATATTAAAAAAATATCAATACTTGGGGATATATTGATAAATAATCCAGCCCTAATAATGTCCAACCAATCATGTTTACAGAAAATTTTCAGCAAATTTCTAATTTTAGCAATCACATGCCAGTTAGTAAAAATGAATCTCTGATAATAAGTTAGTACAGATTCTTTGCTTCCCCACCCCTCCTCAGACTCAAAGTAATTTCATTTTCCTCTAATTCTGATCAGAATTATTTTCCATTTGCCGATGGAAGTACCAGACTAGACAAAATTTATTAAATGAATCAAATTTTTATATTTCTTTTACAATGGGACATAAAATAAATATTCTAGTAAAACACAAATTGTGTATGAGAAATCACATTGTCAGATCATATCATCATTATAGCCTGCTGTTTTCCTGTAGCAAAATGCATGTATTAATATTTATAAATGAAAGTCCATATATTTTCCCTCATTACTAAAACTTCGAATTTTAAAGTCTTCTTTCTAAGTACTATAGTTATTAATAGCATTTAAAAAAAGCTGGATTACATGCTATTATAACTACATGCTTATAGAACTCACACTTAAAACACTATCAAGAATAAAATCATAAGCATTCAGTGGAAGTTCAAACAAGGTCATATCTTCCCTCAAAAACCGAATCACTTTTCAATTATTCAATTAATCAATCTATTTTGTTTTCCTCCTACCTCCTTTCATTTCAGATATTGAAAAAATTTAAACAAGAGAAGTGCATAAGTTTATTTTATTATTCCCCCCCCCCCCCAAATAATATTTATTTATTTATTTATTTATTTTTTTTATTGGCAGAAATACACACATATATTATATATACATGTTTATTGTAATAGGTCTTTGCATAAATTCGTGCAGTTTTTTATTGCTTCATTTCATAAAAATACATCAAATCAAATGACAATTTTTAATCAAAATACTCTCCACTACTTTCTACAACCTTTACCCATTTTTCGGGTAACAAATGTATACCACAGCCATAGAAGCTCTCGTCTTTGGAGGCAATAAAATGATCCGCGTCGCACGAACTTTTGCAACGACCTAATATTATTAAATGATTAATAATACAATAGTCATTTAATAATAGTGACTATTGTATTATTATTAAAACACAATAAAGAGCACTATTTCTTAATTTAATTTTCCGACCATATCATTTGTGCTTTTATGCACACACACATATATATCATATCATATATCTGTACTGATAAGTATAAAGGATTTAAGTCCAAAAATGTCGATTTTGAGTTAAATACATAGTCAAACTCAGAAAAAAATTCTCTATTGATTGGTATAAAGGATTTAAATCCATATGAGAAAATCCATTGGTAAAAAAAGATTCAAGTCAGAAATTTAGCATTAATCTTTGGTATAAAATATTTAATTCAATTTTTTCCTTTTATTAAATGAAGGTTGACAATCACTGAATGGTATAAAGCATATAAACCAGTGTTAGAAATAAGAATTTTGAAACTAAGCGTCAAAATAACGCCTGAATTAAATTTTTTGGACGTCCAAATTAAAAATCTAGGTGCCATCTATAATTAAATATGTATATTTAAAAAAAATAATAATAATAAAGCATCAACTTGTAAATAATATATGCAAGATTATGTAAAAAATATTTATGTAATGAATGAAATTACATTAACAACATTAAACGTACATATTTAAAATCACAAATTCATTCTTCACCCAAAAGATACATCATTCCACCACATTTTAATAGCATTTTCTGGGCAGAAATCTTCAAATTTAGGGCTGTTTAATTTAATCATTAACAAATTGTCAACTACTTTCACAGAGAAATGATTTCTTAAATCAGTTTTTATTAGGTTAGGTGAAATAGACTTATTTGCTGTCTGATGGGATAGGGAAAATTATTAGATATGATGCGGAAAAAATCCAGGCGTCAAATATGGCACTTATGATTGGAATTCTAGACGTCAAAATGAAAAAACTGGTCGAAAATATGACTAACGACTGCTTATTTCTAACCCTGGTATAAACCAACATAATCCCTTTTTCCTAATCGATTCTTCTGATTAGTTTTTAATTAGTTTAACTTTATTTTTCGTCTCCTGAAAAATCAAGAATATGGACTTAAATCCTTTATACTTATCAGTACAGATATATATATCTATATATTATGTGTATGAATCCAATGTATAACGACAACGACCCATGAGTGGCCACTGAGTTCATGTCCAGTGGCCACTTCTAAAAATTTTAAGTCTTGACCTCTACTCCATATGCACTTTCTTACAGTTGCCCATATAATTGTGATATTTCAAATTACTGTCGTACTTGACCAAATAAAGTCATATCAGTGAAACTAAATTTTTGTTTCCTTAGAAAAACTTATCAATAATGAGACACATTTCCATAATAATATAGTAGTTTTCATATTGCATATTTAATTTCATCAACAGAATGACTAAGCAAAAGAAAAATTCATATCTTTTAAAACAAACATTGAAAACTGCAGCTGTCTTACAGCTTTCTATTTTATTTTTTATTTTATCTATTTATATATATATATATATATATATATTTTTTTTTTTTTTTGGGGGGGGGAGGGGTAGAAAAGAGAGTAGGGGGATGGTATCATTTATTATATTCAGAACAATTAAAACTAAATAAAATCATTGACGAATCATATAACTTTCTAACAAACTTCAGAAATAATAAAAATCATTTAAACTGTTGAAACTATAAATAACTGGATGTTTAATTTATTTTTTTACAAATAAATTTACTTAGATACTATATTTTTAATACATTATTTGAATTCAAACGTATTTGATTATATGTATTTACTTAATAAATTCTTTTTATTTGTACGTATTTCATATATATTTTTTTTAAAGCTAGTTTCACTCCAGATTGGCATATCTCTGAGCCTAGGGAACTACAGGATATTCCTTATCTGGTGTCTGATGAATTTTGCTTCAGATACACGACTTTTCTCTTAAGGATTCTTTAGGATTAGGGTATAATAAATCTCAGAGCAATGTGCCTAACTCTCAATGAGCTGTTGAGGAACTACTCTCCAATTACGTTATAAGCAGTTTTTAAACTGCCATTAGTTTTTTTAGCATTTTGTTAAAATATATTGCAAAAATGTTTAAAAATATATCAGAATTTAGAATTTGCTTCATAGAGACATTCTTTGTACGATTATCTACCCTACTCATCACTCCTCTTTTAAATCGCTTTTTCAGTTTGCATATATGACACAGATGTCTCTTTTGCTATTCTTGAAATCAAAACAAAGTTTTACTGATCCAAAGCAAAGTTTTACTTTGATTCTTAAATCATAAATACAGACATTTGGTTAAAATCAGCAGCAAGCAAGGGGAATCAAAAACAAAATGGCAGATAACTGAGTTAAGTAAAAAAAAATCAACAGTACCTTAAAAATTAAATAACTTTCGAAAAAGCTAAAATAATGCTTGTGTAATTTTAGCTAAAATGCAAAAGAAAATTTTTTGCCAGTTTAAACCTTGATTATAAACTGATTTCATGAATAATTTTTAAAAAATTAAATTTCATATGCTATTGTTCATTTTAAAAATTTTCCTTAGTTATATAGAGGGTAACCGGGGTAATTTTTAGACACGAAACTTTGGGGTAATTCTTAGACGCACTTGGTGTTTGAAACCTATTAACTTTTATTTGATTTTGTATTTGAATTCAAGTTTTTAAATGTCTCTTCTCATTGTATAAAAATTTCCTAAGCAGTAATCCACATATTAGCAAGTTTCCTATTTCACTGGAAAAATGTCTCTGAAAAATTACCTGTCAACTTTTACTTTCGATATTTTCAAATTTGTTTATTGTGCATATTTATTTACTTTAGTTTCACATTTTAAAGAAGCGATTCACTACCTTCTAATTTATTAACAGAAAATTGCAGAATTCATAAAACTGAGATGAGTATAGGCCTTTCTAAAAGGCATTGTTGCATTGTTTCATGCTGGGATAATTCTTAGGCATCCTGGGGTAATTCTTAGACAATGAAAAAATAGGTTTAAATTATTTTTTATATATTCTAATCAAAGGTAAATTTAATATAATAAAAAAAAAAAAAAAAATCTGGAGTGACTCCACTTGACTTTCCGAACATTGAGTAATTAACAGTTTTGTAGATAAAGTAAAGAAAGAGGAGTTGTTAAACAAACAAAAGGGAGAAAACCATAATAGAGTATTTGAGTATTTTTCTCCATATATTACACGATGTTTATTATTTAACGCTACTGATCTTTGAGCCCATAGATCATAATGATAAAGAATTTTTCGTTGTGTCCCTGTAAAAACCTATAAATGCTAAATTCACCAAAATGCTTATAGTTAGTGCAACAGTGATTTATAATATTCACATAAATTTTCAGCTCAATTGAATAAGGCGTTTAGATGCTATAGCACTTTTAAAAATTTGGTCCCATAGGCCATAATGATAAAGATTTTTTCTTTGTGTCCCTGTAAAAAAACTGTAAGTGCTAGATTCACCAAAATCTATACAGTGTGTGCAACTGTGACCTATAACATGTGTACAAATTTTTTGTTTATATTAATAAGGCGTTTAGACGCTATCACACTTTTAAAAATTTGGCCCCATTGGCCATAATGATAAAGAATTTTTCTTTATGTCCCTGTAAGAAAACTATAAGTCCTAGATTCTCCAAAATCTATACAGGTTGAGTATCTGTGACCTATAATATGTGTATAAATTTTTTGCTCAATTGAATAAGGCGTTTAGAAGCTATTGCACTTTTCAGATTTTGGTCCCATAGGCCGTAATGATAAAGAATTTTTCTTTGTGTCCCTGTAAAAAAACTATAAGTGCTAGATTCACCAAAATCTATAGGGTTCGTACTATGGTGATTTACAATATATGTACCAACTTTCAGCTTATTCGAACAAAGCGTTTAGACGCTAGCGTGTTCACTCACAGACATACACACATACATATATCATCGCAAAAATAGTGAAAACGGACTCATTGGACCTTGAAACGTATAGAAACATCAAAATCTCAAATTCGGATTTTTGACATGATTACAATACTTTCCTCACTATAGTGTTCGGAAAGTAAAAAGTATTTAAAGAACCCAGTTACTATTGATTATCCATTTATTGATTATATTAGGCACAATTTAAAAAGAAATCAATAAATATTATAAAACTGTAAGTACTTTATTGAAAAAATCAGATAACTTAAACTATTATATTTACAATTCATAATAAAGTAAAAATCAAGTGAACAAAAAAGTTAAGTCACAGTCAAAAACATTAGATTATTACAATGAATACACAGATTGTAGCTTGTTAACTATAATCTGATGCCTTTATTTACTTTTTGTGAAAGAACTTGAAAGTGATTCTAAATATGGAACTAGATTATTTATTTATCCTTAAGTATGGTATTAGTAACTAAAACATTTTAAGATGGTAATAAATATGAATGCAGTTGTTATAACATCTGATGGATATATGAAAAAAATAAAAGAAAAAGAAGGGAAAAATGTTTCCTTAAAGAAAAAGAACACTTCAAACCAAAAGATTTTACCAGAAGAATCAGGAAGTTCTTCAGGTGATGAAAGTTTTCACAGCAATGCATCCTCTGACATCAGTTTAATAGGCAACTTTGATGCTACCATTAATATTAAAAAATATGTCTTACCAAAAAGTCCACATCAACTGAAGTTACACTTAACAAATGCAATAAATAAGATTGCTAGTCATAAATTTTTTGCTGTTTATTATGAAACTCCATATTATATTGGGAAAGTGTTGAAGGTCTTTAAAGAAAATATAAAGAGCATCTGGAATTGAAATTTTTGAAATGGTATGAGGACAACAATCTTTGGTGACCTTCAGTACCAGATTTTGAGAAAGTTCCTGAATCTATTTTATGGTCCAATTCAGACGGATTCTGTTTATTCCTTTAAAATTTCAAGCAATAATTAGATTGCTGACGTTTATAGAACCCTTAAGAAGTTCCATAAGGATGTTTTTGTGAAAAAAAGTTTTTGAACTAAGAAAAATTAATTGAAGTTATTTGTGTTTCAAGTTGAAATGGATAATAACTTCATGTTAGTAAAGTCTGTTTTTTGAGTTAATTTACTTTTTAATTCTTCTGCTTTATCACCACAACTGACCTAGTATCTAGTACATCCAGATTTAATAATTAAACTACATTTTTAGTTATTGCTGTGTTTTGCCTGAGTTTTATAAAATGTTATAAAGTATGAAATCAAACATGTAACTTTTCTTTGTGTGTGTACATTAAATTGCCAATTATTTTACCTTATTTGAAGTATACAATATAACCAAATACTGACTGACTAGTACTGTTTGTAAAAATATTATTTTCTATTCATAAAACATAGAAATCCAGTATCTAATAATTACCCCGTGCATTTCTAAGAATTACCCCAATTGCTGGGGTAATTCTTAGACACGTTTTTATCTTTTTTTAATTTTTCTTAATTTACATAGACAGTAATTGAGTATTCTGATAAGATAATTCATATAATATTAATAATATAAAAATATAAAATTTGAACTATATCCAAAGAAACCCTTTTTATAACAAAAGTTTACTTTCTGTCGAAAAATTACCCCGGTTACCCCTACTTAACACAAAACAGCTACTAAACTAGTAGATATATTTATTCAATTTATATAAAGTTGCAAATACTTGCCTATATAAAGGAATTCAAAATATATGTTACAGTGATTATCTTTAAACAAAGAGTCATAGAAACATACTTCCAATCAGTGGTGGATCCAAGAGCAGGGAGAAAGCCCCCCCCCCTCCCCCCAATAAAAAAAAAAAAAAATGTTGACATTCACAAAACTTATAATTAAAAGAAAATAACTTAAATTCATATTGGAATGTTTGTATAACATTTTCAGTAAAATCTTTTTAAATAATTATCTGTCACAGTTCAATAAACATAAGCAATCAAAAACCTCTCTAAAAGTCCACCTCTATTTAAGGGCCACATCCTATAAGAGCCAATATGTCTCGGTCCCAGAATTTCCTCTTTGACTTAATAATGATTTACCTTGATTCAATGCCCATGTACAAATGCATATCTCTGTTAAGGGTCACATTTTGCGAGAGCAGGTACAATGCTGTTTAACTCTTGATGTGAACTGCCCATTTTTCATATGTAACTTCTTTCAAACAACCTTCTTGTTCAAGGCCATAGCTAAAAAAAGATTTTGAGGGGGGGGGGGGTGTTCAGTACATAGTTTTCAAGAGTTAAAAGTGAAGTTTATTTCATAAACTTTTAGCAAGTCGGAAAATTTTGGGGGTTGTTTAAATTCCCAACCCCTTCCCTTGGCTACGGCCTTGATCTTATTGTTCTCTAATTTCAAAATTATAGCTGCAAAAGACCACTTAAAATTAAAACTATTATTAATGACTTATTACAAAGCAGTAGAGACAAATAATGTAAATCTGAATAATTGAATCCAATACATTCATAATCATTCTTGCCTGAATTATGATTTTCTGAACAACTTCTAATAAAAGATGACCTCATTAAAAGGGTAATTTTTTATAGCATCATGAGTAGCTTTCTTATGAAGGTTTCACTGTACTTTTTTTTTTTTTTTTTTTAACACTTTCCAACAGAGTTGAAAAGTATTTATGACTTTGGTTTGACAGCTTCTGTCTGTCCACACTCTAACTCCCATAAAAATTCCTTGAAACTGATGTATGCTGTTCAAGTTCACCATGGTGTGTTCCCTATTGGAAATGGGTTAAATACTGCCATTGGTTTGTCTACAGAAACACCAGGAAGAATTTCAAAGTATTGCGTCCTATGAGAGGTATTTGTATAAATCATATTTTAACACTTTTATTCTGCGCAAATCATAATGAAATTGACATTAACAATACAGATGCACAAGAAAAAGCTTTCTATAGTATTCTTCCTATATCTTCTAGTATGATTAGCATTAAGATTTACAGAGCCACAAAAAAATATTCAGTTACATTAATGGCTATAATTGGAAATTTTTGGAATTACATTTTCCTTTGCATTAATCATTTTTAACACTTCCTAACAATGATTAAGAGTTATTGTTATATGAATTAGTCTATATATCTATCCTTCTGTCTGTCTGCCTTTGAGCTCTCTAACTTCAATAATTATTTACGGAATTTCTTGAAACTGATATCCATTATTCAAGTTCAATATGGGATGTTCTCGATTTAAAATGGGTAAAAAAAAAAATTACAAAACATCACGTTCTATAAGAGTTCTCTTTACAAATCACATTTTAATACTTCTATTTTGTACAAACCATAATGACGTCAAATCATAACTACATGCAAATTTTATGAGTAATCATTGTTGCACATATATGATATATTACATGAGGTTGTACTTTTGAAAAAATGATTATCATCCCCTCCCATAGACACTTTATGCTGTAAAAAAAATATGTCCTATTTGCTGCCAGAAATTCTCTGTAATTTGAGAAAATATGTTCTGACAACGTAATTTTTAGTAAATTATGCGTATTTTCTCAAATTACAGAGAATTTCTGGCAGCAAATAGGACATATTTTTTACAGTGTAATTATATTTTGAGTTTTTAACTGCAGTTCTCATTAATGTATTACATACACACATGCATGTATGCATTATTATAACTTTTATGTATATACCGTATTTTAGTGAAGATAAGCTGCGGGCTATCTTTTAAAAAACATTGATTTTTGGGGACTGCGATTTATCTACCAGTGCGGGCTATCTAATGATAATGCCAAATTTCGTCGTCCATACTTTTTGGAATAGTCGATATCCCCAGAAAACGGAAGTTTAGTGTTCGAGTTTCTCGAGCACTGATTCACCCTTCTAATCTCTTATTTTCACTCTTCTAATCTCTTATTTTGATTAATTTGTATATACGTCTGGAGTTCGCCATCTTGTTCCCTTGTTTTTGATTTTTTGCATCATATTTGTATACTGGCTTAGTTTTAATTTTTGTTATACAGTGTCTTTTAAAATAATTTATTACTTTTATTTATAATTAATTATTTTTTACTTTTTATATATGTCTGGATTCCCCCGGCTTGTTCCTTGTTTCTCATGTTTGTTGCATTACATCTGCATACTAGTATAGTTAGATTTTATTTTCTTTATACCGAATTATTTTTTAAAAAATTATTATTTTCATTTATAATTAATAATTTATTATTAACTTGCATAGATGTCATAAGACTGATATCTTTTTTTCTTATTTATCTGTCACATCATCGTAACAATGCTTGCATAAGCCGCGGCTTACCTTCCGGTGCAGTTTATCAAAGAGTATTGGATTTTTTTTCCTCTACATTTTTACAAGCTGCGGCTTATATACACTAAATTACAGTATATATATATATATATATATATATATATATTATAAATCTTTTAAAATGTCTCCACATAATAAATATAAATAAATTATTGCAACAATTTCTTAATGCAGTCTAATGTATATATGGAATGCACACTAATATTACGATTGTAAATTTTTCATTGATCTGGAATAACATCGTGGAAAATCTTAGAAAACCCCAAAAAAAACTGATAAAACCTGAAAAAACTCACTGGGCTGGGTTTTTTCGAACCCTGGAAAAAAGTCAACTTATAAAAACTAAAAGGCGTATCCAGAGGGACTTGTTCACAAAATCCTCATCTTACACCAAGTTGTTATGCATTATGGTGTGGATCAAGTGCTTTGTGAACAATACTGGCTCCAATTCTAAATTAAAAGACACTTTATCAGCTAATGAAATAACAAAAGCATGTAAAACTGTGATTAAATTACTTCAAGAAACTAACTTCACTTCAAAACTCTGGTCATTAAAGCAAAGTCACCCAGTTCCAAAAAATAGTAAACTACAGACTCTTAATGTATCTTTAGACTCTGACAATATTTTGCTTGTTGGGGGTCGACTCAACAATACTACATTGCCCTATGACAGCAGGCATCAAATGCTACTTCCTAAGGAGCATCCACATATGTGATCATCAATCAATACTCATCAATCATTCATTCGCATCTAGCCAAATGTATTATTATTTAATAAATGTTTGGCTATTTTAGTAGTTACTTAAATACTGGCTGTGAAATGTTATTTGGATGGCAATCTGAGAGAGCTTGGATAAATAATATAATTTTCCTCTAATCTGAATCACTTCAAAAAAGTTTATCTTGACTTTTCAAATCAATTAATCATAGACTATTAACCAGCATGTTTCACTTTCAAATTATACGTCATTTTTGTAAATATGTTGTTATTTTGTTTTTTAAATTTATTTATTATTATTACTTTAAATGCTTTCACATTAACCACACGCCAATAATTAATACCAATTATAAACTGAAGTGAAGTAACTAACAAATTAGTTTGAAAACATTAAAAAAAAAAAAAAAAAAATCATTTAGTTTATAGCAACCTATGTTTATTCTATCTCAATGTGTGATAATCTTATGGCAATCTTTGTTAACCTAAACTCATGACATTATGGTTAATACAAGGGTGCTTCATTTTGTCTTTACTTCCAGTATTATTTGTTTTATATAAAGAACTAGTTAATTGTAGGGCAACTAAGGCACTGGTTGAAAAATGATCATTTCATTTATTTATTTCTCACTTCAAATAATTCATTTGCTAGCAAGCCTGTGCGAAATTTTCGCACTTTATTTATCTCTTCATTACCTTTAAAATTTTAAATTATTATTATTATTTTATAAACGTCACTATTTAGATCATCATGGCATCATATTGACGCAAATTTAATAGTTTATCTTTTTTTTTTTTTTTTTTTCCCCATGTGAAAGCATATTTTATTTTATGCAGAAAAAAAAAAAAAAAAAATGGCAACAATTAAAAATTTAAATGGCTATTTTAAAGTTATGTCTATTTTCGTATTTTAATTAATTTTAAAAAATCTAATCAAAAATCCATTACAAATAAGGTACCAAATGAAAGAGGCAATTTTCCTGAATCCGTCGAATTAAACAGCTTAACGATCGGACAATTAGATTTTTTTTAATTAACTAAAATATGAAAAATAGGTGGCAACTTGCATTCACACACAGAGTCCAAGGAAATCTCCTAGCCTTTTTAAATGTGACAGTCAGTCAGTGATGAGCGTAACTATATATGCTGATTTAAAGAATCTTACTGTTCCTTCAGGAGGAGCAAAATAGAGCCCAGCTTGATCAAAATAATAGGTATCATCAAAAACGGCATCTTTGCAATAAAATTTCTTTAAAAGTGTATTAAGAGTTCGTCTGTCCCAATCATCTGTTACACGTCCTCCATAATTGCATTCTCCAGTCAAGTAACGAAGAGCATCAAATGGAATATCATCCTAAAAGCACAAAAATATTTTTCAAATCAAAATATTAAAAGATATTAACAATTAAGAGTTAAAATTAGAAGATACTAATTTAAATCTTTCTAAAAATTATAAACTACTTACTTTGATGGAATAGAAAAGTGGGACTCACAAGAAGACTCAATCCTTTTTACTTATAACAAAAATTCATGTTTATAGTTATACATTAATATACAAACATGAAATTTACCATCCATTTTTAGCTATTTTTCGTAAGAAGATTTTTGCGTACTATTTTTCTTTAAATTAGCACCATTTGAAAGATAAGTGTTACTTTATAAGTTGCAGAGGAAAAAAAAAAATCTGGTGTGTAATTGCCACATAGCTTCCATTACTCACTACTACATATATTACATACTCTTTTGGAAATAGTATGGTCAGAAAACATAAAATTGATTTAACATATCTGACACCTAACAATTTTCCTGTAAGAGCAAACTAATGCAAATGCAGTGGCACAGTAGACCATAATTTAAGGAGGTGTTAATTTTTTTTAAGTCTTGTTTCTTGTACAATTTTTTAGTATTTATGATATTCAATTATTTTTAGAGGGGGAAATACTAGTTTAGCATTGTATTGTTTAGATAAGGACAACTGTAAATGGCAAATACCTTAAATTAAGAAGTCTACATGAAATCAGGCTGCCGGAAATTTTGCCATCACAATAACTTTTGAAATACTGAATTAATTCACACCCAAGTTGGACAATGGATTTATCAATCAAATATCTTGGATAAGTTCAATGCAAAACTTTTTCTTCTATTTCATTTACAAGTTGCATTCACTTGAAAATTTGTCATCATGATAACTTTTGAAATACTAAATTGGAACCAAATTAGGCAGTGAACTTATCTTACAAATATTTCAAATGAGTTTGCTGGGCAACTTGCTCCACCATTTTATTTCCAAGTTGCAGTCACTTAAAATCATGCTGCCATTTAAAAATTTGTCATCACAATAACTTTTGAAATACTGAATCAACTCAAAACAATGTTGCACAGTGGACGTAACTTATAAATATCTTTAATAAGTTAGTAGGATATTTACTTACTTATGTAAAGCATACAGAAGTATTACAAAACCCATTTTTAAAACAGATTTTGTATCCTTCATAGCTCAAAATTAATAGAAATAAAAAATTTGAGTTAAAATCCTACTTGATTTCCAAAGAAATCAATTTAAAAGTAGGACTGAAACCATCAGTTTATCTATATAAAGTTCAATGGGCAACTTTGTCTGCCCTTTTGTTTCCAAATGACAGCCACTTTGTCATTATAACTTTTGAAATACTGCATTAATTCAAAGCAAAGATGAACAGTGAAATTATCTTATAAATATCTTCAATGAGTTTGATGGCCAACTTGCTCTGCCATTTTATTTATATGTTGTGACCACTTGAAATTTTTTTCATTACGGTAAGTTTTGAAATACTGAATTAATTAAAACCAAATTTGAACAGTAAACTTATCTTACAAGGGACACTCATAAACTGTGACAAGCCAGTCATAACCAAACTTTACAGGTAGTTAAATTGGATGAAGATATACACTCCTATCAATTTATATCAGCAAATGTTACTTCAGAACAGATATATTGGTGTTTAAAGATGGAACTATTTTTTTCCAATATTGTGATGTCATTCAGTATATTGACTTTTCTATTTTTTCCTTCACCAAACATGCACTGTTAATTTATTTATTTAAATTGTACTTCAGATTGCTTGCAAGAAAGAATGTAGATGTAAATGTTTGTAAAATTCTACCGAAATAGGTAGACCAGAAAATATTCACTCGCAAAGTGGCTATTAAAAACTGGTATTTTGTGGCCACCATAAAATTTTCTTTTATATTTTCTTATATAAATTGATTCATAAATTATTTATTAATATTTATTAAAAGTATTTACACAATAAAGAAAGCAGACAATTTTGATACGGGCAATGTATTCATAATCATTCTATCAATATTAATATTAGCTACTTTCTCTATTATTAACTGCTTGATACACTCTGTGTTATCATGTTACTAAAATATACAATAAAATAGGAATTAAATAAACTATTAAAAATTCCAATTGAAATCTATCTTATATAAAAACTCAATTATTATTTTTCAAATCTTTTAAATAAAAGAATTCTAGAGAAAGAAAAATATACACGTCAACGATTAGAAAATACAATTTAAATAAATAAATTAACAATATGTGTTTGGTGGAGAAAAAAATAGAATAGTTAAATAGATATATTGAATGATGTCACAATAATGGAAAAGCATAGTTTTAACTTCGAACATCAATATCTCTGTTCTCAAGTAATGTTTGCCAATATAAATTGGTAGGAATGTATATCTTCCTATCCTTTAACCACAAATAAAGTTTGGTTACAATCGGCATGACACAATTCATGAATGTGCCTTGTTAGAAATAGATTTGATATGCTCAATGGCCAACTTGATTCGCCATATTGTTTCCAAGTTTTGGCCACTCGAAAATTTCAAATAAAAAAAGGTTAATAGCATAGCATAGCATAGTACAGTGAAACCCTGATCTATTGTTCCCGCATCCATCATTTTCCCGCATTCATCGTTTTATTTCTAGGGTCCCTGCACAAATTATATTTAAATAATGTTAATGAAATCTGCATGTATTGTGCTTCAAAAAGTCGTTTTCCCGCATTCATCATTGTAAAATTTTTCTCATGACCTTGTAAAAATTTTCTCCTGAAGGTCAAGCGGTTCCAAACCATCTATTCATTTTGTAATTTCAGTATGGCAGGAAGTAACCTCTTCAGTAATCCAGAAAATTGTTTCGTGAAATGCAGTTATGTGTGAAAAAATAATTGAGGACACCAAACAGAAGGGCAAGAAAATGATGATGATGATAATGATAATGCAGATGAAGAGTGGTTGCTTATAGCAGAGAATGCATCTGGTACAAAATTTAGGGATAATACTTGCATTAATCAAGATGTTGCAACATGCAGTATCCTAAAGCATAGAACTAAAATAATCGCAAAGAAACAGAGGATAATTTTCATGCCAATGATGCAATTATGACATTTGAAAATACGCGAACTTCTATATAAGCACATGAAATTACAGAAAAAGATCAGAAAAATGTTGTAAATCTGAAAAAAAATCCTGTTTAATTTATGAAAGGATAAAAATAATTAAGATTTTAAATTATTACTTTAAATTAATATTAAGTGATAACTTAATGTTAGTATCTCAGAATAACTCTTAAATTTAAAAACATTTTAACAGGAATTCTATTCTAGAGCCCATGTACAATTAGTTTTACAGCATAGCATGTCATAACATGGGAGTCAGATTTGAGAACAACTTTTAAAATAAAAATTGATTTGTCTTACGCAATCATTAGTTTTAGCAGTAAAACAATGCAGATTACTTAATCCCAGATATCAAGGCCTGAGCTAAGCTGGCCAATGATAAAGTGTAGGTGGAAACTAGCTCAGCTAACTGTCCAATAAGAATTCATAAAGGGAGTTTAGGTTCGTGCCAAAATACACAGTATTTAAGCGAGAGCACATGAAAACCAGGGCTTTTTCCTGTATTGACTTGCCTAATTAACTTACATTAAATATTACTTCCTCAAGTAAAGCTTGCTAATGAAACTTGCGTCCCTATGGGGCCGCCATTTTAGCTGACCAACAGTACTGTATTGAACTGCATGATTGTTTTTGGAACTAAGAGTGAATAGTCTGCCCAGGACATCTAACACCCAGCCCAAACTGTATATCAAACTAAATAAAGGATCTTCGTTCATCTAAAAGACTCCTCATTATTTCTAATGAGGACACAACCAACAATGAGAACAATGATTACACAACCTTGGACACTTCTTTTTATCGTTACAGAACAAAAAAAAAAAAAAAAAAATCGTTACCAATGACAATTGCACAAACATTTATATAAGTGCATCACATGAAATTACAGAAAAGGATCAGAAAAATGTAAATCTGAAAAATTCCCGTTTAATTTATAAAAGGAACAAAAAATCCAACATAAAATTACTGATTTTTAAAAAGGAATTTTACTTAATGCTCTACAACATTGATTTTTTTTCTTTGACAGTTTGGAAAGTAACAAATTAGTTTTTATTAGTAGTATACTGTATACATAGTGTGCATTAATTCATAAACATTGTTTTCTTTGTGTTTTGACTTTAACCTGCATTCGTCATTTTCCCGCTGTCAACGTTTTTCTTCACGCACCCCATGAAAAATGATGGATGAAGGTTCTAATGCATTTGAATCTGAGCATATTATGAAGCCAACTATGGAAAGAGCCCTACTCCTTAAGTCAATTATCGTTTCTTATAATTTAAGCACATAAATTTCCAATTTATCAAAATCATAACTATAATTTTGATATACAAATTCTGTTGCATACATCTAAATGATACTTATATTAACTTATATAAGGATGCTCTTCTCACTTTGATGATCACCATATTTAAATTAATTTTCATTAAAACTGAATCACTTTTTTAAATCGCTTTATAAATAAGAAGAAAAAAAGAAAAGAAAAAAGCCATTGAAATCACTTAAAACTTGGCTTCAGGTCTCCAAACTAAGAACTTGGGATCCCCAGGGCAATATATCATAATGGGGCCCTTATCTTTATTGTTTCTCTCAAACTTAATAATTTTTATCCAAATTATAGTTGATAATTTTTTTAATAACTAATCGACCTGTGGCTGCATAGCGCTCGATTTGTATACATGAATTTTCAAATTGATTTTTCCTTGCCAGCTTAAATTACTAGGCATTGGCTTACATGATATTTAAAGCAACTAAAAAGAGGTACATTTTATCAGCATGTAGAATATTCCACACATTTTTGGGTTGAATACCCAGTTCATCTGCAAGTGATCATGTACTTACCTACATGGAATCTGTAAATGATTGCAATATTCAGTTACTTGTTTCAAGTGTGCAAACACTGTATTTTTGCCCTGCATTACACTCGTTATTTGGAAGGATCCTATGTTTCTCAGATGTCGGTTGATGTTTATGAAGGTGGTATGGTGCAGACAACGACTTTAATATGATATGTTACTTCTGAATGAAGTTTAATGCCCACAAATTCTGCAATCCTCTTTAATGTTTACTTGCCCCCAGATTTTATTTTCCATTTTCCCCATGCAAAAATTTTTATACAAGAAGATTTCTTCTTCTCAACTGCAACGTTTCTAATCCGCGAATTTCCCATTTTAATTTGGCAACACTCCGTATAAACTTTAAATTTTAGATAATTCATATACAAACCATGTTTGACTTTTAACAGTTTATGAAATAAAATTTGTTTATTTATTTTAGAAAATCTAGTTGCAAATGAAATTTGTTGTACTTTCTGGTATTCTGGTATGGTGTAGATGAAACTACCCTAAGGTTTGAGCTTGAGTTATTTACTGCACAGTTCTTTTACTGTATTAAAATAAGGCTTAATACAACTTGAGATTAAAAATGTAACTGCGTACATCATAATAATTCTCATTACTATTATAAAAGATCTTCAAATTTGAAGAATAAGCTAATAATTCATAATTATATAATTTTGAATTATATGTGTACTGGGGAAAAAGAGCAGCTCAGTGACCAGATATACTTGTCAGTGGCAAACAGACAGTTAAGCAAATTATAAACTTCTTGGATATAGTCATTTTTGCTTATAATGTCAGAAATGTTGTCAACGTAACAGCACCAGCAGTGTATTCTATTTTGAAGCAATTTATGAATTTTTTGTCTTCTAGGATTCTAAGTTTAAACTCTGCAACAATTTCCAATTTTAGCAAGTATGCAATGCATGCCTAGCACATCCAAAGAATCCATCAGTGCAATCAACTCTTCTGACTGAGCTGAAAGGACTTGCCTTTACTTGCTACTATATCAGCATCAACTACAGAAACATAAATACACAAATACCGCTGTAATAACAGTAAAAGCAATGGTTCACAAGCCAGACATGGTACAAGCTTACAGAAAAAAGACTGACCTTTTCACGCCCCCCCCCCCCTCTCAAAAGTGGTATCAAGCAACTGACACAATATAAATTTTTCAACAATAAAAATAATGTTAAATCTGATTGCATACATGTACACACAATAAACAAAATTGGAACAAATCTTATATTGAATATTAATTATAATTAAAATAGTTGTAAGTGCTTAAAAAACAGACAAACTTATTACAAATGCTTAAAAATAAGTTTATTCTATAGAAGCATTGTTTGCTGAGGCAACTGATTAGCAAAATAATGTAGTTCAAGTTCATTAGGAAAATACAGTTGAAGTACTATTTCTTTTTCATTTTCTCCAAGTTTGAATTTGACATTTCTTGAAAGAAATGAAATTGCAATCACACAGAAATTGCTAATGATATATTGCACAAATTCAGGCAGGCCCCACCCTACACATATCTAAAAAGTTTTAATGCAGATTTGCCTTGATCCCAAGAATAATAATTTTCAAGCTTAAAAAGGCTGAAAAGTAACATGTCTGACAAGCTTGTCAGGTTGGGAAATGAAACGTCGAGGATTAGCATGCAGCTGTGTTGTGTGTACCCATGCCCTTGGAGTGGAGATAATGCAAGAATGTAAGCTCCTCATTAAGTTTGTTTTCTATAGAGTCATTTTCTTACAATATAAAAATGGGTTTCTCTCATGCTTTTCTGTGCTATCATAAAGAAAGAAGAATGGAAAAAGGAGGAAGATTACATATTGCTGTTTTTCATTCATTGTTAAATTTTGGCAGGAATAGAAAATCATGATTGGTCAGAAACATAAAACATATTGATATGTTTATATTAAAATTGATGATCATAGTATATTTTTTGACTCACCATTTTCCTAAACTAGATGACCATGAAGTGAGTGATGACCATTAGTCTTGACTTTTACTTGATTCAACCCCATTAAATCAATGAGCCTTTACACTTAACATTACAGTACCAGATTCATATTTATATACAAAATCATAAGAAAATTTTTTTTAATCTATACTACAGATTTTAAAAAGTAGTACCTGGATGACCAAATTTCATTTGAAATCTTTTAAAAATTCATTTACAAAGTAAATAAAGTGATTTACTTTCAAAAATCATCATTATAGAGGTATCAATGATAAGAGATATTATGTATTAATGATAAGGGAGCGTTCATTAATTACGTGAGGTGGTTTTGACAATTTTTTGACCCCCTTCTCCCCCTGGTGAGATTTCGTCAGACTTGGCTCGACCCCCTCCCCTGAACTCATGTGAGATTTTTCAAAATTCATACCTTGGCTCATACTCTGCAACGTTCATCGACTCGCACGTGTGGCGGGCTGATGACGCCTAAAACAATTGAAAGGCTACTGTGCTGCTTTGCGGCGTTCTGATAGCCGTGATAAATATTATCGTGTCAGATTTTGCCATATCTAAGTCAAGAAACATGTTTTACTTGAATTTAACTCAATTTTCTGGCAATTTTACACTGTTTTTAGCAGGGAAAAAATTACATGATATTTGCCGAGACTCCCCCTCTCCCCCACGTGAGATTGGGTGAGATTTGGTTCGACCCCCCTCCCCCCTGAACACCTCACGTAATTAATGGATGACCCCTAAGTCATGTCAGTTTCAAATAAAACATTAATGAAAATGTCAAACAAAATTTTTATTTTATGTAATATAAAAATTATTTTTACTTAAATTATTCATTTATTAAAAAATTAAATGCTGAGTTTAAATATTCTTTTTTAATATAGCCAGCTGAATTTTAAATGCATCATTTGCCAGACATAAGTCAAATATTTTAGAACAGAACCATGCATGCTTATCAAAAAGTTTTGTTTTATGGCTTTTGATAGAAAAAGCTATAACTTCTAAGTTCATATATTAACTAGCACAGAGAACGTTGCACAAATTGATTCCCTATCCTACATTTTCAAACATACTCTTTAATTTAAAGTTATCTTGTTTTTAAAAAGAATTTTATTGATTCTTATATCTTTTGCTAGTGAAGTGTATAAACGCATGTTGTGGCTGAATTTTAGTATATAATCTAAATTGGATATTTGAAATAAATTTTTTTTGTTCAATATATAAATTATTAAGAAATAGATGCTGAATATATATAAACTTCAGATTGAAGAGGTGAAAAAATAACATGTGTAATATGTACATTAACCAATCTTTCCTTTTGAAAATCGTTTCATGCATAATTAATATTTTAATGAGAATTTATAAGATTAATATAAAAAAATCTTACCACATATTGATTTAAAAACATGGATAACTGTAGAGCACTTATGCGTAAATCAGTTTCGTTAAATTCGTATGGTATGTTCCATCCAAGAGGACCAAACTTTCTTCTTTCTTGTACAAGAGCATGGAAGAATGTAAGACTAAATAATAACTTTTTGAAAATATTCTAAAATGAAAGTTTAAAAATAATAACATATTCAACAAAAAAATTAAGAAAGTAAGAAAGAAATTAAATTAAACATAAAGAACATACCTATAATAAAATACTAAAAAAAGAAAATATATATTTATTTACTAAATTAGGTAATTTAGTATAGTAAAAAAATTAAACTAAACTTTTATAATACTCCAAGAATGTAAG
Source organism: Salticus scenicus (assembly GCA_963930645.1). Lineage (NCBI taxonomy): Eukaryota > Metazoa > Arthropoda > Arachnida > Araneae > Salticidae > Salticus > Salticus scenicus. Next base: position 188,783,411 of record OZ005652.1, read on the forward strand.
CATTTTTTCTTCAAAATAAATAAAGAAAGAAAGAAGGGGAGGGGATTCAGATGATTAACCACCATATTATATTAATTACCCCCTACCACACATATATAATATTATAAACTTTTTCATAGACATTGAGGTCAGGTGACATAAAACTGACACAATTAAACATGACTCCAACCAACATTTCTGTAGTAACCAACTATTAGAAAGACAGAGACTTCATATAGTCAGTTTATAGTAAAACAGAAGATATATATATTTTTTTTTTTTTTTTTTTTTTCGAGGCAACTATTTTTAAGATCTAAAACTGACCTACCCAATTAGAATGCCCATCAGTTTTTTTTCTACTAACCAACGAATGCATATAAAATGACAAAGAGGGGTTTATGTAGCAAATTTCAAGAAATTCATTAGAGTCATTTTTAAGATATCTACTTTCTGTCCCACTTCCGATTTTCACTAGTTTTGTAAACTCATCTATACACTGGAAACTAATACATGTGAGAGAACATTTAAAAAGGAGAGAGCTTAAAGAAAGTTCATTAAAGTGATTTATAAAGCATCAATTTTTGCAATTTAAAATCTGCCTACCAAATCAGACATCTATAATTTTTTCGGCAGTAACCAGCTAATACATATGCAAAAACATTTGAAAGGGAGTTTATGTAGCAAATTTCAAGAAAATTGTTAGAGCCCTTTTTGAAATACAGACTTATTAAAATACGGCCCAATTTCCTCTTTTCCAATTTATAACAAAAGTTAGTAAACTCATCTGTATACTCACTGGAAATTGTCTTAATTATAAATTTTTGCTTTTCTTATTTCCCCCCCCCCCCTCATTTTTGAGATATGACAATCAGATTTTCTACACACATCTATTGACCAATTTTCATAACATACTTTTAGGTTGATTTCTTTAGAAATCGACTTATTGCAATCACTTCGTTTATCTATCTATCTATCTATAATCAAAATTTTGTCATCATGATAACTCCCAAAATATTACTCCAAATCAAACCAAATTAGGACAGTGAACTGATCTTATAAATATCTTGGATGAGTTCGTTAACCAAGTTGCTCCGACTTTTGTTTTCAAGTAGCAGCCACTTGAAAATTTCAAACCCACAATGTAAAAAGTAGATTTAAAGCCAGATTTGCTTGAATTTTAATGTAAATACAGGCCACAAAAAGGTCTCAATGAAGTTTATTCATGATTTTTAATAAAGTGGCAGATATTTTAAGTTAAGCGGGACCACTTTGAAATCAGGCTACCACTTGAAAATTTAAAATCACTATAACTTCCAAAATAATACTCCAAATCGAACCAAATTTGGATAGTGTCTTAACTTATTTTATAAATATCTTAGATGAGTTTGTTAACCAAGTTGCTCCGCCATTTTGTTTTCAAGTGGAGACCACTTGACATAGTTCATACAAGTGTCTCAAAGAACTTTATTAATGAACTTTATCTGCCATTCTTAATAAAGTGGCGGATATCTTAAGTTAAGCGGGACCACTTGAAATCAGGCTACCACTTGAAAATTTAAAACCATGATAACTTCTGAAATAATACTCCAAATAGAACCAAATTTGAACAGTGTCTTAACTTATTTTATGAATATCTTAGATGAGTTTGTAAACCAAGTTGCTCCGCCATTTTGATTTTAAGTGGAGACCACTTGAACATTTAAATTGTAAATGTGTATTCCGAATTTGTTTGAATTTTGATGTAAATACAGACCACATAAGGATCTCAATGAAGTTTATTAATGAACTATATCCCCCATTTTTAATAAAGTGGCAGATATCTTAAGTTAAGCGGTGCCACTTGAAATCAAGCTACCACTTGAAAATTTAAAATCATAATAACTTCTGAAATAATACTTCAAATCGAACCAAATTTGGACAGTATCTTGTCTTAAAAATATCTTAGATAAGTTTTTTAACCAAGTTGCTTTGCCATTTTGATTTCAAGTGGAGATCAAATTGTAAAAAGCGTAATCGGAATTTGTTTGAATTTTGATGTATATATAGATAACATAAGTGTCTCAATGAACTTTATCCGCCATTTTTAATAAAGTGGCGGATATCTTAAGCGGGGCCACTTGAAATCAGGCTACCACTTGAAAATTTAAAATCATAATAACTTTTGAAATAATACTCCAAATCGAACCAAATTTGGACAGTATCTTAACTTATCTTACAAATATCTTAGATGAGTTTTTTAACCAAGTTGCTTTGCCGTTTTGATTTCAAGTGGAGACCACTTGAAAATTTTAAATTCAAATTGTAAAAAGCGTATTTAGAATTTGTTTGAATTTTGATGTATAAACCGATTACATAAGTGTCTCAATCAACTTTATTAATAAACTTTATCTGTCATTTTTAACAAAGTGCAGATGTCATAAACTTAGCGAGACGACTTGAAATTAGGCTGCCACTTGAAAAATTATAAACATGATAATTTTTTAAATTGTAATTAAATTCAAACCAAAGATGAATAGTGTCCTTATCATATAATTATCTTGGATAAGTTCACTGGACAATTTGTTCCAACATCTTGTTTCCAAGTTGCAGCCACTTGAAATCACACTGCCACTTGAAAATATGCCATCACGATAACTTTTAAAGTACTAAACTGATTCAAATAAAAGTTGGATAGTGAACTTATGGTACAAATATCTTTGATAAGTTCACTTGGTGATTTAATCCGCAATTTTTTTTTCCAAGTGGCGGCCAGTTGAAAATTTGTCAATATGGTAACTTTAGTAATACTGAATGAATTTGCATTAAATTTGGGTAATGGATTTATCATTCAAATATCTCAGGTAAGTTCGCTGGTCATGTCACTCCGACTTTTTTTTCCAAATGGTGCCACCTGAAAATTTCTTATAACGATAATTTTTGAAATACTGATTTAATTTAAACTAGAACTGGACAATGAACTTATCATACAAATATATTGGTGATTTAACTGGGCAAGTTGTTCCGCCATTTTGTTTTGAAGTTGCAGCCACTTAGACAGTCACTTGAATATTTCCCAGAACAATAACTTTTGAAACACTGCACTGATTTGAACCACAGTTGGACAGTGAACCTATGCTTTAAATATCTTGGATATGTTTGCTCGGCATGGCTCTATTGTTTCCAGGAGGCGGCCACTTGAAAATTTGTTATAAACTTTTGAAATACTTAATCAATTTAGACCAAAGTTGAAAAATGGATTTATCACTCAAATAACTATGATTTTGGTGTGCAAGTTTATTTCCAAGTTGCGTCTACTTGAACGCTGCCACTTGAGACTTTGTTATCACAATAACTTTTGAAATACTGAGTTTATTTGAACCGAAATTAGACAGTGGACTTATTTTACAAATATTGTTGCGTACTTGCAGGTTCATAAGTTTTCTAAGAATTAAAGGCGAAAATTGCAAAAGTTCAGTAGTTTATTTACAGAAAATTCCAGAAGAATACAGGTCTATAAACCAGGTATCAACTTCAGTTTTGCCAGTAAACACAGCTTAAATAACAGCTGTCAACAACAAATTCACAGTGTAAAGAGTATCAAAGCATTAACATAAAGCAAAGCTCATTCAAAGAGGCTTAGAATTCCTTCAATAGCAATGCAAGCATGGTGAACTAATCACGTTACAGCATCCATCTTTGGTATATCGATAATAAGGATTTTCTCACAAAAAGTCGCCAAAGGGGAAAAGTTGCCAAATCCATTGCATGCCTTATTGGAGCTTTTTAATGCGTTTTTAAGGGAAATTAAGGCTATTTTAATGCAAAAACAAACTAGAAATGCATAAAATTAACATTTTATTAACCTCTTTGAAATTATTTCTACAAAAAAAGAAAAAAAAGAATTTTTTCGAATTTGCTACATTATTTTAGATTAATTAGTTCACTGAGTAACTTTCTCTGTCATTTTGATCCAAGTGGCAGCCACTTAATTTTTCATCACGATGCCTTTTGAGATTCTGAATTAATTCCAACTATATTTGTACAGTAGTCTTATCTCACAAATGCATTTAATACATTTGTCAACTTGGTCCACTATCTTGTTTCCAAGCGCCGGCCACTTGAAATTTTAAATTCACATAAAAAGGTATTTATGAATCAATTTGCTTAAAACTCCATATGTAGATAGCCTACATCAATATTTCTACTAAGTCCATTAATAATTTGTAGCCGCCATTTTGAAACAAAATGATGGATACTTGCAGTGGCATAGCGTGCGGGGGGCAAGGGGTGCGCTTGCCCCGGGCGCAAAATTTTAGGGGGCGCCAAATACTGCTTTTCTAAAAACTAAAAATTATCATTGTGATAAATTTCTGAATTTTTACAATTTTATTAGACCCTTCTAAAATTATCTCTGGCTAACCATAGGTTTCTTGATGAAAATGGAAAAAATTTATGCGAATCATAGCTTTAAATTATTCCCTCTGTGATTATTATAATGTGGGCGCGTACTTTAAATGAACTATCCTCTCATTTTTACATCTTATATTAATAAATTGGCCGAGCACTGTTGTCAAAGTTTCTACTGGACGTTGAGCTCTACGCCTCTATACATTCATAGTATGGCAATGACTGTAAGCGGCCCTTCTTATTTCGCATCCATAAAGCGCTAATATACTGATCAATATAACAAAAGCCTACCTTATAGTCAAATACTGGACCCTTTGCGTCTGTAATTTGTTAGTTCAGAAATTCATATAAAAGGTTCGTCATCTGCCGGTTGTTAACAAGATGATTGCTTAAAAGAGGCGCTGAAATTTCTAAATCCATAAATGGGTAGTTTTTTACAATCAGATTTTGATAGCGACATTCTATATCATTTTTATTTATTAATATAAATAAACATTTCTACTAAAAATTGACCAAAGAAAAAAAAATACTAAAAACCTTATATATAAAATTTGATACAGTTTCATTCCATAGGTGCTAAATTATATAACTATCACAAAATCCAGAAGAGCACGGTACAACAGCACCACCTTTTGAGCGATTGCAAATAAATTTCATATTATTATTATTTTTTTTAATAATAAATATTGTACAGATAAATTTTGTCATGATTCTAAACAATAGATACAACTATAATAAAAATTGTAAAGAAAAAAGGCAGAGTTTATCTTAGTGTATAAGGTTCCAGGAACTTCAGAACAAGCTGCAAATACAAGGTCTTTAAATTATTCACACTTTATTGTAGATGATCTTTGGTTTTTGAAAGCAAGGCCGATTGACAATGATCTGGATGAGAGGCCCTCTATGAAGGTGTTTCTAAGGGAACTTAGTCTTTATATATGCAAGTGTCAGAGAAAACCACGGAAAACTCAGAATAGTTAGGTCGACGACTGCGACTTGAAATCAAATCCGTTACTTCCTGTCTACCAGTTTTGAGAGTAGAACCACTCAGCTACTGGCGGGGCCTCCTTCTGCTGTAGAAATAATGGAAAAGGCTGAGAAGGTTCTGCGTAATTTTCGAGTCTGAACTATTAAGTATTCTGTAACATAGTACTGATCAGAAAAAAAATACTGATATCGATAATACAGGTTTGCGATGAGATGTGATGTGTTTCTAGATGCTGATGAAGAAAAGAATATTCAAAAATTTCCATCACATACGGTTTTGGACAGATTTTTTTTTTTTTTGACAGAAATGAGTTTAAAACTCTACTTTTTCAACTCCCATCTCACTTATTTCCCTAAAAATCTAGATGATGTGAGTGAAGGAAGAGAGGCATTTCCTTAAGTCATCGAGAAATGTAAATAGGGTATCAGAGTCGATGGAATGTTAATATATTAGCAGATTATTGTTGAATGCTACATAGAGATTGCCCTCACAAACGAAAAAAAATTAAACGAGCTTCGATCTCAAGAAACTGAGATATTTAAAAGACAATGTGTAAATAATAGCCTTTTTTAATGCATTTTACACGCAAAGAGTTTCTATACTGTTATAGACACTATGTCAGTTCTTCATAGTATTATCCTTACTTTGTGAATAGTATATTTTATTCGGGAAAACTTAAAACGTTTAGTAACCAAGCAACTAAAAAATAAAGTCAACAGAAATTAATACATTTTATGAGTCATTAGGTTTTCTGTAAGTTCAAACTTCGTTAGATGTACAAAATTGCTCGATATATCCAGCATTTATGTTTCAAATATTTTGATTTAAACGTCATACTTATGACATTTTGTTAGACGACTTATCACTTTATTTAAAGAAGTCTATTCAGAATTGAGTATTTCTACGACGATACTTTTAAATTTATTACACTGAATAGCTGAATTTGAATAAAAGCTTCAAAAAAGTTAAATTAACGTTATGTTATTGTTTTATTATCAATTCCCTTAAGAATTATTATTAACAATGCAAGATGATAGAAGCTTTTAAAAATTAAATTAATAAAATACATATAAACGCTCAACGATGATCAAAGAAAGACTAACTGACAGTATCAATATTTCCAATTGAAAAAGATTTACATATTTTGACAGTGTAATTTATGTAATGATTCAGCTATAATTCTAACTGTATGGAAATAACTTATTTGTTTTATAAGGTACTTTTTTTTTCTTTTCTTACTATTTGGAAACCTTTTTATTCATAGATAACAAAGATGTAATTTTTTATAATTATGAAAAAGGAAAGTATTGACGACTGGAAAGGAAGTAATTGTATTTTATGAACAAATTGCGAATTTATAAATAGCTTTTGAATCATTTATATATATAGTTTTTTCTCTGCACATATTTAACTCCATAATCTCGGACGAAAGTCACTAATATCCGAGAAGGTCTTCTGTCGAAGCTAAGCGAAAGGAAGTGCCCGATTCAAACTCGGGTCGTACTCGCCAACTTAGCAGTTCTAATTTTTTCGTGGTTTTCACTGAAACTTGCGAGAATGCGGGATAGGATCTCTTAGAAAGACAGCCCCTTGACAAAATCTATGCAGGCCTAGGATTCTTACACAGTCAGTTTGCTTTAACACTTACACCATCACCGGAAGGAGAGAGGCGCATAATTTTGGACTGCCCCGGGCGCTCCAAACCTACGCTACGCCACTGGCTACTTGATAAGGAAAAAGAAATCAACCTACCCTTCCAAATAAGTTGGAAGGACTTGTTTTTATATTCAGGAAACTTTAAAACATTTAAAATAAATAAAAATTTTAATTGAAATATGTGACCAAATACAATATTTCCATTACTTATAGTGGTCAGGTAATGGAAGTATAAAATCATTTAAAAGTTTTTATAAAGTTGATAAATGTAATAAAAAAAGAAAAATGATAAGTTAGATAAGTGAGAAAAAAATCAAAACTCCTTTTATGTTAAAGGATTGTTTAAACTTAATTTTTCTTTCTTTTAAGGCCCTTACTTTGGATTCATTGTATAAGGAAAACAAATTGAAAATGTGTCTAATATTTTTCTCAACCTTAAAAAAATTTCAGAATTAATATTTAAAAAAAAAAAAAAAAAAAAAAAAAAAAACTTCCAAATTGTATTAAAAAGGTAAAAACTTGGAAGGATCAAATAAATGGAGTCAGAAACACAAAATTTCCTGTAGTAAGAGATTCATAAAAATAAGATATTAACTAATTTAATATTGGCTGTTGAAAACAAATCGCAGAAAAAAATAAAAAAATAAATAAATAAGATTTTTATTTTAAAAATCTTAAAGGAATAGTAAACATTATTATTTAAAAAAAAAAAAAAAAAAAAAAAAAAAAAAAAACTGACTAAATATTACTGAAAACAATAAAAAATTACAATTGTTCCCTAAGGAAATTATAAAAAATAATATTACTACTAAATGTAAAATAAGCAGTCAGGATAAAATAATGCAGTTCTTAAACTAATTGTAATGTTGCAAAAAAGAAAGCAACAAATATTTTGATAAATTATATCTTACAGGTTGGACACATCCCTCGAAAAAGTCTAATTCACAGAGAGGATCACTGAGATACGAACGAATGATGTTGGATTTCAGTCCTTTAGGAGGTTCATTAGTTATCTTCACACTATTTTGAAGAACCATAACGGGAAAATGTTCAGCTGGGTAAGATGTCAACCATAGACGAAAATCGGGATGTGTAGTCTCTAGGCTCAATTCTTCACAAACCTATACAATAGTACAGAATTTTTACTTTTAATATTAAGTATAAGGGTGTTATTATATTAACATAAATAATTTTATACATACATTTTTTATTTACACCTCCCTAGCATAATTTTTATATATGTCATTTTTAGAAATCTTTTGAAAAATAAATAAATAAATAAATATTTGAAGGGGAAAAAAATTGAATCTCGTTTGTTATTTCTTCTCTTTAAACAACAGTCTTCTTAATGAAACTTTTTTACTACCCTTTTTAACTCATTCCGACAAAGTTAGTACTTATGACTTTGGTTTGTCTATCTGTATGACAGTCTGTGCTCTATCTCCCATAAATATTCACAGAATTTCTTGAAACTGATATATGTTATTCAGTTTGCAATGGGATATTTCCTATTGAAAATGGGATAAATACCACCACTGGTTCTATAAACCACATTTTATTACTTTTATTTTGCATAGATCATAATGAATTTGGCATTTTTTTTTTTTTTTTTGTCATATCGAATTAGATTAAACCGTGGATCTTTATAACTGCATCTGCGATTTGTTGAACGTTGTCGTCATATAGGTCTATCAGTGACGGCAATACTCCAATTTCTCTCAAGTTTGCACTTATTGCCGGACACTCAAAGATATGGCAAGGTGTAAGCTGTGTATCTGGGCAATTGTTGCAGTTTCTATACACCCTTCCACCCTCTTTATTAATTTTCATGCCTCTGTGATGACCGGTTCTTAGCCTTATAATAGTTTTTGTTATTAATCGATCTGCATTTATTTCACAAAGCTGGTGTTTCGTTTGGATTGTTTTTTCTCTAAGTTTAGATTTAGTTATTGCATTTGCATCTTGAAGAGAGACACTGTTGCTGTTATTGTTGAGATTTCTGGACTCCTTGGCTAGTTTATCAGCATTTTCGTTGCCTGCTATTTCAACATGTGCAGGTATCCACTGAAGTGTACAGGTTTTATTTATAGCTTGAAGATCTTGAAGTCCTCAGATGATTTCATGGGTGATAGAAGAGTGCCCCTTTGAAATGGCCTGGAGGGCGGCCTTCGAGTTGCAGAAAACCACTAGGCCCTCTGCCTGCTTAGTAGTGGGAAGGGACTTATACATATTAAGTGCCTCCAGAATTGCACGTAGCTCGCAGGTGAAGTTAGAGGCTATATTTCCCGCACCAAATTTGCCCTGGTGAGGCGTATCATCTGGAGTAGTTAAAAACACACCTGAACCCCCATTGGTGATAGTTTTGTCAGAGGAACCATCTGTATATGCATGTACAAACTTCTCTTTTGGAAAGTTTTCAATTGTATCGAGTCCCTTTTTCCTAATGATATCATTCTGTTCATTTTTGTTGCATGGCTCTCTAAAAGGTCGGTATGAATGTTGGTGTTCAGTGGAAGCCTTTTGCGAGAGATAGGTTCTTGAACAATAACCCATTTGTTGTTTTCAAGGCCAATACTTGCTCTGATATCTCTATCATATTGCATGGGTGAAGATCGTTTTAGTCTTGACTTGGCATTCCACCCTTCAAAGGTAATGTGAGAAATGTGTCCAGGAGCACGACTTCTCGCTTTGTTCGTGAACTTTATCATATTTACTTTTCTTCTATTTTGTAGACTTTCTAGTCCACACTCTCTGATTATCTTGACATTATTGGTGGATGATACTGCGCCAGTCACTATCTTTGCAGCTCTTGCTTGTATGCTTTCTAACTTGTTTAGGGCAGTATCAGAAGCGTGAGCCCATTATTCATATATGCACAAAAAGAAAAAAAAGAAAGAAAAAGGTTTTCTATAGAATATTCTACAGTATAATTAGCATTAAGATTTACAGGACCACACAAAAATATTCAGATACATTAACGGCTATTGCTGGAATTGCATTTTGGATTTTATTAAGCATTTTTACATTTTTCAACAATGTATATGAGTGATTATAAATTCAATTAGTCTATTTGTCTGTCCATTGTGTTATCACATTGGCAAAGAGCATTGAAGGTTCAACAAAGCAAAGAGTATATACAATTGGAAAGTGTTAATAATCTATGGAACATGCATAGTTTTTCTTTCTTGTTCTTATTTAAACCAAAATACTTGTTTTAAAATAATAATAATAACAATATATGTGACGTATTCCTGGGTGACAGTCGTGGAACACATAAGTAATCTAGTCAGGTTAACTAGAAAAGCCTTTATTTAAAATCCATTTCAGGGATGGAGATCCGAGTTTGGTAGGGCAATGAAGATTGATGGGGTCTTGAAGGCGGCCCCGCCATGTTAAATGGAATTTGCCGGCACCTGGCGCAGCCTCGCACGTTAACTTTCAAATTCGGTGGCACAGATTTACTAGATTTTTCTGGCAAGAGGATCTTGCCAAAATCTTCAAGGAAGATCCCGAATTTTGGCAAGTTCCATGTTTTAAACCCTTAATTTTTGGTGTAATTTGGCGTATTTCTAATTCCATCCCATTTTCTTTAATTGGTTATTTCATTTAATAACAACGCCTTCTCTTTGTTTCATATTGGTTGTACTTTTGTTTTTCGCAGACATTGTGACGCCTGTCGCCACTCCACTTTGCCAATTCATTAAAACAATTATTTATTGCTTTATTTTTGACATAAGTAACCAAACCATAATTTAGAATAATAAAATCACATATTTCTTTTAACATGCCTAATTTAATTCTTGTATTGAATCTTTCTGTCGCCAGATACTTTTGTATTGCTCATTAAACTTATTTATAGCATATTTCCAGATATCAAAATGTCTTGAATGATTAACTTGTTTATTTCAAGTGATCGTGATTGCAATTTCCGTTCATTATTTTTTTATGCTTAACTCTTTTAATTTATTTTGCAATATTATTCTGAAATATAAAAAGAATACCCTGAAAATATGAAAATAATAATTTAAAATATAAAAATATTAATTCTTACCTCTTTTTTATCCATTGTATTTCATATCCCCCCCCTCCCGTCCAAGAAAGGTCGCCCAGTCTCGCGTCCAAAACTGTGGGAGCTCACCTGGTAGGTAAGTAAAATTTAAGTACTTGATTATGAGAAAGGAGAAAAAAAAAAAAAATTCCCTAATAATCGCAGAACGTTCTCCATTGCCCTGGCTGGTTGGCTGATTGTTGGTTGGATGGCTTTTAATGGTGCAAAGTACAGAATGAAACATGCTGCGCCAATCAAAAAAGGGATAAAGAATAAAATTTAGCCACCCATCGATTGTCATTAACAAAAATTGAAAACAAGAGTAGGTAAACGTAAAATCAAAGTCATAAAATACATTGTAGATAATAAAAACAGATGTAAAATGTAACGAACAGTGCAGATAATAAAAAAGTTGAACTCACTTTAGAACTATACTTTTTTAATAGGACAAGGGATGGCTCCAAAGCATCCAAACTCTTAAAATCCAGCTTGATTCCCTTGTCTGGTCTTCTCGCAGCAACTGTACAGAGCCAAGGGTCCAATGACAAAGGTGCCAACTTTTGAAAAAGATTGGGTGGGCTCAAATATTTTTGGGTAAAAGGAACAATGCTAAAGAGATTTTCACTTTCTGAGCATGCTATGCAAGGAAAGTATTGTAATCATGACAAAAATTTGAATTTGAAATTTTAGTGTAGCTATACATTTTCAGGTCTCCTAAGTTCATTTTTGCTATTTTTACGATGATGTATGAATGTGTATGTGTTTGTGTTTGTGTATCTGTGTGAGTGAACACGATAGCTTCTAAACGCTTTGTTCCGATGAGCTGGAAGTTGGTATATATGTTGTAGGTTTGTAGATCACCATAGTATGAACTCTATTGATTTTTGTGAATCTAGCACTTATAGTAAGTATTTTTACAGGGACACAACAAAAAATTCTTTATCATTATAGTCTATGGGCTCAAATTATTTAAAATGCGATAATGTCTAAACACCTCATTCAAATAAACTAAAAAATTAAAGAAATGTTATAGGTCATTCACACGAACTGTATATAGATTTTAGTGAATCTAGCACTTATAGATTTTTTTAGGCACACAATAAAAAATTCTTTATCATTATGGTCTAAGGGATGAAATCATCAGGGTTGACTAGATTTTGCTCGACCCGAAAAAACCCGGGTGAATTTTTTCAATAAAACCCATTTGAAAAAAACAAAGAAAAAGCTCAAGTGGGTTTTTTCAAAATACTTGTTTAAAATTGTACTTTTATCTAATTTACAATAAACATATATTTATAAAACAAATATTATATACATTATTAGAACATGAACACAGAATTTTCAGAAATATTTGAGATGCTCATAGAAAAAAAAATCCTGAAAAATTCCCCCATAAAAAAAAAAAAAATATGTATAATTATCTTATTAACACAGAATAAAAAATTATACTAAAAAAATAAATACAAGAAAAAACAGAGGTGTTTGTCAACATAAAGAAAACTGTGGAACTTGAGGAATGTAAAATATAAATAAATAAAAATAAAATTTTAAAAAGTTTCTGAAAACTTTAACAGTGCAACACAGTTACCTAATGTAGAGGGACAATAGTTAGAAATATTTTATGAAAATCTATTTAATATGGAAAATTTAATAAAGTAACACTAAATAGTTATTAAAATCCAAATTTTTGTTGTAAAGGGCAGATAAACAGAATTTTAGAATATTTAAAGAATTTAAAATCAAATAAAAGGTAAAGTTTAAAATATATTAAAAACATTTAAAACCACTTTAAATTAGAAAAGCCTTTTCAACTTGCCTCGTTGTTGGCCGTAAGCTTTTCACCTGAACGTTCAGGCCTCCTCAGAGGCTTCATCTGTTGTGAAATTCGGACGGTGTTGTTGTCTGTGGGCGGTTGTCTTTATGAGATGCCTCCACGCTTCATTTGGGGCCATTGCGTCGCTGTCATTGCACACATTATGGTTGGTTGTAATTTCCAAAGATTCACGGAACATCGCATAATAGTAATTGTTATAATCGGCTAATTGTTTAGTTTCGTTAAATTTAATCTCTATATTTTCACTGTTATATGTTTAAGCTAGTGCGGTATTTATTTTGTCAGTTTTAATATCATGTTTGTGTTCGTTAATGCGGGTTTTAATTTTCCTTTTTGTAACTCCGATATATGAACCTGCGTTTTTATTTTGATTAATATAAGGTATTTTGTATATTCCGGCTGTTTCTAGTGGTGAAATTGGATCTTTATCGTTGCGTATTAATTGATATATATATTTCTATATATATATTCTCTAATTGATATATATTTCGACGCATGCAATATATATATATATATTTTTTAATATCGCATGCGTCCTTACTGATAAAACAGGAAAAATAGCTATTTTCAATCGCGAAGAATACAACGAGAAAATGGAGAAAGCAATAGAAGAAATAGGAGTCACCCATCTTAAAAAAGACCCAAATAAAAAACTAACAGAAAAAGTAAATAAAATTATAAATGAAGGCAAATGGCCCAACAATAGTAAACCAAAAATAAACAATCACGCACCTAACACCGCTAGAATGTTTGGGAAATTTAAAGACCACAAAAATCCACCTAAATTTAGACAGATTGTCAATAAAAAAGATAGCCCATCTTACAATTTGGAAAAATACATGAAAACCATCTACCAAGAACTTCTCCCCCCTTCAAATACCAGCCTAAATTCAACCGACGCAGGCTCGTACTGGCCCACCGGGCAACGAGGCAAATGCCCGGTGCGCCCTTCGCAGAGGAACTCTTTTTTTTTTTTTCCTTTTTCCTAGAACACTGTAAAGTTATAATGGTTTTTGTTTAAAATTGAAGGAAATATTTCGGTAGAATTTATTCTCAAAAGCAATCCTGAAACTCCTTTATCTGAATGCCTACATGTACATATTATAAATCAAGAATGCGAGTTCTCTATTTAAAATAGCTTGAATATGTTTATGTGCGCCCCACAACACTAGGCACACAGAAGACTAAGTAAAAGGCGTTTTGTAAGTTCCACTAAAGAGGGCGCCTTGCATTTTCCACTTAAGAGTGAACTTGTATGTTTCAACAAATTAAGCACCTTGCATGTTCAGTAGAACACATATGTGAGCACCATTAATCAAATTATAATTTTAAAACACGTAGCGTTATTATAAAAATCAACTAAAAACTATTACTAAATACAAATACGAAACATAACGCCCTTTATATTCAGTGAGTACATAATATTTTAAACACTACAAATACGTAAAACAAATTTTAGCGCATATTGCCCAATAAAATATATCGTAACTTTAGTGATAACACTATATGCGCCCCTCTAGACATAAAAGGCAAATTTAACAATTTTATATGTAGCCTCCTTATAAAAATGAACTAAAAAACTATTTTTGAAAAAAATACAAAACACAGCGCCTTTTACATTTACGGGATGGTACATGTATTTATTTGATCACTAAAATTATTTATAGAAATGAAATAAAATCATTAAATAAAAACTGTGCCCCTATCAGTGACGTAGAAATAACACCATATGCGACCGATCTGGCATAAAAGGAGCCCTCTTTTTAATGTTTTTATAAACAACAAATATTAAATACTCATGAAATGCTAAACAACACGCCTTTTAGTCTTAGTGAGGTGCACATATTCTTAAATTTTCTCAAAAATGGAGAAAAAAAAAAAAAAAAAAAAAAAAAAAAAACATGTTCTGGCAATATCAAGAATAACAAATAATACAGAAAACAGGGTATATTGCATGTTTAGCGAAACACATACGAGTGCCTCTCTAATCAAAATGTATGTAAAAATAAATAAAAATATAGCGTCTTTATAAAAAATAAGCTGAAAACTAATACTAAATACAAAAAAAAAAAAAAAAAAGCGCCCTGTAAATAATATAGTAAAGTCGAAATGACACCATATGCGCCCCTTTAGATAAAAAGGCGTCCTATTTTTAAGGCACCCTATCCTGTTTTAAGCGGGACGCCTTTTAGCCTTAGTGAGGTGCACTTGGTCTACATATATATTTTAAACACTTCAAATATGCAAAAGAAATTTTAAGCGCCCAATTAAATATATCGTAACTTTAGCAATAACACTATATGCGCCCCGCTAAGCATAAACGGCGCCATGTTTTCAACAGTTTTATAAGTAGCCTCTTATAAAAATGAACTGATAAACTATTTTTTAAATAAATACAAAACAGGGCGCATTTTATATTCAGTGAGTATGCATATAATTTAAGCACTACAAATATGTAAAAAAAAAAAAAAAAAAAAATAGTGCTTAATATAAAATATATCGTAACGTTAGGAATAACATTGCATGCGCCCCGCTAGGCATAAAAGGCACCCTGTTTTCAACAATTTTATATGTAGCCTCCTTATAAAAATGAACTAAAAAACTATTTTTGAAAATAAATAAATAAATACAAAATACAAAAAAGGCGCCTTTTACATCTACCAGATGGTACATGTATTTATTTCTCCACTGAAATTATTTATATAAATGAAATAAAATCAATAAACAAAAAAATGCACCTTTATCAATGATGTAGAAATAAAACCATATGCGCCCGATCAGGCATAAAAAGAGCCCTCTTTTTAATGTTTTAAAAAACGACAAAAATTACTTACAAACTAATATTAACCCTTTGAAGCAGATTTCTCATCAAACATAATTTTTACACTTTTTTGATAGTTTTAATTTATTTTAGATCTAAATAAGTGGAAAATGTTATATTTAAAATTTTAATTAATTTTGGTTCTAAAATATAGAGTGGGGCACCGGTGTCCTTTTCTGCGTTAAAGGTAAATTCATCATGGGGCACGGGCGTCCCATGAATAAATATTTTTACAAATTGCACATATTTACAATTACTTAGATATAGGAGTAGCAATAATTCATTACTGATCTTTTTTAAATAATCAAATTTAATTAGAAATAAATTTTTGAAATTGGTTGATAAAAGTTTTTCAAACTACTTTTATTTAACATTTTTATTTTAGTAAAAAATTTACTCTGATAATCTAATAGATTTTTTATAGTAACTATTAGACTCTCTTTTATAATAAAAAACTATCATATAATAATAATATTTATAATAAGAGCGTCAAAAAATAAATAAGCAAAAGGGACACCGGTGTCCCATCTGCGTCAAAGAGTTAAATGCTCTTAAAATGCTAAACAGCATGCCTTTTAGCCTTAGTGAGGTGCACATATTCTTAAATTTTCTCTAAAAATGGATGAAAAAACATGTATCCCTATCCCCCACAAGCCCTATCAAGAATAACAACTAATATAGAATGCTTAACCCTTTAACGTTCCCTACTTAATTTATTTTAAAAATTACTAACTAATATTAAAAATGGCTTTTAGATACGTAGCTGATCATAAATATTTAAAAAATAAAAAAATTAGCATTGTTCCTTTTTGAGAAATTTTTGGTTTGAAACATCTATAAGTTAACCTTATTAAATTCAAATAATATTTAATTTAATAAATAAAACACTTTGTAAGTAAGCATTATCGACTGCAAAAACTCGTAAAAGTTGTTTCGGGTGAAAATAATAGTCCAGCTCTTCATTAAAGGGGAAAAAAAAAAAAAAAAAAAAAAAAAAAACTAGACATGAGTGCATCATCAAACCAGCAATTCGCACTCGCGCACACAAAGAAACTTCAAGTCACTTATGCATTTAGCTTCCAATGAAGCATTATTTGTCAAATTTTGCAATAGTGCTGATATCTACAGACAGAAAAGGAACAAAAGTTTAAAACCTGATTAAAACAAGGGGGGGGGGGGGAGTTAAAAAAACTGCTGCATAAAAATTCTTAAATTATGCCAAATGTTTGGTTTCGCTGCGAAACCAATGATCGTTAAAGGGTTAACAGGGTATCTTGCATGTTCCACTAAACAGGGCGATTTGCATGTTTAGTGAAACACATACGGTGCATCTCTAATAAAGATGCATGTAAAAATTTTTAAAATATAGCATCTTTATAAAAATAAACTGAAAATTAATACTGAATACAATATAAAAAAAAAGTGCCTTTTATATCATTTTTTTCCCTCCGTGAATGTAAATTCCATCTTTGAATGAACTGTACCTCTCCTTATCCTTCAAAGTAAACAAAACAAGTACGTAAAAATGTCTTTCCTTTCTAGAAATTTTTCTTAGTTACTTCTGGATGTACAGCTAGCTGGGCAGTAGTGGCACCAGAAATTCCCCGACGGGGGGACACCACCTCCCCGACTGGGGGGCACCATATAGAGAGAGTTTATTATAGGAATATTTATCAAAAACTGCAATCTTGTTAATAATATTACTGTTAATATTTGTACCATTCCATTTGTTAGTACACCTCGCGGTTTTGGAGATCATCATGTCATTCACTGAGTGTATACTATTTTCTTTTCACAGAAAAAAATATGTACAAGATGTTTGAAGGAATATTCTTAAGAAAAAATTAATCTTCGTATCCGTTGATCACAAGTCTCTAAGGGGAGGGGGGCACCCATCGTGCCATAGAAAATTGGCTCTCCAGAGAGGTAGTCTTTCAATAGAAGTTGTCTTCCTATTCACGGAACAAATTTCAGAACATCAGCACCACATAACAGCTCATATGCACCTAAATTGAATCTATACTATTTTAAAATGGCCCTCTCATATACCAAGTTTTATGTAATTATATACGATAGAATCTGATATATAGTCTTCCCGATCATGGGAAAAATTAAAGCACAGGAGTGGCACCTATCTGGCTTTATGCGCTGAAACTGATTCCACATAATGTTTCATAATTGCCCTGTCCTATACAAAGTTACATGCAATAATATACAATAGAATCTGAGATATAGCTTCCTCTTCGCGAGAAAAATAGCAGTAGAGCAGCGCAACTTATCGGCCGATATGCTTCTAAATTAAATAAGCCTGATGTTTCATAATGGCCCTCTCACATATTAGGTTTTGTTCGATTATACAAAACAGAACCTGAGATAGTCTTCCGTTAAATTAAAAAAATTGCAGTACAGCAGCGCCACCTATTAAGTGATTTAGACAAAATGTTAACAGACACTAATTTATATCACGGTACAACTACATACAAATTTATATGTAATTCTGTGCTGTTGTTCTTGAGATACGGTTAGAACAGAATTTGTGTCACACATAGACAGATTTTCTAAAAATATCATGGTCAAAATGTGTTCTGGACCTCTCAAAACGTGTATATTCATGGAAAACCAGAACCTGAAAACTTTTATGAATCCAATGCTTTCTTCTATTGCAAAACTGGAATGCTCCAAATTTGTAAAAGGAAAGAAAAATGCTGCTAAAAGGAGAAAAACTAATTTTTTTTTCCCCCCGACAGATTTTAGGAATATGCCCTGATGGGGGGGGGGGGCACAGCAGGGGCCGCTTTACAATTTTGGCGGCCCTAAGCAATAGATTTTTGGCGGCCCCTCTAATAGATATTACACCAGGGCAGCTTATAGATTTCATGTGACCCCAGGTAAATTTTCTCACTGTGATCCCTCCCCCTCCACCCCTCCTCCTTTACAAAAGAGAAAACTACTATATTAAGATTCAACTTCCGACAAAGTTCAAGAGTGAATAATAACAATATTAAAATATTACTTTTTTTTTTAAATTAGTTCTTACTTTTATTATAATTTTAATCCTTCCATAAATGATAATGTTACATTTTACATTAAACCAGATGATAACAAGAATTCGTTTCATTTTTTAAACAAGAACGAAAAATCATTTGGTTTGCATAGACTATTAATATTTTTCAAATGTATGTACTTGTTGCCTCGTTTAACCTTTAATGTACTTTGCCTATTTTATCACACAAAGGAAAAAAATGCAGACAGACAAACTAACTGAATTGATAATCACTCCAAAACATTGTTGAAAAGTGTTAAAAAACCTTAACGTAAACGGAAATGCAGTTCTAACAATTTCCATTTGTAGCTCTTAAGCTCTTATAATGTGTTTGAATATTTTGGTGTGATCCTGTAAATTTTAATGCTAAACATGCCCTATTCTATAATTTTTTTTTTTTTTTTTTTTTTTTAAATCATATAAATAATAAATCTAAAATTTAATACGACTTTCGCAGTATAAAGTTTTTTAAATGTGATTTATAAAAGTACATCTCATAGAAAGCAATTAATTGTCATTCTTTTGGGTGTCCCTGTACACAAGCTAGTTATCCTATTTCTACCATTTTTAATAGCTACGGCCGTGCTAACAAATCAAAGTCGTCAACATTTTTAATCTTTATTGAAAAGTGTTAAAAAAGCTTTCCCCTTCACTTTTGCTTGAACCTTTTCCTTAATGTATATGAGAAATATTTTTTTTATTAATTCATTTCTTAGTGGATTGATTCATCAGATGAAATTTTACGCTAGGGTTCGAGGCCTATAGGTAGAATGCCCTCCGAGGGGGGGGGGGGCTTTCTAAGGTGTCTTAGCCTGTATTTACGCAAGTTTCGGAGAAAAACACGGAAAATTCCGAACGCTTAGGTTGATGAGCACGACCAGGGATCGAACCGGGCACTTCCCATCTACCAGCTTTGAGCGCAGAACCGCTCGGCCACTGGTGGGCCTGTGATGCTAATCAAAGTAGCGTTTAATTTTTCTCAATGAAGGTAAAGCCTTTTGCAGAAAAGACTATCTAAAGTCAATGCATGAAACATATTTTCTAGCAGTGTTGCCAGATCTGACGGATTTTTACTTTCTCTTACCCATAAGGCAGAGAAAGTACTGTTTTGGGGTCAAATTTTCGAACGCGAGATTTTGTTATATTTACACGTTTTGAGGTCCCCTGAATACGAAAATCATGTTTTTAGCAAATGGTCTGTGTGTGTGTCTGTCTGTTATCAGCATATCTCAAGAACAAATAGTAGCAGACATTCCAAACTTGGCATTCTAAATGTGTATCATATATAAATGCTACAGTAAGCTTTTCGTTAAGATCAAGCAAATGGTTCGTGTACAGGGACAATCAAGAGAATTTTAATACATTACGTTTATGGGGAAATTGCAGGTAAGTAGAGTTTTTAGCATCTATAAACTGCACTAAACCAAATGAAACGGATATATATATTTTGTAATAGAGATAGTCAACTGGGAAAAAAATTTTGTGTATGTAGGAGCCTCGTCTCCCCCCCCTGGGGGGGGGAAGTCCCCCCCTCTAGAGGAGTAAATTTTCATGATGGATATCTTTCAAAAGAATAATTTAAAACAAAATTATCGATTTTTTTCACTTTTAAGGAAAAAAAATAATTGTAATTTTTTTTTTTTTTATTGAGAATAAAATGGACTTTCTTTGGATATTTAGTGTTATACTACTTCTCTAATATGTAAATCGTCTGCATTATCATAAAAGATAATTTTTTTTAAATAATAATTTTAATAAATTATTTTTTAAAAACAGAATTATTTTTTAATAACCGAATTAAATTTTATATAAATCTAGGTGCATTAATGAAATGGGGAGCCCCCCCCCCCTCCCTCACACAGAATTAATTATCATATAAAACTCTTCCGAAGCCTAATTTGAATTGTTTAACATAGGTTTACATAACATCGTTATCTTACCACTTAATCTCCAACCTGTATTTATAGTATTAAATTTCAGGGTAAGAGAAAGTCGTGTGAGTGACACATCAGATTATTTATTCAATAATCACAAAAATTTTGAGAAGTGATATTTGATATACATAATAGACTATGAATATTCGAAGCGGTTCAGGTAAACATTACAATAAACAATTATTGGTGACTATTGAATAAAAAATCCGCCAGATCTGGCAACACTGTTTTCTATACCCCATAGACGAGAAAAGATCGCCCTTATGTAATTTAAATTTACTCTTATTTATTTTTTCATCTTAATTTATATATTTTTAATCTTTTCTAAAGATCTTTCTGAAATCTGAACTATTTTCTGACTTGTTTACGAAGTTATTTTTTCGCAAATGTATAAAACTTTCATGAATTTTTTACTTAGATATTTATAAATTTAATAGTGTTTTTTTGTCTATTTTCTTATTCTTAGTTCTGTTATTTAGTTGATTATTGATGAATTTGATATAAGGAGTTAGAATTTTCAGCTGAATGAACTTAAAAATGAGGCCGCCATGCGAAAGTCTCAACCGCGTTAGCGATGTCAAGTAAAAGGGCTTTGAATTTTTCAGATTTAATAAAACTATCACGAATAAATTCTGATGGGTGGTGCAATGTTTCGGTCCAAAACCAAATTGTTCGGGTTGAAATTGCAAACAATTCAGTCCCTCATCATAATTTTTTCCATTTAATTTAAAAAGATTTAGCTTTCATTCATTATCACAATACAAATCAAAGAATATGTTTATTAAAAATCAACATTTTAGTACCTTAACCAGAGTATCTAATTTTTATTCCCAACTGCAAAAATTCATCTTAGAAATTTTTGCAAAGTTTTACTTTAATAACGTAAAGAAAATTCATTTATTTCTTCTATTTGAAACTTATTCACAAATTCTGGTGGTAGTTTATTTTAAATGTGCGAAATTTCCTTGCCCCTGAAAGGGTTAAGGTGTTTTTATACAAACTTAAAATCCTTAAAGAAGGTTAATTTTAATTTACAGTTGAATATACACATATTCCTTAAAAGAGAGAAAAAAACATGAAAAATTGAATAATGATTTTCGCTTTTCTTTCACCGATTTTTTTTCCCCCTTAAATTTTGGGCGGTGTTTCAATTTTTTTGGCGGCCCTAGGCGACCGCTTAGGTTCGCCTAATGGTAAAGCGGGCCCTGGGGCACAGACTCCCCGATAGGGGAGCTGGCACCACCCCTGCAGCTGGGGCTGAGACAAAGCGTATCTAACCTGCAGATTAGTATACTCTTTGGGACTTTGGGCTGAGAGGATGACAATGAACGTTATCAGTAATTTTTTATGTGGGCACAGTTGATGCTTTTTCAGCAATAGGGGGATTAATGTGAGCACTGTTGATGTGTTCCCCTTCTTGTCACCTAAATGATCATAGTTATAGTACATTTACATACAAAGTCTTTTTCAACAACTATTATGGTGATAGATATTATTTGTTCACACACATTTACGCATTTCAAAGAAATCCGGAACAAAAATGCTAATAATCTTTTTTCTATTACTGGGAAAACACGCGTTTCCAATTTTTTCTAACGAATAGCTGAAGATGGGGGAGGGACATTCACTGTGAAACCTGCACATCTTGAATTCTATATAATGTAACGTGAAAAAGTGAAGGTGGAATTATCTGAATGGTATCAGTTCTGTTGTGTTTACGCCAACCCATGTGAAATACAAGAATTTTCATTTTGGGAAAAATAATCTAAGGTATGATTATTCATATTATATTTATTATTTATTATTATTTGTTGAAGTGCAGGCGTATGGAGAGATAGAGATTATATCTTTGAATTCTTTGCCTCTACTCATTGCCTACCTACTTTTTTTTAAATTCCGTTTTCGCATTTAGAAAATTCAAAACTATTAAATTGCTTCACGTTTTCCTTAAAAAATAAATAAATAAATAAATGAATAAATAAATAAATAAATAAATAATAAAAATAAAATTTAATTTTTTTAATATTTTGTTTATAATTTTAAGGCCAATTGACTGCACTTGGGTTAGGAAGAGGAAGTTTTAGGAAGATTGTCCTTAGTGGTGCTCTTTTTAAGGGGTAATAGCCCGTATTTATACAAGTTTCGGAGGAAAACATGGATATCGCAGAACGACTAGATCGTCGATGCGATTTGAGATCGAACCCGGCACTACAAAGTACCAGCTTCGGTAGCATAATTTCTCGGCCACAAGTGGGACTATATTATCTCTGAAATATTTAATGCTTCATAGATATCATAATTATGTACAGACATTTGTTGAAATTTTGTTTATTATGTATTTAATATAAATGCAGATTTTATGGATATATATATATATATTTCGGTATCATTAAAAAAATAAAATAAAAAATAATATTTGATCGAAATTTTTTTTTTTGACTTAATAAGATTCTTTATCACTTTTATGCAAATTTGTATTTTATTAAGATCTATTTTACTTTATTAAGTCTAAGATCAATATTTAAATATTTAAAGCTGAAATGATTGTTTCTCAGAGATCTTTAAAAGCTGTATCTATTTCACTAATTTTTCAACATAGAACTGATAGCTTTTTTCTTTCTTTCTTTCTTTTTTTTAAGTTCACATATTTCTGTAATATATATTGAATGTTTGAATTAAATCAAATATAAGTAGTGTCTAATTTCAGGGAGTAAATAAAATTTAGGATTTATTTTTCAATGTAAAAAAGTATATGTTAAAGCAGGCAAAACTTCCGATCAAGTGAAATCATGTAATTAGTATTATTTTTTGTGTATAAAATTTCCAATTGTCATTATTATTATTATTATTATTCTCACTATTTTTATTTTATTTTTTATTTGTTTATTTTTGTCTTTGCTGGCTGATGGGATAAATTAAGTTGAAAGAAGCACTTTTGTTTGTAATGTTTTAATATATTGTAGATTAAAAGAGGAGAATTTTAAAAATAAATTTTTCTTTCTTTTAAATATTTGTATTTAATCTGTTCACAACTCATTCTCTCTCTCTCACTCTCTCTTTTTTAACTGCGCTTTGGTTAAAGTAAATGTGCCAGAATCTAAAGATTACAATTCTTAAACTACATCACTTATTCTATTGATAAGTTAAAACAGATTTTATTAATTTTCTTAAACATATCTTCAAAACATATCTTGCCAATTTCAAAATAATAATGATTATGATAAAAAATCTTTTATTATTATTATTATTATTATTTGTTTATATACATATATATTCCTTTGTAAAAATAATATAAATCTTGCCACAAGAAGTATAAATATTCGATAGAAATATAAACAAAAATAGACGTATAAATATTCAAAAGTATAACTATTCATATAAATTTCTATATAAATAAAAATAGGAGTATAAATATTCAGGAAAAACTTGTGAAACGTTTTTGCTGTATTAATATTTATACTTTAGTATACTTGATATCCCTTATGTGCACATGCATATACATAAACATGCTCATGCTCTTGCATTATGTACAGGGTGATTATAAAAATACTTTTCCCATGAAAGACTAATGAATGAATGTTAGTAGAATTTAAGAAAATAGCACATATGCTTGGATTAAGATATTTTAAAATATGCGCTGGAGAATGAAGTGAAACACAAAAAGTCAAAAACCTAATTCTATGGTTATACTGATAAAATTTCAAATAGCAGCACCTAATTTTTTAACCGTAATAATTTTGAGAGTGAAAAACATAAACACATAAACGGGGATTGTATTTCCAACAGTAAGACAATAAAAATGGGAACAAACAAATCACAGGAAAATAAATGAAAATTCAAGTTCAAATTCTACTTTATGTCATTGAAACATGATCCTCACAATAGTAAAAATTTTATTTTTTGCAAATTGCCAATAGGTTCGCTCACACTGACTTTGCATGACAAGGCAAGATTCTTGGCGATTCGATTTTGTTTAAAATTATCTCGGCCAGCTAATTTTTTAACAATAGTTCACAAATCTTTTATAAATTATGACATTCTGTTGTTTACAATAATCTGCGCGCAATATTTGTTGCTTGTGAAATAGCTTAGCTTACGTGAAAAATGCTTATTTTTTTTTCTTAATTTTTCTGTGACTTCATTCTCTCTTTCCTTGCGGCCTACCAGCGGTTTTGCGCTCAAAACTGGTAGGTGTGAGGTGCCAGGTTCGATCCCAGGTTGTGCTTGTCGGTCTAGTCTTTCGAATTTTCCGTGGTTTTCTCCAAAACTTGCTTAAATACGGGCTAGTAACCCTTAGAAAGACCACAATGGAGGACACTCTCCCTCAGGCCTAGGATCCTAGTGCAGTTAGTCGGCTTTAATTCCAACAACCCTTTCTTTGCTCATTGTGTATTTTTTGAATATGTTTTAAACCACAATTTCTATAGATACAGTCATCGAAACAGCATAATTTATGGTTTTTACTCTAAAAAAATATGACGCAATTTAAAAATTATGGGTTTTGTTATTTAAAAAATTGACCACTGTAAACTTAACTGTGAGAGCTGGAGTAATGTGTTTAATTTCGTGCTCGAGCGCTTATTTTAACATATTCAAATTCAAGCGGACACGGCATTTTTCTTTAATGGGATGTTAGCTAGAGGGGTCGTGTACAGTTTTCTCTTTTCACAAAGGAAAGTTTATGTTATTTATGTACCAGAAATTTTATGTAGTGATTTTTTAATAGGATATATTCCATTGGTGAAGCCTAAAATGGTTAAAAAGAAAAGAAAGCTGTCTAAGGTGGAAAAGGAATATATGCCTTTGAGAACTCTGGTCGTGTATAAAGAAAATTTTTTGTAATCACCTTGGTATTGGTGCAAGATTGATTGCAATTGGACCCCAGTTCTCCATGGAATGCCTTCCATTAGGTCTTTTTAAGGAGTCTTAGCTCCTATTCCCATATTTACACAAGTTTCGGAGAAAACTATGGAAAACTTCATATGATTAGGTCAAGCGTTTAGACCTGAGATTGAAACCGACACTACTTATACCAATTTAGAGAGCAGAACTTCTTGGCCACTACATATAATAACCCTGAATAATGTTTAGTAGTAAACTGGCGCCCTTTTTATCTAGATTGTTGGCGCCCTTTTTATTCAAAGTACCAGCGCCCTCTTTGTCATGCCAGTACGACCCTGAACCGACGAATTCATAAAAAACTTAAAAGATATTAAATTAGAACCTAATGTTACTATGGTAAGCTTCGATGCCGTAAACCTGTACCCATCCATCAATATAAAAGAAATCAACAAAATCATAAACAAAAAAATAAAAGAAAAATATAAAAATAAAGAAATATGCCAAACCTTAATTTCAGCCACCAACTTAATATTAAATGAAAACTACTTTAGATTTAACAACAAATTCTACCTGCAAAATAAAGGCGTCCCAATGGGATCGTCGATCTCAGGAGTAATTGCAGAGTTTAAATTAAGACAGATAGGAAATGAGTACATTACAAAAAGTTTTAAAGAAATAAAATATTGGTATCGAAATGTAGATGACGTATTTGCAATTCTAAAAAACACCTCCCCCCCAAAAAATACACTGGAAAAACTAAACAAAATAGACCTGGACATTAAATTCACTCTTGAAATCCAAAATGAAAACTCATTAAATTTTTTAGACGTTACTATAATAAAAACCCCAGAATTAAACTTTGAAACCACGGTATATCGGAAACAAAACAATAGTAATGAAATTATAAATGCTAAATGCAAAACTCCTTACAGATATAAGATCACGGCTATACAATATTACATAAATCGCGCAATAAATATATGCTCCAACAAAACCTTATTAAAACAAGAAATTCAAAAAATTACAGGAATATGCCAGAATGCAGGTTACAAAAAGCACACAATAAATAAACTGTATAGAAATAGACTAAAAAAACTGGACGATATTAATAACGCACAAAAACAAAAACAAAAATACATCCCCCCAATTCCATATAATAAAGGTGTAAGCAATAAAATAAAAAACGAAGCCGCGAAATTAAATATAAATGTACCGATAAAACCAAATAGTAATATTTTCCAAAGAATTAGAAATGACAAAGACGAAATCCATTTTTCAGAAACTGCAGGAATTTACAAAATTAATTACACCAAAGAAGATAAAACAACAGGATGCTATATCGGCATGACGAAACGGAAGATAAAAACGCGGATTAAAGAACACGAAAATGATATAAAATATGATAAAATAACAACAGCACTAACAAAAATAAACGAAAAAGAAAATATAAAAATAGACTTTAAAAACTTCAGCAAAATAGCTCACTATAACAATTATCATTACGCCACAAAAAGAGAAAACGTCGAAATTATTGCAAATCACGACATATGCAATACTGAGCCAATGGAAATTGACGCCGGGTGGCGCCCTATCCTAGAGAAGAAAGGTGGAAGAAAAACAAAAGATACGCCCCACGAACGTGTTCACCAGAACACACCTGAGGAAGACTGCTGAAGCAGTTGAAAGCGCTTGTGAGGTAATTTTAAACGGTTTTAAATGTTTTTAATATATTTAAAGCATTATTTAATTTTTAAAAATTTCTTTATAACATAATCATAAAAGGACTTTATACATTTTAAAATTATTTTTTTTAAATTTTGATTTTAATGAATAAAAAATATTTAATTTTTTAAATCATCTTATTATGAATGATATATTTAATGTTTAAAAAAAAGGAAGAAAGAAAATATTCCTGAAAACACTGATAAAACCTGAAAATATTCTG
This sequence comes from Salticus scenicus, assembly GCA_963930645.1. Lineage (NCBI taxonomy): Eukaryota > Metazoa > Arthropoda > Arachnida > Araneae > Salticidae > Salticus > Salticus scenicus. The sequence continues at coordinate 188,810,887 of OZ005652.1, forward strand.
GAAAAACCCTGATTAAACCCAATAAAACTCAAAAAAAAAAAACGGGTTTTCTCCAACCTTGAAAATTGTAGCGTGATATCATTTAAATGCCTTATCCAATTAAGCTGAAAATGTTTATAGGTGTTATAGGCCGCCATCGAACAAACTGCATAAATTTTGGGGTCTCTCTACCACTTATAAATTTGTACAGGAACACAAGAAAAAATTCTTTATCGTAATCGCCTATGGGTTTAAATTATTTAAAATGTGACAGCGTCTAAACGTCATATTCAAATGAACAGGAAATTTATTCTACATGTTATAGATCCCCGTCACACGAAATGTATGAATTTTAGAGAATACAGCACTTGTAATTTTTACAGGTACACAACGAAAATTTCTGTATCATTAGGCTTATGGGCTCAATTTTTTTTTAAGTGCGATAGCACCTTAGACGATAGTGTTTCATTCGATTCAGCTGAAAGTTTATATGAATGTTACAGGCTACTGTTGTATGAAATGTATATATTTCATTGAATCTAAGGCACAGAACGAAATATTCTTTATTATTATAATCTATGGGCTCAATTTTTTAAGTACAACAGCGTTAAAATAAATAATATGCTACATAGAGAAAAATACTGAAAAACTCTTTTATAATCGTCTCTTTTGTTTATTTAATGACTCCTCTTACTTTACTTTATCTACATAACAGTTAATTATGTTCGGAAAGTCGAGTAAAGTTACTCCAGATTTATTTTCCGTTGGAGGAGAGATGAAGGTGGATAAGGATACATTCATTCCATACTATATAAAGTTATGATGGGATTAAGAATGGACCTCTATCTGGTCAAGTTTCATTGCAGGGTGAAGGAGGGTCTGCAGTATATTTTACGGGAAGCGTCTGTTCTCTGTTGCTATCACCAAAAACTTCTTCTTCCGAAACCTAATACATATTATAAGAATTTACAGTGATCCGAATTCATTTGAAAAATATGAAGTTTTAATTTCATATACATTCAACTGACTGAGTCTGTCTTGAGGCTTATATTCCCAAACTTTTTCAAAGAAAATTCTTTTTTAAGTTTCAAAAATTTAAATAAATAATAAATCAGAATAATGGAAACTGGGTGGGCTGGGAGAGCAAATTATTGGGTGGGCTCATGCCCCATGGGCCCATATAAGTTGACGCCACTGCCCAATGAAATGTCAGAAGTTGTATCTGGTGGATGAGCCATGATTGAGATTGGTAAATGGACATCATTGTCTTGCACGCTACCCATTGAAATGTCCACCTCTAAAAAGTCTATAGGACCACTTAGCGCTTTTTCCAGAGCACCCCAGCTGTTTATGGTGTGCGCCCACGTGATTTCACTAGCATTATTGATTACTCCATTCATCTTGGGTCCGAAGTGAGTCGTGCCCGAAACAAACGGGAGTGTCGATGCCGCTACAGACACAAAGGCAAGGATGGAGAGTAAAGGAATCTGTGATCCCATCTGATTGCATTAACCAAATAAAATAGGCGTTCGAAGCATAATCAAATTATCTCCATTGCCCTGGACTCATGCAAAGGTTTACAGGTTTCACCATCATTTTGGTGATTAAAATAAAAATATCATGCATAATAATAGGTGTAATAATATAGTAAATGCACATTTACATTTTTAACTTCTAGATTAAATGCTTAAAATACAACATAGTTACTACTAGTACTGGACGATATTGACATTTCTTAAATCGATATATCGTTCATCTAAAATACCGATATAAGGATAAATCGATTTAGTGCACTGTTGCCAACTCTAGAGATTTGTCCTTACAAGTAGGGACTTAAAGGACTTCAGAATATTGGACGAATTTTATATTCTTAGGTACTTTTCTAAAACTTTATGTAAGATTTTGCATGTAATTTACTTTTACCACTTTTTTTCATGATTTTTTACAAAAAGTATGAACATTTTGAGATAATCAATTTGGATATGGCAAAATTTGAGTTGGCAACACTGATTGTATCCTTATATTTTAAAACAGGACGCCAGTGTTAACTGTACAGCGATATGTATAAAACGTTAGTAAGCGGTGATTTATATCAAGTCGCAACTTTGTAAAACTTTTTATAGGATTTTGTTCATTAATTCTCGAGCTATAAGTTGGAAAAAAAAAATTTCACACACACACAGGTGGGCAACTTCTAAAAATGGTAAAATCGGGCTGTATACCTCTTAAAACGCGTAAATCCATCGAAAACCGGGAATCGAAAATATTTGAAATCCAATACTTTCTTCTGTTGAATATAGAAGAAAGTATAAACGCGAGTATCAGCAACTGACTAAAGAAAAATTACATCAGTTTCACAAAATTAAATTTTTCTTTTGAATTTTTTTTTTTTTTTTTTTTTTATTTAAAAAGATCAAACAGATTTCTAATAAAAATACATTTCTTTAATACTATAAATCGAAACTCGCGGTGTGACATTTCGTGAGTGAGCTTTAGAACATTTAAAATAAAAATTTTCAGCCTAATTATTTACTAACTTATTAACTAATTGTTAAAATCAAAATTGTATCATTATTATTTATACAGGGGTGATTGTGACTCAAAGGTAAAAACCCTGAAAATTAGAACCTCAAATTAGAAAAAACCAAAATATCAAATAATACTCAAACTATTTAGGCCAGAAGCCCTCAATCTTTTTACATATTTCCTTCCCATATCACCTGGATAACAAATGAACCAATAAAAGCAAAAAATAACTTTATAGGAAACATGAAAATACAGATGGGTTAGAGTAAAAACCCTGAACACAAACACCCCTGTTTATATTATTAATTTTTAATACATTAAAATATTTATAATTCCCCCTTTTATACAAAGGGATTGCAAAATTGCAAGCAGCAGAAAATCACTAATTTGGAAAAGCTTCACATTCAATAATAAATTTCTATAGTTCTTGAAAGTCTCAATCAATATAATTCTTAATTAAAATTTTATAAAATATAATTCTTAAAAAAAAAAAAAAATCACGAGCTTTTTTTTTTTTTTTTATTACTGAAGTTAAAAATCCAAATCAACTTACTTTTACTACTTATTTTGGAATAAATTACATCCTACATTACAAATTATAAAAAGACATAAATGATTATCAGTTTCTAGAGCTCAATATAGGGAATTAAAACTAGTAAAAAAGCGAATAATACGGTGCGCTTGAAGAAAAAAAAAAAAAAAAAATCTATGAACTCTCACCACATTAAAAATTATTTTTTAAATACTCATACTAAATGTTATGTAATTGATTTCCAAGTAAAGAAAAACTAGATATTTAAATATCAGAATAATCATATTTTTAAGATGGTTCTATTGTTTAAGTTAATTTATTTTTTATAATGTCCATTTCAGTACTGGAAAAGTGTTATTTAATTAAATAAAATATTAATAAAGAATAATTAACTACCTAACAAACACAAAAACTGGAGTCTCTTATTTTCAGGTTACAAGAACACGGGGGAAAATGCGTATGTAATTCGACGATCTCAGCAAAGCAAACACGGTTTGAATGAATGAATATGAATACATGTAGGCAAAACTTTATCAGTATCGGTTTTTATTTGACGACTGCACATGTGTAACGCAAAACCGAAGTGACAGCCTGAAAGTTGTGGTTTAAAAACAGATGTTGGCTTTTGCCGAATAATGAATTTAACATTCTACAAGTGTGCTTGCGCAATACTAAATCGAAACGGCATTTCAATAAACGTTTCGCTCTTGAACTCTCCTCGGTTTTAGAGCTGAGTGAGTTTGGGTATCGCACGTCTGCGCATGCTTTAACTAAACCGATACAGCCCTTGAATGAATACAAATCTGGCATTATTCCAGCATTTAATATCGGTTTAGCGTAGAATCAAATGCTCGTGTTTTTTGATGATTCTGCATCGATATATCTCGAAAGATAAAATATTTAAATCGAATAAACGATATTAGCATTGAATCGATATTTTGTGTTACATCGATATAAAGCCCAGTCCCAGTTACTACAAATATAATATAATCAAATATAACACACAATAATATAAAAAATAGATTCACATATATACAGAGCACTGTTGTTCAGAGCAGTCGTTGCTTAAATCTATTTTTAATGTCCTTGGAACATGTTTCAAAGTCTTTACTTAAAGTTATTATTAATGTTCACTATGTTCTTGTCTTTGATGACATGTTTTCCAAAGTTTAGACCTTAAGAAGCCCACGTAAGGTCTTGTCAAGTGATATTGTCCTTTTGTAGACATTTTTGAATAATAGATTAATTATAAAACTTGATATTTTTCTTCCCCCACATTTTTCATATTGACATGATAAAAATGTATGATATAAAATATTATGCCATAGAAATATGAAACAGTTATATAATTCAATACAGGTATACAATATAAGAAAAACAACTATAACAACATTATAATTATGACCAATAAAATTTCCTATTTACACATGAAATTGAAATCAATAGGTTACTTTTTATTAGTATCTATCATTTCGTATTCTCTCTCATGTACTATAAACATACCAAAAAAAACCCTCTTTTTTTAAGAATTTATATGGATAGATGCCATTACCCTTGAAACCCCATGAGAGTTTGCCAACCAAACAAAATTCTAAAGGGCAAAAAGGTGGATTTTTGGCAAATCTCCTCAGGGAAATAAGCATGCTTGTTTCCCCATGCTCCTCGGATTTCTCACTCAGGTGAGTTCAGAGAAATATGAGTAAACAGTTAGCTAAAAGAAAGGGGGATTTAAGGAGGAGAGGACCCACATTTCGAGATTCACTTTAGTATTTTATTTATTATTAAATATTTTTAAACTTGAAGGTTTACTTATAAAAGAAGGAGGCACAATCATGCAACCACTGAGTCGAAGAAAGGAAGCTATGTCTCCTGACATCCCGCCAATTTCTTCGAACCCAGTGGGTCTTCATCCAACGCATCACAGGAAGATAGAACAGCAAAAATATAAAAAATATTTTGGCGCAGAACCGGCCTAGTGTTTTATTCATGACTTAATTTGAATTTTTGTGGATTATTATAATATCTTAATTTAGATGAATGAACAATTTCAGATTGTTTCTTGAAATGAAGGTTTGGTCTATCAATCTCGAAACTGACCTCTGATAATTGCTTTAATATCATATACGGTCCTGAGTATGGGGAGGTTAATTTACGCGTATTAGGATAATGGAATTCTTCATATAATACTTCATCACCAACTTTAAATTTAGCAGGGAGAAATCGAGCATCATATCTTACTTTATTTCCATTATGGTATTCAATTGTGTGTTCTTTTGCAAACTTTCTAGCTTCATCCACCTTGGGGTAATAACTGTTATTGGGAATTAACGGATCATCAGGAAAGTTTCCAAATAATAAATGACTAGGTGAGAATTTTGTAACCGAATGAGGGGTGGCATTATACTGGCTAAGAACCTCCTCTAATAATTTGGTCCAAAGTACTTTAGATGAAATGGAATTTACTTTGCATTTAAGTCTAGTTACGATAGTTTGATGGACACATTCTACTTTTCCATTTGTCTCCGGATGATGACTGCTAGTTAAAATATGTTTAACATTATAATTTCTTAAAAATTTCTTAAAACATGATGAAGTATAAACGCTGCATTTCTATCTGTTAACAGTTTTTCAGGTACTTGTATTTGGAAAATTTGTTTCAAAAAGATGGAAAGATTAAGGTAAAAAAATATAACATGCATTACATTCTTATGTGACAGAATGATTTGCAAACTCAACTGATGATTAGATATGTGTTTGCATAGGTTTTTTCAGTTCATATTTATTAATGCAAAAAGAATAAGCATAAGGATATTTCACATGCAAGTATATTGGAATTTACTTTTTCTAGAGTGGGCATCCAGGATTTTGCAAGATGACAATTTTGTAAGACAACCCAGGATCCTTGTTCAACTCCTTCTTCAATTAACTTCATTGCAATTGGTCCCTGTCCTTGACCAAGCGACAAAGAATTCAGACGATAACCTCCAAAGCCCTAAAAAAAAAATAAGATGCAAAAATATTTCTATGCATAATAAAATTTCAAATTTTTGATTTTCTTTAAAATAATTAGAGTCACTTAATTGTAATGCTTTCCTTCCCAAAAAAAAAAGAAACAGGTTAACAATTACAAGGTAAACTCTTTCCAGAGGTCATGATCAAGCATATTCTAAAATGTTATTTGATTGATGGAATATTTTGGTAAAATCATTACAGCATCCCATTTTTTAAAGACAAGTAAATGAAGCCATTTATGTTATTTAAAAAAAGAAAAGATAAAAAACAGCTTATGAAACATAAATCTATATGGGTTTTATAATATAATAAACTAAAGCTGTAAAAGGTGCATCAAAGGAAAATGTTAACAATAATAAATTAATAATGCAAATATCATAAATTATTTAAATAAAAAAAAAAAACTCTTAACAATTTGCAAAATATAAGTACATACTTTGATGCTGCACTCATGCTTACTTTCATTGCCTCATGGAGGATTGTGCTATAATTTCTATCAAAAACTATTGTTTGTAAGTACTTTGCAATCTATAATATTTGCTGACAAATTTACTATTTATTATAAGTTAAAAGTTATAAAATCTAACATAAAATCCAAACACAAATTTGAACTTCAATTCTGAAGGCTACAAAATAAAGCAGTTCACATTAAAATTACTCGTTAAGAAATTTGTATAATATTATTCTTTTGAGGAATAATCTAAAATTCAATGTCCAAATTTTGAAACTTTCAACATATTTTTTATCCTTTTATTATATTTGTGATTCCTTATTTGCTTTAAATATCCCTCATCGTTCATTCTTTTTTATTTATTTGTTATATTTTAGGTTGAATTATTAATGGCTAACAATCAAGTACAGCCAATTAGAATAAAAGGGCCATAGGAGAGAATTCAATAAAAAGGGCAACCTATTTTCAAAACGGACATAATTTGTAATCTTCTATGTTGTGATTTTTGTAAGTGACGAAGGTAAGTTACTAATTTTACATGTATATATGTGGGCTATAAGCATTTGTTATTCCTGGAATGCTGTAAAACTATTGCTAGAAGATTACATGCCAGGAAGAAAAATATTTAATGGACTTTGAACATTTAAATTGTTTGAAAAGGCCACTTGGTACTAAAACGTTTTTAAAAGGACTATCAGGTGCTAAAATGGGTTGAAAAAGAGCCGATGGATGGAGCAGCCTACCAAATAAGCCTAGAGTCAACACTATTGATGAGCTAATATTACAAATTTATTCATAATGAAACACAATCTATTTACATTGTGGCTAGCAGAGAACTGACGTTTGCTTCAAACAGGCCATCAACGCCATCTCTCACTAGAAATCTTAATTACTGATTACTACATTGTAAAGAATCAGAAAAAAATATATTTACAGATACGTTAAAAGAAATCTCCAAGACCTGGCCAGAATAGTCTCTACTAGCAAATATCCAGTCTTGCTTCAAGGTGAGACTTCTGTGGGAAAAAACAGTTTTATTCATTGGCTTGCTGCAGCATCTGGCAAAAACTGTGTATGAATCAATAATCATGAGCACACTGATATTCAACAGTATGTTGGAACTTACAGTGCTGATGCTTCTGGAAAATTAGTTTTCAAAGAAGGTATTCTAGCTGAAGCAATGAGACATGAATATTGGATAATTCTAGATGAGCTTAATCTAGCACTTACAGAAGTTATAGAAGCTTTAAATAGAGTATTAGAAGACAACAGAGAATTATTTATCCCATCCTTGTCACCAATGTTATATTTTGGATTGAATTATTAATGGCTAACAATCAAGTACAGCCGAGGAGCTAAGATTACATACAAATTTATTAATCGTGAAACACAACCTATTTACATCACAGATAGCAGAGAACTGATGTTTGCTGCGAACAGAACACATACAATGTCATCTCTCACTAGTAATCTTAATTATTGATTACTACAATCATGAGTTAAATTTATTATCCCTATATCCTCTAAAAAACTTTAAAAAAACAATACTTCCGCCCTCTATCCAAAATCTGATTTTAACTCACCAAAAAAAAAAAAAAAAAAAAAGGTCAGAAAATTCTTTGATATTATTTTGGGTCTTTTTTTTTTTTTTTTTTTTTTTTTTAAATAGTTTTAAAGTTTAAAATGGGAGTTTTATTTAATATCTTTTGATGCAATTATCCAAATGAACTATTAAAAAATATGGTGTTAACTAGATTTTGTCCTGATTAATAAAGTGTACCAATTTTGTAGCAATCAGTTGATCAGTGTAACTTTGTGTAGAGAATTAAAAATCCAGACATATTTATAGACAAAGTTAACAGACTTACAGTTATATATAGAGAGTGAGAGATTGATAATAAGATCAATTTAAAAAAGGCTCTCTAATACTGCCTCTTTTTCAAGTTTAGAACAAGTCCTTAGAAGAAAGTGAAAATGTATTAAGTGTTTGGATACAGGATATGAATCACAAACAAGTTCCTTTAAGCACAAGTTTAATTTGAAACAATAAATAAATAAATATATATATATATATATATTAATAAGGATCTATCATCAATATTTAATTTCGAGATAAGTAAAAAAACAGTTTGAAATTTTCAAAGATTTAGTCTGCATAACAAACCTTTTGGAGAATCAGCTTCTGCTGACCATGAAAGTGCTCAAAATTTTAAGGAAGAGCTTTATGAGGTTATTAATACTGGAGGTTATGTTGCTGAAAAAAATTTCAGTGCAGATATGTAACTCGATTGTATTGGGAAAAAATGCTGAACAAAACATTTCTATCTGAAACAGAACACTCAGCTTGATTTTAAAGCAGTCACGGTTCACATTCCTTTTTGATATGTGCAAAATTTTCTTCAAGATTTTAAAATAAAGTCAATGTTGATTAACATATGAAAATCTTGATTTTAAGTGCTTCTTCTTACTGATAATGCATTTAGACACATCTCCAATCTACCAGATTGGGGGTCAGGGTTTCATTAATATGCAACAAGATTATTTACATGGTTCAATAAAATTGAATGATACTGGTCTTACTGATGAAAAAAAGTTGTAGAAGAAAAAAACATGAAGTCTGACGTAGTGAAGATGAAGACAAAGATTTGGAAAATACAAGTTAGCTTAAATTTAACTCTTTGTTTTAACTCTTTCTTAATTTAAAATTCGTAAACTTTATAATTCTTTTCATTAGGTAAAAAGTTCTGCTCTAAAACAGTTGGAAAAACTTTGAAAACAGTTGGAAATTTTTTAAAGTATAGAAAGAACTCGATGACGAACTGATAGAGAATGAACCTTCAGTAAAAAAAGTCTCAATTACAAACAGAAAATCGAGGCTGCTATTCTATCTTACATCTTACCATGAAATTTATAAAAATCAGATGATTTCAGTTAAACGATCAAAGACTACAAAATATTTTAAATTAGATAGCCAATAAAATTTATTTTGTTTTTGTATTCTATATCTAAATATAGGTTATTTATAAACTTATCTATATTATATAAAAGAGTAAACTCACTGATCACTAACTCAACACGACCGTGGCGATTCTATGGGAGATAGTCACAATTTTTGGTAAGCAGGTTGGTTTCAATACCCTGATGCTCACTAAGAAGAGATTTTGTGAAATAACCCCCCTCCCCCCCCCCCACGAAGGGGGGCAGAAGGCAGAAACCACCTTTATAAGCATAACTCAGCTCCAAATTACTTCACGGTGAAGAAATTGCACATGGGGAGACTAGACTTGAATACAAAAAAATCATTTTTTGGATTTTTTAAGGGGGGGGGGTAAAAATGATTTTTGGAAGCGCAGAAGGCAAAAATACCTTTATAAGCATAACTTGGCTCCAAATTACTTCACGATGAAGAAATTGCAGATGGGGAGACTAGACTTAAGTACAAAAGAATTATTTTCTGCGATTTTGGAATTTTGGATTTTTAAGGGGGGGGAGGGGTAAAAATGATTTTTGGTGGCAAATTTAGCAAAGTACGGATTTTCGAGTAAAATTCTACCAGTAATAGCTCAAAGATATAAAATAAAATGCCAAGCATTTTCTTGAAGGTATTTCCAAAAACTCATTTTTGATTTTTTCCGATTTTTGATTTTGGGGGCAAGTTATGAGAAGGCAAATTCGACCCCTCTTTTAGTGGTAAATTCATCCGTGGACACCTATAGGAGCTAAGGTCATAAAATTTAGTGTGTCCAACACCCATTGTAATGGGGTTTTGTGGAAGTCCCCCCTTTGAGGGGAGTGGGAGGAATAAACACGTTTCCAAGCATAATTTTGCTTCAAATTATCTCAGTAAGATTAAATTTTATGTGTGGGTTGTTTATGCATTCCAAACACGCACTATAAAGGGATTTTATGAAATTTCTCCCTCACCCCCCTTTACAAAAACACACTTATAAGAGTAACTGTGCTCCAAATTATCTCAGGATAGTGAGTTTTGATATGTAAATTGGTTATGTGTGCTCACGACACACACTGCAAAGGGTTCCCAACATGCACTATAAAAGAATTTTGTGCAATTTCCTCTTTCTTCATTTTAAGGGCTGGGGGTGGTAGCAAAAACACGTTTTAAAGAGTAAAACTCTGCTCCAAATTACCTCAGGAAAGTGGTTTTTTGATATGTAGATTGGTTATGTGTACTCGACACACACAAACTACAAAGGGATTATTTGAAATTCCATGTTATTTCCCTCCCCTTTTGAGGGTTGGGGGGGTAAAAAACATGTTTCCATACTTAAATCTGTTCAAAATTATCCTAAAGCAATTTTGGATGTGTGGATTGCTTATGTGTATTCAACACACACTACAAAGTGATTTTGTGAAATTACACCCTACCGCCCCATAGGGGGCAAGAGGGGCAAAAAACATGTATTCATGTGTAACTCTGCAGTAAATTACCTTCGGAAGGACCTTTTTGATATGTGGGTCAGTTACAGATATCTAACTCATAATATAAAGAGATTTTGCAAAATTCCCTCCCCCTTCTTCCCTTTAAGAACGGGGCTAAAAAAAACACCGGGGGGGGGGGGAGGTTAAAAAACACATTTTAAAACATAACTCTGCTTCAAATAATCTCAGGATCTTGATTTTTTAATGTGTTGGTTATGTACGTGTATGCAACATGAACTGTAAAGGGATTTTGTGAAATTATCTCCCCCCCTCCCCCCCGTTAGAGGTGGGCAGAGCAAAAAAAAAACATGTTTTCAAGCTTAAATCTGCTCCAAATTACCTCAGAATGGTGAATTTCGGTGTGTAGGTTTTTATTAAATGTACATAACGTGCACTTTGATGTGATTTTGCAAATCTTTCCACTTTACCTGCAAAGGAGGGGAGAGTAAAATGCAGGCAAGGCGCTGCCAAAGGCAATGTTGCTCCAGACTCAAAGTGTGGTGTGTGGGAAGACTGCTACCAAAGGTAGCGAGAACTTTAACTTAGATTTTGACTGATTTCAATGATTTTTTTTTTTTATTATTATGACATGGCATTTTGAGAATTCATTTCAATATAATGACCAAAGCAGGCAAAGGCAAAGCATGCTAATTGTTAATAAACCTGCTTCTTTGTTCATTAAATGGTCTATCATTCTGATTAAAATGTTATGGAATTTATTTAAACCCCTTTTTCTCACAGGAAGATAGTCTTAAACTTTCATGAATGTTACTAGAATGATTTCAAATAGATCTTAGTTAAAAAAAATATTTAGAGGATTTCACCAACAATTGAAACTATAATTATATAATTAAAAATACCTTTTTGTTCGTCTACTTGAAGCTTTTTGACCCTTTGTTGAGTCTTCTTCAAGAGTTGAAAGTTGTTCTGCAACTCGTGTTCGACTGCTGTTCTTTAAAATCTGATGAAATATGCCATGCAGATTTTAATTGGGCTTCACATCATTGCAGCTGTCAGGATTTGTTAGTATTTTGATTGTTTCACACATCACACCATAGTTAAGATTATGATAACTTTTAATTATGATAAATTTAAGGCTAATTTTTTACTACTGTTAAATTCAGTCGATCTGGAGCCCAATCAAAATTTGGACAGCAAATAGCATCAGATATTAAAAGAACAGTGGTAACAAGTTTCAACACCTGAAAAAGACCTGGAACCACGTCGAAAAGCTTCGAGTAGACAAACAAAAAGGTATTTTAGTAAACATTTAAAAATACCTTATAAAAACTTTTCATTATTTTGGCTGATTAATTTCGGTCACACCGCGACCATCTTCAGAGCCAAGACTAAACGTTGACGTCCTTCTGTTTATCTTGCCGGGGAATGCCTTGGCTGTCACTTCGCTTCACTTCATAATTTCTTAGGATCTGTTGCCAAGCTGCAGGGATGATTGAGTGCTCTCTATCGTTTACTGTGTTATCGTTAGTAATAATTTCGAGGGCCTCCCGTTTTAGTGCATAATTATGGTTATTGTAAGGTGCTATTTTTTTTATGTTAATGGGATTAATATTTATGGGCACTCAAACATCCCTGCAGCTTGGCAACAGATCCTAAGAAATTATGAAGTGAAGCGAAGTGACAGCCAAGGCATTCCCCGGCAAGATAAACAGAAGGACGTCAACGTTTAGTCTTGACTCTGAAGATGGTCACGGTGTGACCGAAATTAATCAGCCAAAAGTATAATGAAAAGTTTTTATAAGGTATTTTTAAATGTTTACTAAATTAGTATGCTTTTCTTTAGAATTAAATGGAACAAAAAGGTATTTTTTATTATAAAATTATGTAATTGTTTGTTTAGTAATACTTGTTACGCTTGCATGCGTTAACACCGCGCCACCTATAATTTGTATTCTTCGTAAAAAACTTTGAAATGAAGCGAAGAGAGTGTGTGTTGTGAAGAAAAGTGTGTGTTCGGCGACCGCAGAACGTGGCGTCGAAAAATAAATAAATTATGAGTAATTAAAGTGAATTCGTGTTTTAAATAAGCATTAAGTGCCTTAACATGGCCCGTCGAGCCACAGGACCTGTTAAAAAGAAAGAGTAATTACGAGTTTGTTTATTTAATTTCATTGTGAGAAAAATAAGTTTCGTTTTCGTAATTGATCAATGAAACAAAAAGTTTTGTTTTAATCAAAGATGAAAAAAAAATGTTTATATCGAAGGATGGATTTTTTTTAAGTGAAACATAAAATATAAAAGTGAACAAAAGAAAAAAAAACAAGTGTAGTGATAATTTATTTAAGAGGAACAAGATTAATAGTGTTTTTTGTTCTCAAGTGGAATACAGCGCTCTGAGGTAAGAGCATCTTCATAAAATTTAAATTTGTTCTGGATTAATTACTTGTTAAATTTAATAATGTCAATTATCGATAAATTAAGAAAAGATGAGCTTAAGCTTGTCGCAGAGGAATTGGGTTTAAGTGTAGGAGCGGGTGCTAAACTTGTTGAGTTAAAAGATATTATTGAGAAATGTGAACATTTTTCAAATAGTGAGTTAATGAAAAATGTAGTTGATTGCGCGGTTGAGGAAATTAAATCGAAAAAAGAAGAAGAAAAATCAAAAATAGAGTTAGAAAAAATTAAACTAGCACAATTAGAGAAAGAGTTAGAGATAGCAAATATTCGTAAGGAATCTTTACAAAATTCTGAATTCGAGAAAACTAAATTAGCGCAGTTAGAGAAAGAGTTAGAATTAGCGAATATTAAAAGGGATTCATCCCAAAATAATTCGCTTTCAACTGTGCAATCGGAACCAGAACTTCTAAATAATAATAATCTGGAAAGTTTTATTAAGAGTATTAAAACGCTTACAATTCCATTACCATCTAAAGCAGAATCATTCAATTTATTTTTTCATTCGCTGGAAAAGGCATTTAAGAATAAAAATGTTCCAGATGGGTTTAAAGCAGAAATTCTTTTAAACATTCTTGGTGAAAAAGCCAGTAATTTAATGGTATATGTGTCTGAGGAAGACATGTGTAATTACGAAAAATTAAAAACAGTTGTTTTGAAGGAGTTTCAGCCGACGGCTAATGAGTGTTTAAATAACTTCCGGAAAGCACAAAAATTACCGTCAGAGAGTTATGTGCAGTATGCGTCGCGATTAGCAGCATCTTTTGAGTATTATTGTGAATTGCGTAAAGTGAATGATTTTAAATCATTATGTGAATTAATTGTATCTGACAAAATTTTTCATTCATTAGATCGTGAATTAATGACACACATTGGGGTTAAGCAGGGTGAATCATTTTTTAAACCACAAGAATTGGGTCGTAAATGTGATATTTATTTATCTGCAAGAGGCAGAGGTAAAAATGAGTTGAATGTGTTTGCTAAGCCTAGTGTAAATGAAGCAAAGCGGTTTGTCGGGAACAAATCGCATAATTCACGATTTCAAAAAGTTGCTTCAAATGTGTTCTTATCAGAAATAAAAAATGTAAAATGTGTTCTTTGTAAAAATAATGAATATCATGCTTTATATATGTGTCCGCAGTTCAAAAAACTTCCTGTACAAGAAAGAGTTAATGTTATTAAGGCAAATAAGTTATGTTTTAAGTGTTTTTTACCGAATTGTAATGTAAGAAAATGCAATACGAGAAACTGTTTTTGTGGAAAACCACATAATAAATTGATTCACTTTCCTAGAGAAGGAAAATTTAGCGATTCTTGTAAGGAAATAAAGGATAATTCGGAAGTTGCAGCTGCCGCTGATTCCAAAACATTGAATAGAGAACAGCACGGTGAATTCAATTCCTTTTTTCCTCCTAATTTTCCTAGTGACAGGCAGAAAATTGTAGCCACTAGTTTTGCAAAAAACAAAACAAAAAATGTCTTATTGAGTACAGTGCGTGTTTTAGTTAAAGATAAATATTCTCAATGGCAGGAAGTAAGGTGCCTTCTAGACAGCGGCTCTCAGGCGTGTTAGATAACAAAAGATTGTGCAAATCGATTACAACTCAAAATAGAAAAAGTAAATACTTTACTCTCTTGTTTGAATGATGCATCGATGACTATTAACGGTTGCGTAACAGCAACTATTGCCAATAAAGAGAAAAACTTTGAGAAATCCCTAAATATGTTTGTTGTGAGGAAAATTACGGATTTTGTTCCTAATAAAGTAATTAATGTACATATCGATGTCCCGAATTCAATAACGTTAACAGATTATAGTTTTAACATTCCTGGAAAAATAGACATGCTCCTTGGTGCTGAAATTTTTTATGAATTATTGAGACCGGGGCAAATATATTCTCAGAACCCTCAGCTACTCCTTCAAAATTCTTGTTTTGGTTACATTGCAACAGGGAATTTAGATCAAAGGGATGAGGTTAAAATTCATTGTGGATTAATACATAGAGAGGATTTAAATGTAACATTAAGAAGATTTTGGGAGATTGAGGATGTAAATATAGAATTAACCAAAAGTAAAGAACAGGCTATATGTGAGGAACATTTTACGCGTACACATAAGAGAAATGAGAAAGGAAAATATATTGTAACAATGCCTTTAAGAGATGACCCGTCATGTTTAGGTCAGTCTAGAGAAATTGCTCTTAGAAAACTCAGATCGCTGTGGAAACGTCTATCTAGAGACGAGAAATACTTGTCGTTATATAAAGACTTTTTAGAGGAATATAAAAACCTTGGTCACATGAGAGAAGTAACAGAGGATAAAACTCCTGATGTTGCTTATTATGCACCTCATCACGGAGTGTACAGGCCAGATAAAAATACGACCAAATTACGTGTAGTTTTCAATTGTTCTTCACCAACAACAAATGGTACTTCTCTTAATTCCTTGCAATTCAATGGCGGAGTAATACAAAGTGATTTATTTACCATAATGGTGGGTTTCCACCTGCATATTTACGCCTTAACTGCTGACATCAAAATGATGTATAGAATGATTCTTATTGACCCGAGTCAGTACCCACTGCAGCGAATTCTCTGGAGCAATAGCATTGAGGAACCCCCCAAAACATTTGAATTAACAACAGTGAGATATGGAACAGTCTCAGCGCCTTACTTAGCTATGAGAACCTTATATCAGCTTTCACTTGATGAGGAAAAAAAATTCCTGAGAGCATCCCCAATCCTTCGTGATAATTTTTATATGGATGACGTATTATTTGGAGCAAGTACATTAGAGGAGGCGAAAGAGTTACAACAGGAGTTAAAGGAGGTTATACAGTCCGCAGGGATGGAGCTACATAAGTGGTGTGCTAATAATGATGAACTTTCTCCAAGTATGACAGAGAGTTACAGTTTTTATAACAAAGATGAAATTAAAACTTTAGGCGTGTCTTGGAAGCCAAAGGATGATTGTTTTGTTTTCCGAGTTACAGTAGATCTGAAAAATTCCTATACAAAAAGAGAGGTGTTGTCGACGATAGCTAGGATCTTTGATCCACTAGGCTTAATAGACCCAATAATTGCTAAGGCCAAAATATTTATGCAAAAGCTTTGGCGTCTAAAAATTGATTGGAGTGATGCACTCCCAGCACCAGAATACAGAGAGTGGCATCATTTTCTCATTGCATTAGAATGAATAAATGACATAAAAATTGAAAGGTGCATTGTGATTCCCCAGGCTTCAAATATAGAAATACATGGATTTGCAGACGCTTCAGAACTGTGCTATGGAGCGGCCATCTATTGTAAGTCCAATGATTCACGTGGCCGGACATTAATAAGATTAATCTCAAGCAAATCAAGGGTTGCTCCGGTTAAAAGCTTAACAATCCCTCGATTAGAGTTGTGTGCAGCTGTTCTGCTGGCAAAGCTAATGAATAAGGTGTTGGCTGCTTTAAAGGTGATGATCAACGAAGTCTATTTTTGGACAGACTCTACAATTGTTCTGGCGTGGTTACAGAAGGAACCCATGGATTTGAAACCGTTTGTGCAACATAGAGTAGCAACTATCCAAGACCTTTCACCAATCCAACAGTGGCATCATATCGCTTCAGATCAAAATCCTTCTGATGTGTTATCAAGAGGCATTGATCCAGATAAACTGTTCGATCATGAACTATGGTTGAGCGGACCCAGCTTTTTACTAGAAAGGGACTATCCGAGTCAAATAACTGTTAACCCAAAAAATTTGGACGATTTTAGAGTAGAGCTAAAAAAGTCTAACAAAAACTGTGATGATAATTTTAATGTTTTTAATTTGGTAACTGATAGTGACTTTGTGTGCAATCTGCTGAATTTAAGTAATAATTATTTAACTGTTCTGCGTATTATAAGTTTTATTTTCAGGTTCATAAATAACAGCAGAAATCCACTTTACAAAACAATTGGACCACTTAAATCTTCAGAAATTGTTGAAGCAGAGAAATTTTTATTAAAGTGCATACAAAGTGAGGAATTTTCCGAAGACATTAAAGACTTACAGGTAAAAAAGGCTATAAAGCCTAACAGTAAGTTGAAGATGTTGAATCCATTTATTGACGAAGAAGGCCTGCTAAGAGTAGGAGGAAGACTTGGAAATAGTGATTTAAATTATGATAAGAAATTTCCAATTCTTCTTTCATCTAAACATAAATTAACTGAATTAATTTTTGTCTTTTATCATAAAAAATTTTTGCATGCTGGGCCTAATTCTCTATTGTATTATTTGAGGGGAAAATATTGGATTACAAATGGTAGAAATTTATGTAGAAAGGTTGTGCATAAATGTGTTAAATGTTTTAGGGTTAATCCAAATTCAGCACAACAAATATTAGGTAATTTGCCAAAAGACAGAATTGTTCAAAACTACCCATTTAATATTACTGGGGTAGATTTCACTGGTCCTTTTTATATTAAGTATAAATATCAGAGAAGAGGGACTTATAATAAAATATATGTTGCAATTTTTATTTGCTTTGTGACCAAGGCTATACATTTAGAGTTAGTCACGGATTTAACGTCCGCAGCCTTTATAGCTGCTCTTAAGAGATTCATATCGAGGAGAGGAAAATGCAGTAAGCTGTATACAGATAATGCGGGAAACTTTGTGGGAGCAAATGCAGAGCTCCAAAAATTGTATAAAATGGTAAATGGACCAGATGATCAAATTTCGGGGTATATGAGTTTAGAAAACATTGATTGGCAGTACTCACCTCCTAGAGCGCCAAACTTTGGAGGATTGTGGGAAGCAGGAGTCAAATCCTTTAAATATTATTTGAAAAGAGCTGCGGGAAATTTAAAATTAACCTATGAGGAATTTTTGACTTTAATTATACAAATTGAAAGGATGCTAAATTCTAGGCCTTTAGTCCCCTTAACTGCTAACGTAGAGGATTTAAATGTGTTGACTCCTGCCCACTTCCTCTTAGGAAGGTCAATTACGTCTATAACTGAGCCAGATTTATCAGAAATTACAGAAAACAGGCTTAGCCAATGGCAAAAAATAACAAAGTTATTTCAAAGCATTTGGCGTAAGTGGCACTTAGATTATCTATGCCACTTACAACAGAGATCGCGATGGAAATTTGAGAAACAAAACATATGTGTTGGAGACATGGTTATTCTAAAAGAGGATAACTTACCTCCATGTGAGTGGCCACTGGCCAGAATAAGCAAAATTTTTCCCGGAGCGGACAAAAAAGTAAGGGTAGTGGAGATTAGTACTGCCTCTGGAAAATTTAAAAGGTCCATTTCTAAAGTTTGCCCGCTTCCAATAAATGATTAACATTGTTATTAATTATGAATGTTGTAAATTATGTAATATTTTGATTTTTTTTTTTTTTTTTTTGCATTACTTTTTATTTAACATATGTAATATTTACTGTATAATATTGTGTAATATTAAGTGTATCAGAATTTTTATGTTGAAAAAAAAAAAAATGACTGTTAGATTTATTGAATGTTTAATAAACATTGCAATGGGGGCCGGTATGTTACGCTTGCATGCGTTAACACCGCGCCACCTATAATTTGTATTCTTTGTAAAAAACTTTGAAATGAAGCGAAGAGAGTGTGTGTTCGGCGACTGCAGAACGTGGCGTCAAAAAAATAAATAAATTATGAGTAATTAAAGTGAATTCATGTT
Organism: Salticus scenicus; assembly: GCA_963930645.1. NCBI lineage: Eukaryota > Metazoa > Arthropoda > Arachnida > Araneae > Salticidae > Salticus > Salticus scenicus. The sequence continues at coordinate 188,829,925 of OZ005652.1, forward strand.
TTAAATAAGCATTAAGTGCCTTTACAATACTTTAATTTTTAAAAAGATTAAAACTGCATTTTTCATTTTTTATTTTATAATCAAACAAGAGTATTTCTCTTAAGAAAGAGAAAAATTATAGGTTTTGGTGCATTAAATATTTTCTAGCAACTTTTCAAAGTAACTAATAATTTTAACAATGCAAGCAATAATTAAAACTTGTTCCTTATTAAAGTTAATTTTATTCCTAATTAATGAAAGTTATTATTTATTTATTTTTTTATTTTTTTACTTTCTAAATTTACTACATACAAAATGTCAAAACTGTCACAATAAAGGGTGAATTGTATTTATATACTAGACATGTTATTGTATTTATATACTAGACATGTTATAAAATTAAATAAAAGTTTAAAAGGCTTTTCTCACTTTATCATCAGCAAACTTGAGTAGAGCTGCTGTTGGATCTGCACCAGGAGACAGGATGAATATTAGTGGCGAGCAGCAGTTACTATCCATAAAAGCTTTACCCAAGTCAAAAGGAGGTGGTTCAATGAATCTTTGTCCAAGATTGTCATGCACAAACTTTTGCACAGCAGGAACCATTTTGTCAAAACGAAAGCAACGCATTACAAGTAGCTTCTGAAAATCAGATAATCTTTTTTCCCAGTCACCAGGAAGAAGTTCATCATGAGGATTCTATTAATTGCATAAAAATATTGCTAAAATTATTCAAAATAATACTATCTTTTTACTTAATTGTTAAAAGTATAATACTGACAAGTAACACTTGATAATTGACACATAGATAATAATCTTAAGGAAGTCTTAAATAAAAGAGAAATTTCTTAACAAGCACTACCTTCATAATTGTTACTATTTTAAAAATAGTGCAATTTTAATATCTCATAAGTGTAAAACAATTAAATTATAATCAATATTGAAAAATTCTTTTTTAAATTAAACAATTATGGTAATGTTATGTCTTCTTGTGATTATTGGTTTTGAAAAGACAAGTTTGTAGACCTCGATGTAAAATTTTGGTAACCAAATTTGGTAAAAAATACTTAAGACTGCCAAAATTTGGAAGTCCTATCTTAATTAGAAATAAAGTTAGTTGGCCACCTGAATGTCCCGTGTGGGAAGAGTTGAAAGCTGGGTAAACAATTTTTTCTAGCTAATGCTAGTCATGAAAATATTGTTCCTACAAGCAATTTCTTCTACGATTAACCAATCATAAGAAAGCTTTTTATATGACCAAGAAAAGAACGATAATCATGTGCATTCTGATATGTGCTGAACACCATGAGAACCAATTTTTCGGGTGATCTTTGACTCAACATTTGCAACCCTCTTTTGAATTTCAGCCTCCAGAAATTGGAGGAAAAATTAGCTCAAATGAAAGTTGCATGAAAAATTGTGTGTAATAGCACCATAATGATTTATTGTGTCAAACCAAACTCAAGATTTTTAAGAAAGGAAACCCACTCACAAATTAGTTGGATTCAAACTTTTGAGCTGAGCAGTTCTCTCTGAGAGATTGTGAGATAAGCTATTAATCATTGTTAACAAACAAGCAATATACTTGCTCTGTGGTGTACATACTTCTAATACTATTTATTTAACTTTTTTGGTATTATTTACAAATTAATTGGTTTGTTTCAAGAATATTCTTGAATAGAGTGAATTCAATGACTAGAATCTGTGTGCTTGTCCATTTTACAGATTTAAAAAATCACCATCGGCTCCATAATCAGCCCAGTAGATACAGGATCTGAAGGTATTTGTTTAGATTTTGTTAACACAAATTTCCGATATCTGCCATCAGACAGATGCTTAAAAAAAAAAAAAAAAAAATCGGAGATAATCCATGGTGGAAGATGATCCACACTTAAAAATTTTGAGTTTTTTAAACAGAATACACCACGGTGAACTGAAAAAGTTTGTAAATGTATTTTATGTATTAAAATTATACTAAAACTGAATATTTAAAAATTATAAAGGTACTTAAGAATTTTATTTAAAAAAATATTTAAGCTCAGCTAATGAGGGTTGTGGAATGGAGGAAGAATACTGCTTCTCTTCCATAATAAAAATGTATATAGTACTAATTCATAGGTGACTTTTCCATTTTCTTTTTTCCTTATTAGAGTAAATGTCTTTAAAAGTACCCAGCTTAAAAGCAATTTTGTTTTATTATAAGTTTTCCTTTCAAATGAGAATAAACTTTAAGAAGCTATAAACACTATAAAACATTATCTAATAAATATTTTTTTTAGAGTAAGAAATAATTATTGAATATTGCATTTATAATCAACAACATGATACCAGACTTCACATTTTTACACAAAATTAAACTAAAAATATGCTTTTTGCTAAAAAAAAATTCCCCTTGAAAATTTTTACTTTATTTATTTATTTTTAATTTTTAGTGAATAAAAATCTATAAGAGAAAATAAAAAAAGCTTATGCAGTTTTTTGGTTGCAGATCTGTGTATTTTTTGTTTATGAGTATCTAAAATAAAAATACTAGATTATCATAGAAATTTAATTAAAAATCAACAGTATAAGAATATCAAAGCATATAAATAGAAAATGCAGAACTTATACAACTTTTTTGTGAAAAAAAAAAAAAAAAAAAAGTATATATACATATATATGTATATATATAACCAAATTAAAAGGGAAAAAAATCCATTTCTCAAATTTAAAATTATTGTTTCATTACAAAAAATTAAACTAACAGAATAATAATTAAAAAAAAAAAAAAAAATCTTACCATGCTATCAAAAAGATGATGAAATCCTGATTCTAACTGTTGAAGCGAATCACAAAGACCATTAAAAGATTTGAGATTACTCAGTCGACATATTTCATCCCAAGATTTATCTGGTAACCACTGATAAGGATTAGGATCAGGATTTCCAATAGCTATACCACCAGTTAGTAGGAAAAACCACTCTTCATCAGCAATCTCTCCAGTTGCTTTTAAAATATTGATGCACAGCAAAAAGGAAAATAATAACTGAAAAAAAAAAATATATATATATCAACTTTTTAGCTCAACGTACCGTATGTGGGACATATATAAAAATATGATTTACTAATACTTTTACTATTGTAATATAAAAAAACAACTTACCTCTGCAAAATATACACTTCGTTATAATGCCCAGTATTTTTTATTTTTATTTTTTTAGTCAAAACTGTTCAATAACTATTCCTTTTTTATTTTTGAATTCAGACAAACGACAAACGTATCACTTTCATTCAAATTTCACACTGAGTGCATTATAACAAAAATGCGAATGACGTCTTTAGGTAAAGATTCGTATTACTACATTGCTAAATGTCAGTAGCTTTTATCAAGATGTTAAGAGATGTCGCTACTAATAGCTTTATAGCTATAGGAATGATTAAAGTCGGTGTTCCACATATGGAACTGGGTGCCTTGTAGGGTTAAACTATATATTATTTATGGTTCTTGAATTTAAAATTCTGTTTTCAGAATTCCTAATATTATTTAACAGATTATTTATTCAGAATATTACAATTATTTTATATGGTTTAGCAGCAATGTTATTCTTTGTTGTTGTTGATGGCAATCAATATGTGTTGCTGTACTGTACAGTCGGTAACAAAAGCGTCCAAACTTTTGCAAAAATTCCTATATAAAAAAAGTAGAGTTAATACTGTTTTGTTAAATAAATCCTTGTCGAATCATGTTCTTAGTCAGTCAAAGAGCATGATTCGACAAGGATTTATTTAACAAAACACTATTAACTCTACTTTTTTTATATAGGAATTTTTGCTAGTTTTTGGACACTTTTGTTACCGACATATATTACTATATTTTATTATCTTTATTTCTTTAAAATATTTAATCAAGTTAATTTGTTGTTATTCTAAAGCATTATTGGACTATTGTAGTAACTGCTATAAATACTATTAATCTACTATTCTGAATCATTATTAAGAATGTGAATTGAGAAGAGTTGCATGCTTAAAGCAGTACATATGTTAGATTTTCCTTTCTCTCTTCCTGTGTAAAATTATGGAACTTTCTTTGCTTTGTATTTTAAAAATATCTTATTAAAAAATGAAATTTTTTTAATTCTGATTTTTTTTTTCTCCCCATTTTTTGAACATGTTATCTTTTATCTTACTTTTTTTTTTTCTTTTTTAAATAAATCTCCCTGTTGAGACTCAAAAAATTTTAGGTTCTTTCTGTCTATACCATAGTAATAACTTGGAAACTGGTACACATGCTCATGAGCCACACAGAATTAGTTGTATATTTTTGGGTGTACATTCTGTTTGTGGCTTGTTTACAAGAACATACCAAAGTATTTCTTATCTAAACTTGCAAATTGGTATGCATGTTTCTGCACCATACAAAAATAGCTATAATTTTTTTTTTTTTTTTTTTTTTTTAATGTCAATATTGTTCATGATTCATACACAGGTAATCAAGTAAATTTGTTGTTATTCTAAAGCATTATTGGGCTATTGTAGTAATTGCTATAAATGCTATTAATCTACTATTTTTAAACATTATTAAGAATGTAAACTGAGAAGAGTTGCATGCTTAAAGCAGTACATATGTTATATTTGTCCCTGTATATGGTTCATATACAGGGACACACCAAAATATTTCTTATTATGACCTATGGACAGAATTTCATTTAAACAAATTTTAACATGATTACATGGCATTCAACATAATAAAACTAACATACATTACGAAGATGCTTAAAATCATGTCTTATCTAGAAAAAGGTAAGCACAGATTTAATAATTATCTACAGAGCCATACAAAAGGGTTCTGGTAATGTTATGTAATCATCCAAATGAAGTTAAATTTAGCACAAATATTTATGGATTACATGGAATAAGATGTATAGTTTATATTTCATAAAATGTTTGTACAGAGATCATATATAGAGACACACACAATAGATTCTTGTATCATTATAGGGCAGAGTTTTCTTTCTTTCTTTTTTTTTAAGTGCATTTTAACACAGTTACACTTCATTTAGTGTAATGAAATAAACATATTAGAATGTTTAACATCATGTATTCTGTAGAAAATGGCAGATATAGAATTAGTAATAAGTCTACAAAACTCAAAAAAAAAAAAATGTTATGCAATTTTTTGGCATCAAATTTGGTACAAATATTTATGAGTTATATGGAAATATATATACATATTATAGAAGGATACAGACACATAGATAAAATGTGTATTATTATTATTATATTTTCTACAGTTACTTGGCTTTCATTAGTACTATACATCTTTTAAACTTTGAACAGCTTGCTGATTGCAATTTGTGCATGTGCTTTTTTTCCCATTAACAAATAGACACTATATGTTAATTGTTGTACATTTACAATATTCAAGTTATTTATTTTTCTTTTTACAATTTCCATTACCCTAGTAATTTTTATATGAGTTAATGAACTAAGTTTGTGCACCAAAAGCTGGCTCATTTATTAGGTACACAAATGCTACAGAAAAAAAAAGGAGAAAAAAATAGTATTCACATTTGCCATGCCACCCAATTCCGCCGATAACTGTGAGCTTACTACATAAATTATTTTAATTTTGAAACACTACTTAAAAAAACCACAGAAATAAATATAACTGTACAGAAATTTCGTCTAAGAGTTTAAGTACAAATAACTAGTAAATGAAATATATATATTTACTTCTCATTGTACAGAATGGTGGTATTATGATAATAAATCATAATATATTTAAATCTGCTTGAAAATTTTGTACAATCATGTATTTTCAATTAAAAATAGTTTAAATTTTTAAAAAATCAAAAAGTAAAAGATAAAATTTATCAGAGAAACAAAACTAATTTAGATCCATATATATTTATATTTATGTAGAAATAACTCCAAATGGCAACCACTCACAAATTATAATTAATACAATGCATTTTACTTAAAAAGTGTTCCAAGCATAAAATTCATATTTAAATTTAAAAAAAAAAAGTATTAAAGTATTATTACAAACAGAAAAATCTACTAAAATACATACAAATAAATATAAAAGACTTTCAAATAGAAATAAATTTAATAAATTTTCACCTTGTCTTTTTCAAACAAACTGCGGCAAACGTTTATATACAAAGATTCCATAAAATAATTCTTTAAAATCTGCAACCTCTCATTCAAATTATCAGAAATTTCTGAATTGTCAATAGCATTAATATATAGGTTAATAAACCAGGGCAAAGAGTACTGGTACATAGGGTCTATGTTGGCTAAATCAGCTACAGTGAAAAATAAAATAGAGGAATGAATAGCAATGGGTTTATATCCAAGACGAGTCTGATCAATCTGTTCTTCAGTCTCTTCTGCAAATGCCTGAAAAATAAAACACAACTATACTGTATCACCACTGATAGATTAAAAAAAAAAATCATATATTTAATATTTCCTAAATTAATATAATTTAAATACTATTGTTTAAAAAGCTATACTGCAAATCTATAAACATAAAAAGAGGATTATTTGATCTTTATGAAAATTATATGAAATAATTAAGGTCAGTGGTGGACCTACAAATCTCGAGACTTGGGGTGAAGGTCTTATTAGGGCCCCTTAATTGGAGTCGTTCCTATTTTGAGGCCCCCTTGCACTTCTAAAGTTTACTACTATAAAAAGACATTGAGGTAAGTTTTAAGAATGATCTGGAAGCCCAAACCAACAAGAGCTCTAGGGGCATTGGCCCTGCTTGGCCTGGCTTAATCAAGATTTGCATAAGTAAGGTTTTTTTTTTTTTGCTTTAGAGTCATTGTTCTATAGTCAATTTTTTTTACATTAAGGCTCTTTGGATAGGAACCTATGGCTTAGAAAGGATTTGCAGGGAATGTTTCAGGTTAAAATAATCACACAACAACTTAACCAGATACATATACTTAAAGGTTAAATTTCTTTGGAGGCCAACTTATGACTAGAGGCTCTGGGCAGCTCACTCCTTCAGTCCCACCTTTGGTCAGTAGCGGCTTGTGCACCAAAAATAGGTGAAGAGGTGCACTGTATTTTACACTGTATTCATTTATAGAACATAAATCTACATTTAAATCGGTATTTTTAGTTAGTTTTAGTTAAGACCATGCTTAATAAAAATTATGCAATAAAAATACTTAAATATTATTTTTGAGCTCTTCACCTATTTTTGGTTCATGAGCCGCCATTGTCTTTTGTATACCACTGATTAAGATAATGTTTTTTTCAAAAAAGACCTATAAAAATTTCACTTTATGTTATAAAAGCACAAAAAAATAACTAAAACCATGTTTGAACTTGGTAACTTCAAAATTAAATATTAAAAATTTAAACAATCAATTTTTAGAAAACAAGAATCTATTTAATGGTTGTGAATTTTCTAAGTACGCAAATGGAATTTAAAAAATTACATTAGGCAATGAATAATTTGAAAACAAATTTACCCATATAATAACATGAGATTAGGCTGCTGACCACATTAGGTGATGCAATACTTAATACATGAACAATAGATAAGTATTATATTATAGTAAATTTTGCACAGAATCATCTAAAAAATGCAAATTTTTTATAAACAGAAAATAAAGGTTGCATATTCTATTTGATAGAAGTTATGCTAAAAATATATATATGTGGCGGAGAGCGTTCGTTTTGTAAACAGCGCGCTTCTCTCTTTCCATCCCATCGGCTGTGTGCACGCACATCGGCTGCGCGCATCCTAGAGCTCTCTCTTTCTTTGCCTCTCAGAGAGCGATGTAAAATATACCGGCACTTGCCGTGGTTGTTTTATTGTGTGTAAATAAAATTATGTTTTTCTAAAGGAGTCGTATTAATTTATGAAGTTGGATGATTCTTCATTATTCAATTTAACCTCCCGCAACCTATATGTTTAATCACCAAAAATGGTGACCGCGGATTTTATTTGAACTGTGCAAATTTTTAATAGTTTCGATTTCACTTTGAGAACAATATGATGGACTCAGCAGCGGTAAAAATACCTGTCTACAATCCGGACGATCCTGCATTGTGGTTTGCAATGAGTGAATCCACTTTCGAACTTGCCACTCCAAAAGGTATAACGGATGCAAAAACTAAATTTAATTATTGTGTAGCTCATTTACCACCTGATACAGCATCACTTGTGAGAGATATCATTCTACAGCCTCGCTCGGATACTTCGTATGATGAACTTAAAACGGCGATACTGGAACGTTGTGGTGAAAGTCACACTCAAGAGATCCGAAAATTACTAGCTGGAGAACAATTGGGTGGCAGAAAGCCATCAGAGTTGCTATGCGATATGAAATGTCATGCTGAAAATCACAATATTACAGATGCATTACCATTAGAACTTTTTATGCAACAAATGCCATCTAATGTTCAATCTATTTTAGCCTCCGTATAACCACTCGACTCACAAAAGGCAGCTAGTATTGCCGATCGCATAATGGAACTAACACCCCCGCAGGTAAGTGCATATCTTCTTTAAATTCCAGTGCTTGAACTGAAACAGTCCAGAATTGATAAAGAAAGATGTTGCATGGAAAAGATCGTTTTTAATGTAAACAAAATGGTAATTGATAATTAACAGTATAAAGTTTAAACAACTGAAAAATAAGGAACTGAAGTAAGTATGTTTTAATTTATAATCTATTAATTAAATTAAATAAGTTATTTAATAAAAATGATGAAATGGCAAAACATAGCATGAACTTTCAAAACAGATGATATAATATGATTAAATAGCTATGTCTATAAGCATGAGGGAAAGTTAGGAGGCAATGAGAATAAAATGAACTAAGGATTTTCTCATCATAGACTTCACTGGACCTCTCCCTGTATCGAATGGTTACCAATATTGCATGACCATAATTGATCGATTCACTAGATGGCCAGAAGTCATATCAACTACAGACATGACAGCTATGACTACCTGTAAAGCTCTCATTAGCAATTGGATATCTCAGTTTGGATGTCCTGTAACAATAACAAGCGACCAAGGACGAAATTTTGAATCGAATTTATTTAGAGAACTCACTAAAACTTTAGGAATAAAAAGAATACATAGCACAAGTTATTATCCTATTTCAAATGGAATTATAGAAAGATTCCACCGTCATTTGAAAAGCGCTTTAATGGCCCACAACTCAATCAAATGGTCAAAAAATTTACCAGTTGTATTGCTCGGCATACGCTCAGCCATTAAGAGCGACATAAATGCTTCACCCGCAGAACTTGTATACGGCACAACATTAAGACTGCCTTCAGACATCCTAAACTCTACTAGTACACCTTCACAACCCACGGAGGATTATGTTTCACAACTTAAACTTACAATGAATACTTTAAGTCCCGTTTTACCTGTCCATCATGGCAAACATCCCATTTTTGTGCACCACTCGTTGCAAGATTGTAGCCACATTTATTTAAGCACCGACAGTGTAAAACCACCATTGACACCTCCATACACCGGACCTCACTTGGTAATAGAACGTACTGACAAGACATTCGTCATAGAACTCCATCACAATCAGATCAGCCTGTACCATTAAAGGTTACGACGGATGAACTGCCAGAAAGCATTCATAAAGAAACTATTACCAGATCAGGTCGGTGTGTACATTTTCCTAAAAATCTTGTAAAAGAATATATCATTTAATCTCATTTACATTATATTAGTGTATCATTCATCATATATAGTACCTTATATACAATATTTTACATTTGGTATTGCATTGTGTTTTTTTTTCAAGATCTGTAAATCTCTGTACTTATGTATCAAATTGTTTTTTATATTATACTCTGCATACTTATGTAACCGAATATTCCTATCGTGACTATGTCACTGGGGGATACTCTGTGGCGGAGAGCATTCGTTTTGTAAACAGCGCACTTCTCTCTTTCCGTCCCATCGGATGTGTGCACGCGCATCGGCTGCGTGCATCCTAGAGCTCTCTCTTTCTTCGCCTCTCAGAGAGCGATGTAAAATATACCGGCGCTTGCCGTGGTTTTTTCTATTGTGTGTAAATAAAATTCTATTTTTCTAAAGGAGTCGTATTAATTTATGAAGTTGGATAATTCTTTATTATTCAATTTAACCTCACACAACCTATATATTTAATCACCAAATATATATATACATATATATGCTTGAAAAAGAAGAAAAATAGTGAACTGCAATAATATGAAAAATAAAAGTCCATTTTCTTGGTTAAATAAATAAATATCTCAAATTATAATACTTTTTATATTACATACTATACTGCAAAGCATATAAATTATTCATACACTATAATAGTTATATTTTTGTACAAAAATAAAATAAAATACGAATTTCATTAATTAGTCAGTAAATGCTGTCACACCCACAGTAGACAACATTTGTTACTATTCCAAAAATAAACAATAATAGTAAACTAGTATCACCCAGTGGTCGAAATTTGACCAATTTTCATAAGTAAGCATTTAAATAAGAAATATAAAAATTCCAAATTTCTGTAAATTATTCTATCTTTCAAAAATAAATAAATAAATAGATAAAAATAAAAATCTCTATTAGCTTTTTTTTAATAACACGATATCCCTATGAACTTCTTTCTATTTGTATCACATCCCAAGATTTGTAATACAGATGACCTGGACAATGCAACAATTACCATCTTCACTCTAACACAATAAATGACAGGTTTGGGAACAAAATATCACCTACATAAATGAATGGAAAGCAAAATAATGTGATTTGTGTTTATATAAATAAAATGATACATTTTACAATATTTTATTTGAATGAGTTAGTAATTATTAGTAAAGTTAAATAAAATTTCATGACAGCACATGCATATTTACCTAAGTCAGAGCACTGACATACAAACAAACCCATCACAAAAATTGTTATGAATTTTGCTTAAAAGAATTTAAAGACTACGTTTATTAACTTTTGTCAAGATTTGTCATAATGAATTCAATCGTTCTTATTGACTTTTTAACTTTTAATTTAGGTTTCTGAACAGTGTTCAGCTTTGTGAACAGTAATGTACAATATTTTTAAAATGTATTTTCAATTGTGAAAAGTAAATGATAAAGTAACTTAAAATTAAAAATAGATAAATTAATGATATTACACTCCATGATATATATTATTTATATTTATATGGCTCTATGTCCCCTGCCAGAGATCACAAGTGAAATAGAGCACATTATTATTTTTTAGTTGACACGATATTTTGTCACAAATATTTATCGGATATCACATTCTCTCTGCTGAGAAAGGATTCCACACATTAATGAGTCCAATTATTTGGCACAGGCGTTTATTGAGACTCTTGCAGAAATTACATTTTATTCAAGTCCTTCTGTCAAAGTACACTGAACGCTACGACATTGGTCGAGAATGGAACAAGCCAGTGATGCACTATTTGACGTAAGTTCGTTCAGCAAATTAACATACAAAAAGGCACCTATTTTTCTGTGTTTTCACTTAAATATTGTTTATTTTGGCATGAACCTAATCTCCTCCTATGCTCTTCTTATTGGTTATTTAAGCTCCTACCTTTCTTATTGGTTATTAATTTAATGATTGACATCTTATCTCAGTCCCAGGGATCCAGGGATTGTTTTACTGCCAAAACTGTAAGACTGCATAATACTAATCAGTTTTTGTTTTCAAAATCGTTTAATTTTCTGATTCCCACAATATGACACACTTTGCTGCAAAACTAAATTTACAGGAGAATCTTTAAAATAAAATTCAAGTTAAGAATTTTGAATGAAATTTTCTTTAGAATATCACTCAATATTAATTTAAAATAATAAAATAATAATTTAAATCTTAATTCTTTCTATCTTTTGATATATTTCTATTTATAAGGTCCTGTGGCCACCGCCAGAGATCACATGTGATCACATTATTATTTTTTAGTTGATGTGATATTTTGTCACGCGATATTATGTCCAGATTCCTAAATGGCATCATCCTGCATCTTCCCATTTTAAAATGCTCGGGAAAAATAGTGTTGTTATCATTACATGTTAAAAAATTAAAAAGTGTATAAAATAAAGGTGCTTTTGTCTGCCCTCTTGGACTCATATATATATATATATATATATATATTTTTTTTTTTTTTTTTTTTCTGCAACCCATGTTAATTATACCTTTCAAACAATACTACTTTTAAGTCTCTCTTCTTATTAAAAACAGGCTAAAAACATACAGATACAACAAATTCTATGTTAGTGTATTAATATAGAGATAAATAAATAAATAAAAGGCAAATAATATCAAAATTAATAACAATAGTTTCTACTGCATCAGTTTTCAAAGCACTTTTATATATGGATTTGAGAAAATATCTTATTTGTGTTTATTCATTTTTTACAGGCTGGCAAAGGTAAAAACATCATCTAAATCACAAGTAATAAACAAAGAAGGGAAATATAATAAAAGCAGAATTTACTTGTTTTTCTAAGATTTCATTTGATAATTCTTTACTGGAGGAGATAATTTTTACAGCTGATTCATCCTCCAAAATATTAGTCCCAGAAGCTAACAGTTCAAGAATTTTATCTTCAATTGCTTTTAACTGTCTATAAAGTAAAGCATATATACATATTTATTTGACTTTCAAAAAATTAATAAAAACTTTTTTAATTTTATAAGTAATTACATATGGTTAAACACTGATTTGCTTGAAAAATGTTAATATATACGCTACTATATATACAGTCGAATCTCATTAACTAGAATCTCAAGGGAAATAAAAAAATTGTTCACGTTATCAGTAGTTTGTGCTATCAGTAACTAATCTTCATATAACTAAACTAATCTTCATTTTGACGGGGATTGTAGAAACAGTTCATGTTAAAAGTAATTCACGTTAACAGTGTTCATGTTAATGAGGTTCTACTGTATGTATATCCGTGTGCGTGTATGTTTAGTTAGAAAATAAATGTATAATATAAAAATAGTGGATCTATAAAACAGAAGCCTTAACATCCCATTTAAATTGCTCATTACTGAGTAGTCCATAAGGTAAAATTATATGTATGAGAATTCCTTTTGTAGATTACAGTGTAACAAAGATTAAATGTCTTGTAAAAAACTATGCTTAAAATGTGTTTTGGCTGTAGCATGTGTGATTATGAGGCTTCTTATAATTATCTGTTTTCATTTGTATGTGACTAGTGGCTATACTTATGAAAATATAAAAATTACTTTAAAAAGCTTAAAAAAAAAAAGCCATTTTTAATTTTAATACATGGGCCAATGCAATGTCATTTTTAGGATACTTGACACACTATATTAAACTCAACAAACTGAAATCAGAAAATAAAAACATTTAATAATATATAATACAATATATAATATATGCCTTTTAACTAAATAACTTTTAATTGTGCATGTGCAATCCCATTAAGAAAATTTTATTTGCACTATTTATTGGTCAAATGCATTGAGCTACTTATATGAAAACACAAATCAAATATTGCCAAAATTAGGAAAAAAAAAAAAAAAAAGTTGCTGTTATAATGAACTATATTTTACATTTATATATTTAGCATAGCTGAATTCTGCTCAGTTCCCCATTATCAGGGTTGCCACAAAAAATTTTAACAAAAATAGTTGCTTTAGTAGCCTAGAAGCTTAAAATAGTTGCCAAAATAGTAGCCTAATGACCAAAATACTACCTTAAGTATCACATGCTACTATGGAGCATTAAAGGATAAAAACCATACGCATTTTCTTACTATTCAATTTAAGTATACCATTAGAAAAAATCTTCAAAATAAAATAGTTTTAAGTAATAGAAATGTATTCAAAATTAGATTTTCTTAAGTAATTCATAAAAATAGAAAAATATTAAAAATGTCCACCTAAGACAATAAAGTTGAATTAATTTATGAAATGCTAAATAACTAATTTTTGATATATATATTTTTTTACTTCATTCTAAAAGAGGTAATAGAAAAAATAATCTGAAAACAAGTTACCATTTTTTTCAATGTACAAAAAATTTAATAATAACCATAAATAAGTATCTTCTATTGAAAACATTAATTACTCAAAAACATGTCTAAAACTTTGAGATTTAAATTAGTAAGAAAATTGTCACATAATTTTGTAAAAAGTATTTTATTAAATTTATTTAAAAAATTACTTTTAAGCTTTTTTGGACACTAATAATTACATCAAACATTGTTTTCTTTTATTAAAAACTTTATTTGTTTTTTTGTCCATTAGCTTTTTTTTAAAATCTCTGCTGAAGGCTTTTTAAACATGTTCTGATGTAACCTAATACTCTGTATATATTTAGCTTTAAAAGTGAACAATACTTAATCTCGCCGACAGCAAAGTTCATATTATTTTACAGAAAAATCTGTTTCCCTTATTACTCACCACCTAATGTATTTTTTTTTTTATCCCATTTTCACATTCAGAAAATTCACAATCGTGGAATTTGTACACATTTGTTAAATTTTATTTATAAGTTAAAAAAGCAAAAAAATAACTAACTGCAATTTAAAAAAATAACTAAGTGAAAAATCCATTTTCGAAAACGAGTGCTAATTTAACGATTGTGATTTTTATGAATGTGAAAACTGAATTTAAAAAAAAAATACATTAAGCAATGAGTCATTGCGGAAACAAATTTGAGGAAACATGGACTTTAGCTGTCAAAAACATTAAGTATTGTCTGCTCTTAAGATATGTTTATGTTTCCTTTGTTGCTTGTTTCGTTTGTTCTATTCTTCCTTTTCTGATTTACTAACAGATCTTTCTTTTAATTTTGTTACTGTTTCTTATATGAAATCAGGGTGAGGAAGGACATAACAAGTCACAGGAGTATACTAGTAGTCAAGTGCAATAAGCAAATTAGCCAGCTTAACAGCTGCATATGTCACGTCTGGTGCAATTTCTACATTCTCATTGGATAATTCACCTGGTTCAAGGTCAACATCAGAGATATGCCATACTTTAAGATGGTAAAAAAAATAAAGGGTGAAAAGGTTAAGATATGGGATTGTTATAAAATGAATAGAAAATACTTCTTTCTGAAAGATTTTCCTGATATTTCTGGAAGAAGAATTTTGCAAAAGATGAAAAATAGTCTCCCAATACTTGCCTTTTTGTGAAAATAGTTGCTTTTTCAAGATTTTTAGGCCAAAAAATGTAGCCATAGTCTCCTCAGGCTGAAAATAGTTGCAGTAGTTGCCTTTTAGTAGCCTGTGGCAACACGGCATTATACATCTGCTCTCATAAATTTCTACAAAAAGGCATACTATAATCAAGTTACGAAAAATTAATTTGACCAAATGTTTGACACAATGACAGATTGAAATGTCCACCTAATAGGCTACCCACCATTCAGTAGCACAGCCAAAAAAATTCCTGTAGATGAAGAGGGGTCATAAAAAAAACTACGAGGCACGAAGAGCCATTTGAAAACATATATGTGCTCTATTTTATATATGTGCATGTGTCATAGCTGCCATCATTTAAATTTTCAAAATAAAGGTTATTAAAACTATTTTTTGTAGAAATCAATGGTGATAATTTTGTATGATTTTATTTAACGAGATTTACTATTATAAAATTCTGGTATGAAGTTTATCCAGAAATTGGATGATATACTTGGCAACTAAGAGATATGACTGTACTTTTAGTCTATGGGACTGATAATGGCGACAATTTTTGTATTTCATTTGTGAAACTTTCTGGTAAAACCAATCTCTCTTTGTTAGGTTGCTATGGCTACCACATCTGAATCTAGCATAGTTACAATATAATAAAAACGCATCACAGAACTGACATTAAAAAAAATAAGTATAAAACTTTCAATAAATACCATGAAATGCAACTTGTAACAATTGTTTCGGGTCAAAAGAAAACACAATCCTTCATCAAGTGAATAAAGAAGGCACGAGTGCTGCAAACAAAGCGGCAATGCTTTCTTGCAGAACTTGTGCAAACAAAGGCTGCAGCTAGAATATCTCTTACACATTCATGGCTTGACTTAACCAATTTGGGACCAAAGGTGTATCATGGTTTTTGGTGTCCCTCAAACTTTCATTATTTGAGTGTCACTGAAGAACATCTAATTAAGCGATGTAGATAAAGTAAAATCACGATGTAAGCAAAGTGATAATTCTTTTTCCTACCACTAAATCAAATATTAATTTCCATTGTAGTTTTTAAGAATTTTTAAAATAGAAAAATAATATAAAACTGCAAGAATTTTTTATTATTTAGAAAAAGTAAAGGAGAAAAATTTAATATTTCGTTTACTTAATCAAGATACTACTTCACTTAATCTATATATATATATATATATAAAAGAGTACTTCCACTTACTCACTGACTGACTCACTAACTCATCAATACACAACAAAATCTACTGGAGCCACTAACTCGAAACTGGGTCAGATTATAGAACATATAGTGTAAGCACACCCTAAGAAGCGATTTTGCAAAATTCACCGCCCAAGGGAGAAGGAGGGCAAAATGTGATTTTGCAAAAACCTTTATATCTCAAAGAAAAAAATAGATATCCATAAAATTTTTGCTTTAAAACATAGCTAACACAAATACCTAAAAACCAATTTCTGGAATTTCAGAAATTCGGCCCCTAAGGGAGGGTATAGTTGAAATATACAGGGTGTTTCAAAAGTCTGGATACACCAAAATATCTCGAAAGGAAAGCAAATTTGCTGAAAACATTGATTTCGAAAGTTTCATGAATTTAAATAATCTACCACATGAGGTATCACAAGTGGGTCCCGGGAACCACATGGCACAAACTTCATTTTTTTAAATAGAAACCATATTTTTTCTTTGCAGAATTGTGTTAAGCAGAAAAAATCTGTTTGAAATCATGTACTGCTTTTATATTTTGCAGCATAGGGGGCCCCTATTTTCATGTTGTGTTTCATAAGTCTTGACACACCAAAATATCTCGAAAGGAAAGCAAATTTGCTGAAAACATTGATTTCAAAAGTTTCATGGATTTAAATAATCTAACACATGAGGTATCACAAGTGGGCCCCGGCGGCTCCATGTGGCACAAATTTAATTTTTTAAAATAGAAACCATACTTTTTCTTTGCAGAATCATGTTAAGCGGAAAAAATCTGTTTAAAATCATGCACTACTTTTATATTTTGAAGCGTTGGGGGCCCTGAGGCCCCTATTTTTATGTTGTAATAAAAAATTTGGAAATCCTAAAATATTTGAATAAAAAAATACTCTGAATACATTAATTTCAAAAGTTTCATGCATTCGAATGTTTTATTAGATGAAGTACTATGAGTGAGACCCCAGGGCCCCTGGGGGCCCCACAATCTTTTCAAATAGAAACCATACTTTTTCTTCACAGAACCGGATAAGGCAGAAAAAATCTGTTATAAGTCATGTATTGCTTTTTTCCTGTTGCAGAATTGGGGGCCCCGGAACCCCGATTTTATGTTGTAATAATAAATCCAGATATCCCAAAATGTCTCAACAATAATGCAATTTCACTGGACTCATTCATTTCAAAACTTTTGTGCATTCAAATAATCTATCGTATGAAGTATCATAAATGGCACCCCACATGACACAGACTCAATTTTTTTAAGGGAAATGTTTTTCTCGTTAAAATCTTGTTACGCAAAAAAAAAAAATCTGCATTGTAAAATGTATTCTTTTTTTATGATTATTTTAATGTGGTTCCGGGGCGCCTACTTTTATGTTGTAATAAAATATCTGAAAATCCCAAAATATTTCAATAAAAAAGCAATTTTGCTCAAACCCAATGATTACAAAAGTGTCGTGCATCCAAATGATCTATCAGACAAGCTACCAAAGGTGGACCCCCATGGGCCCCATGTGACAAACGCTTCATTTTTTCAAATGGAAACTTTTCTGTATGATACATTTCTATACAATCAATACCATTTCTTTAAACCATACTTTTTCTTAATACAATATCATGAAGGAAAAGCCTATTTTTGATTTGAAAAAATGGAGTTTGTATAATGTGGGGTCATAGTGCTCCGGCGGACCCACATACTTTAATTTATCTAATACATCTTTCGAGTAAATGACACTAATGTAACCATTGTATTCAATATAATTTCTTTTTTATTAAGGTATTTTTGGATTTTCCAGTTTTTTCTTACAACATAAGATTCAGGGCCCAAAGGCTCCTTACGCTTCAATAATAATTAAAAAAAAAAAAAAAAAAAAAAAGCAATACATCATTTAAAATAGTTTTTTTTCACTTAATGATATTCTATGAAGAAAAAGTTCAATTTCTGTTTGAGAAAATTGAACTTGTGTCACGTGGACACCCTAAAGGCCCCGGGGACCCACTCATGGTACTTCATGTAACAGATCATTTGAAAACACGAAACTTTTGAAATTAATGCGTTCAGCGAATTTTCTTTTTTATTGAGATATTTTGGGATTTCCAAATTTTTTATTATAATATAAAAATAGGGGGCCTCCTATGCTGCAAAATATAAAAACAGTACATGATTATAAAAAAAATTTTTCCACTTAACACGATTCTGCGATGAAAATGTATGGTTTCTATTTTTAAAAAATGAAGTTTGTGCCACGTGGGCCCCCAGGGGCCTCCGGGGCCCACTTGTGGTACCTCATGTGGTAGATTATTGAAAACCATGAAACTTTTGAAATCAATATTTTCAGTAAATTTGCTTTCCTTTCGAGATATTTTGGTGTATCCAGACTTATGAATATGCTGCAAAATATAAAAGCAGTACATGATTTCAAACTGATTTTTTCTGCTTAACACATTCTACAAAGAAAAAATATGGTTTTTACTTTAAAAAATGAAGTTTATGTCATGTGGAGCCCCCGGGACCCACTTATGATACCTCATGTGGTAGATTATTTAAATCCATGAAACTTTTGAAATCAATGTTTTCAGCAAATTTGCTTTCCTTTCGAGATATTTTGGTTTATCCAGACTTTTGAAACATCCATTATATATTGTATAATTAAAATATTGTACAAGGTGATTAGAAAAAAACTATCCCGATATATGAGACCATAGCTACCATACCATTCCGAGAAACTGAATAAGATTTGGTGGAAGGTATTTTGAGGTATGCGCTCAAGAATTATATAAAAAACGACAGTTAAACTCTAACAGTTACGGTTACAGTGAGAAATTTCCGAAAATGGCAACACCTACTTTTTTTTATTGAAATGTAATCTCCATAGCAAAAAACCATAAATAGCATTTGAACGGTACCTCTAGCACGAAAATCGGCAGCACTAGCAGGCTAACAAAGAAAGGAAAAAAATGACTGTTACGTGCCTACCAGAGCACCACTTTCATTTTTTAAATGACGTCACATTTCACACTGAGTCTTTGGTTCAGACTAAAGTCTACTGATTCTACTTCAAAACGAAACGAAGAGACCAAGGTATCTTTAATTTCGTGTAAGGCTACCAAATAAAGGCTTTAATTATCGTTGTAAGTTGTAAGACATCGTCATGAGTGACATCATCACACTAAGTGAAAAACAAGACATTGTAAAAAGGCAATCAAAACCGATTTTGATGATGATATGGAGGTTTCCCAGTAATGCGACATATTGTTCGCAGAGCAAGAAAGCAAGATACACATCACACATTTTACAAATGCCTTATTTTTCACTTAGTGTGATGACGTCACTTATGACGATGTCTTACAACTTACAACAAAATTAAAACCCTTATTCAATAGACCTACATGAAATTAAGGATACCGTGGTCTATTCTTCTCATTTTGAAGAAAAATCAGTAGACTTCTTTGAGAGCCAAAGACTCAGCGTGAAATGTGACGTCATTAAGAAAATGTAAGTCGTACTCTGGTAGGCACATCACAGCTGTTTTCTCTTTTTTTCTTAGTGTGCCTAGTGTTGGTAATTTTCATGCTAGAGGTACCGTTCCAACGCTCTTTATGTTTTTTTGCTATGGAAATTCCATTTTAATAAAAAAAAGTAGGTGTTGCCATTTGAAATTTTCGAAATTTTGTCACTGTAACTGTTAGAGTTTAACTGTCGTTTTTTATATAATTCTTGAGCGCATACCTCAAAATACCTTCCATCAAATTTTTATTCAGTTTCTCGGAACGGTATGGTAGCTATGGTCTCATATATCAGGGTAGTTTTTTTCTAATCTCCCTCTATAATTAAAATATAGCTAACACAAATACCTAAAAACCAATTTTTTGGATTTTTAGAAATTCAGTCCCCAAGGGGAGGGGGTGGAAGCAAAACATTATCTATATTTATTATATCTTCTACAAGGCTTTAAAATTAGCTATTTTAATTTTTAATTGTTGACAAAAAAGTTTACAAATTAATTTTTTTTCTACATATAATAAAATATATTTTCCCATGAAAAAAAAAAATATATATATATATATATAAATATATATATTAAATTTGCTTAGGCATATGACAAAATGACGTCATTATTAAAATTAAATAATAATAATAAAAATCCAGCATGTTTCTTCAAGTTTTGTTTCATAACCTTTTTTAACATACCTCAATTTTAAATTTCTTTTTAAAAGTTTTTTTTTTTTTTGTCTTTTGGCATAGATACTATGCTTGGTGTCAAAGCTAATTCAGCATTATGTTAAAGAAATTTAATTATTGATAATTCTAGGTAATATTTATTTTAAATTTTGTTGCTGAAGTAGATAGGACATTTTTCGTCAAGGACTCTACTTTAGCGACAGCCACTTTAAGCCAAGTAGCCCACAAAAAATATAAACAAATGAATTATGAAATATAAAAAAAAAAAAAAAAAAAAAGAAAAGAAACAGAAACAATCATCTCATTAATTATGTATTTTTGTTTAAAATGGTGAGAAAAATTCAAAAGTCATCAGGGGGAGTTATAATAAGTCTGCACCACGGACTGGTTACATTTATTTTTCTATATACCAACCACTATTAACTTAACTAACTGTGAAATACATATAACCACAAATAATTAGTTGTCTTATACGATAGACATAGCGTAGCGCTCATAGCATATTGTAATATTATATTTGACGTGAAATTGCTATCATTTCATGGTTGACTGGAAAAATTGAATAAATATAGGAAATAACATGAAAGTAAATATTATGTACAGTACGTATAGTGTTGTTCATATATAATTAAACCTCAAATATAAAGGGCTGCTACAATTTTTCTAATACTGTCTGTTTTGAAACTTATCTGATAAGCACAAAAATGGAAGCTCACTGGTATGGCATTGTCGTAGACAATAGGGACATGCACCCAAGATTCTGTGGATGAGCAAGCCAAGCGATCTTTTGAGCAATTTCAATGGATTTTCTTTTTCTTTTTATAATAAAGCAATACAGAAAAGAGTTTCCTTTAAATATAGTGACCAGTAAAGTGGACAAAGACTGCTAGTATTACGATATTTGGACACATCTAAAATTGTTATGCTGAGTTTTGAGGGTTTAGAGCGAAACCGGGCAATTAACACATTGATAAGTAATAATTGTAACTTTAAGTATGCTTTATATCAGTCATCTCTAAAATTAAAATTGTTGTTTAAAAAATTTTTTACTGTTATTACAAACTGCTGTAAAATTAGAGCATTTTCTTTTAGTACTAATAGTTATTTTTTTCTTCACATCCACAGCTGCATATAAACAAATATTTTATTAAAAACATTGTTATAATAAAATATACAATTTAATATGTATCGGTTATGTACAAAGAAGTGAGAAAAAGTTACAAAAGTGAGAGAAATTCAGAGCAAAAATCACATTTCGGTCAGTCTTCAGTGGCTTTCTCCAAAACTCATGTGAATATGGGCTAGAACACCTTGGAGTGACCATCATGGAGTGTGTTCCAACACCAACACCGTTTATCCATCTTTGTTTAGGTGTTGTTATTATTATTTTCTTTTTTCCCCTTCCTTTTCACTGAATGATATGCAAGAATTGTGTCGGCCCTGTAAACGCATGAACAACTGCATATTATTTTACAAAACTTCTTATTTAGTTACATTTTGATAATTTGGAGTAGATAAGATTATGATGTATATGAAACAATAGTTGGCGATTCTATGCAGTTTTCTACCAGATTTTCGTGAAAGCTCTATCACAGAATCTATTGCATGGAATTACACTGATTTTTATATGCACAATAATTAAAAAATAATAATAATGATGATAACTGTTTATCTAATTTTGGTGTATACAGCTTAACAGGTGTTTGTTATAGTAATGCCACAAGTTTTTGAAAGCTATATCTCGGAATCTACTAGATGTAATTGAACAAAAATATTTAAGCCTGTCATTTCATTTAAATAACTGCATGATTTTTTTTTCTTTTGTGGTGAGTGAAGAACGTGTCAGAAAGTTCCCCCCCCCCCCCCAAATAACTTTATTTATTATGTTAGAATGATATAAATGAAAGATTTGTAATGATCTATCATATCATAATAGTTTAATATTTTATTAAAACTCCAAACTGAAAAACTGTAAATTATAAGTCATTTTTTTTTTTTTCAAGGATAATTTTAAAATATCATGCAACAACACAGTAAGTTTCCTTAAAAAAAAAAAAAAAAAAAAAAAATGTAATTAAATTACTTCAAAGATATTCACTTTTATCAACAAATTTTGTTTCAAATTAAAAGTTTATTAAAAATAGTAAGAGTTGCTATTAAAAATAAATGCTTTAGTACCTATAACATAAAAATCTATTAGATTACAAAGCATATATTTTTTTTATTCAAGTAAAAAAAAAAAAAAAAAAAAAGAGTTAGAAAGTTTATATGCCAAAGTTATATCTAAACTTAATTTTGAAGTTTTAAATTGTACATGTGATGAATTTATTGAACTAATTGAACTTAGTATTATTATTATTATTATTATTATTATTATTAAGAAATCTTTATATTGACATGAATATATATTCTGGTCTCATATAAATGAAAACAAATAATTAAAACAAACTTCAAAATCACATTCTACAAATAGAATGCTCTTCAAACATTACTTTTTATATGGTAATCCCAAACAAGACCAAAACTTTCACTGAAATATATGGAATATAACATTACATGCCGAAAGTATCAGGAAAATTTTTCAAGAATTTTTCTAGATATTTGACAAAAAGCCTGAAATCAAAAGTGTGTTTTTTTTAATAGAAAGATAGTGATATAGAAATGAAGACATTTTACATTATTAAAAGTAAATTCAGTTCAGAATCCACTTTAAGCCATAGCCCCTGAAGTAATAAGCTTGAATAAGTAAAAATTAATTACACAGCAACATCCCAAACTCTATTCAATGACTCTATTTAACCCCCACTTACATCTCTACAAAAAAAAAAAAAGTTATACACTTGAATAAGAAATTTGAATGGAAATAAAATTGTAACTAATAAGTATGAAAAAAAAAAAAAAAAAAAAAATTGATTCATTATCAAAATTAAATTTGATAAATGTTTTTTTTTTTTTTTTTTTTTTTTTTTTAATTAAGCGGTAAAATTCATTTTAAGAATGAGTTGTAAAAAATATACTTTTTATTCTCTGCTCCTTGCAGTAGAAGACTATTTTTTTGTTCTTCTAACTCAGGCTTTTCACGTGCTACAACAATTCCCAGCAACTGATCTTCTAATCCAGCTGGTGTTATCATAAAATTCACTAATGTCACTTTAACAGAGGTTTCTGGAAGATAATGAGGATTACGAAGTTTTGTAGTAATATAAAAACGGAAGTCTGGTGAATACTCAATAGTAGAGTCTCCCAATTTTATACACATTATTCCACCCTGTCGAAATGTCTGTTTTAGTAATAAAGGTTCTAAGACTGGATCAAGATCTTCACCAATATTTTCTAAAAGAACCTACAGAATAAAAAAAAACTGAATCAAGAATATGACAATTTAGTAAAACAGTAACACAAAAGTCAATACAATACAGCATATTCAACTTTGATATTATACTAATTTCAAATAAAAAAAAAAAAAAAAAAAAAAGCTCTATGAAGATTGTTGATCATATTTTTCAAAGTATATAGTATTTGACATTTTCAGGAAAATGCTTGTCAAAATTTCAATCTGCCCTTAAGAAAATTTTCAAACTGAAAAGATAGTCAAAAAAGGATAAGCATATAACTGAATATGATACTCTCAAATTAAAAACTTGCAACTGAATTTGTACTATACATATATAAGACATCAATGATAAAATTTTATAAGATAGATATGATAGTTTTCTAATCTGCTTGCATGAGACCGATTCTCTTAATTAAAGGGTCTCATAAATAATAAATAAAGAGCGCAACTATGAATAAAATTACAGCACTGGGACTTAAAAAGAAAGAAATTATAAAATATAATTAATATATGTGTTTGAAGAAATTCAATATTAAGCATATTATATATATATACAAATAGTATAAGTGACTGTGAATTATTATATACTGAAATCAACTTGTATGTGCTCATAACTAAAAAAAAAAAAAAAACTCATAACTGTTATCTCAGTAAATACTCTCTCTCCAAATATTATTTGAATTTTTCCAATTATAAATATATGCAGTATATTATAATATATAATAGTATATTTCGATAAAATAAATAAATAGCAAAAATGGCAGCATGCGCAAAAGAAACGACATACGTCGAGAAATTAGATGCCAGTAATTACGACAGCTGGAAGTTCAAAATAGAAATGCTCCTCACGAAGGAGGATCTCTTCCAGGTTATTATAGAAGCGCCCCCAAACCCATTAACTGATGAATGGCGATCTAAAGATCGAAAGGCGCGCGCCATAATTAATTTAGCTATAGAAGACACACAAATAGTATATGTTAAGCATTTGTCCACAGCCAGGGAGACATGGGATGCACTTAAAAATATACATGAGAGGGCTAATCTGAGCAGCAAATTATTCTTACTCAGAAAATTATATTCCACCAAACTAACAGAAGGGGGAAATCTGATAGAACACATAACTAGTATTTATAAGTTAAGGGACAAATTGTTAGCGATAGGAGAAGAAATAAATGAGCAGCACTTATCAGCGTTGATGTTGTGCTCGCTACCTCCTAGTTATGATACCCTGATAACGGCTATCGAAGCCAGAAATGACGATGAACTTACACCAGAGTACATTAAAAGCAAATTGTTTGACGAATATATTAAAAGGACAGAAAATCACCAAACAAAAGGTGAAAACGCGTATAAAACTCAAATTAAGCGTAAAACACCACCAAGTAAACATTGCAATTTTTGCGGAAAGAATTCACACACCCGTAACGAATGCTGGCATTTAAACGCCAGACCAAATCATAACCAAAGGAATTATAATAATTTTCATAACAGCGGTAACAATCCCAGCAAGTACAAAAACAAAAACAAAACACAACTCATAAGGGAAACTGAGAATAAATTAAAGAATCTTACATTTATCATTGATAAAACTGAGCATAACTCATGGATAGTCGACAGTGGGAGTAGCAGGCATATCTGCAATGACATAAACCAATTTACAAGTCTGAAAGACAACGAAAAGGTTAGTGTTATGCTAACGAACGGGCACTCCGTAGTCTCACAGGGTTGCGGCGACGTAAATCTTAAAGTAATTAACTCGGATAAGGAAATAAACAATATTACTTTAAAAGAGGTTTTATACATACCCAATATAGCCACAAATCTAATATCGGTAAAGAAAGCAACAGAGAATGGTTGTGTTGCCATATTTAAAAATCATGAATGTAAAATCAAATTCGGGAATAAAACTTATATAGAGGCGAACTTGACAGATAATTTATATGAACTACAAACGAGCGAAAAATTTTCCGAAAGTGTAAATATTGTAGAAGCTTGCGAAAACAGGAATTGTATTAAATTGTGGCATGAAAGATTAGGGCATAAAAATCTACAACAAATAAAAGAACTCGTCGACAAAAATATGGCAACCGGAATAGAGCTAAATAAATGTAAACACAACACAGAATGCGAAATCTGTATCATTTCAAAATTGGAGGATGACACATATCCGAAAAGGGCAACTTTCAGGGCAGAAAAACCATTAGATCTAGTTGTTTCAGATGTTTGCGGACCCTTTCAAACTTCCACAATAGGAGGGAAAAATTATTTTTTAACGTTTATAGACGACTACAGTCGTTTCACATTTACATACTTACTGCGAAATAAAAGTGAGGTGTTTGATAAATTTAAACAATATTATGCGTTGACTTTAAACAAGTTCGGCAGGAAAATAAAAATATTGCGTACCGATAACGGCGGAGAGTATACAAGCAATGAATTTGAAAACTTTCTCGCGAATGAAGGAATCGAACACCAATTAACAGTACCGCATTGTTCTCCTCAAAATTACGTGGCGGAGAGAAAAAATAGAACATTGGTTGAAATGACCAGATGTTTGTTAAGACAAAGCAGCTTGCCAAATAAATTTTGGGGTGAAGCCCTTATGACTGCTAATTACCTACAGAATAGATTGCCAACGAGTGCATGCGATAAAACACCATATGAAAAATGGAATGGAAATAAACCAAATCTCTCGCATATAAAATCATTTGGTTGTAAGGCATATGTGTATACTCACAAAAACACAAGAGGGAAGCTAGACAACAGGGCAAAGGAAGGAATACTTGTTGGTTATGACCTTAGAAGTAAAGGTTATAGAGTATTTATAGATAATAATGTTAGGATATGTAGAACCGTAAAGTTCGTTGAAACAAAAACAAAGGATAATAATTTTGAGTCTATCGATAATGAACTGTTAGAGACAAACAATAATACAAACGAAGGGAATTCTAGCGAAACAAACGATCATAAAAATAACTTCCCGGTAATATTAAATGAAATAAATCAAAATTCGGACCAAACTGAGGATGTTAATCATGACATGACAGATCGAACAATTCCGAGAAGGTCGGAAAGAGCTAACAAAGGTGTTCCACCTGACAGATTTGCTTTAATGACAAATACTATGAACGTAAACGAACCCAAAACCTTCAATGAAATATTGCAGATACAAAATTCCATAGAAAGGGAAAATTGGCTAAAAGCAGCCAAAGATGAAATTGCTTCTTTAAACGAAAATAATACATGGGAATTAGTAGACCCTCCCCCTAACACACACATAGTAGGCTCAAAATGGGCATTCAAGGCGAAATATAATGATAAGGGTGAAATCCAAAAATATAAAGCCAGGCTTGTCGCCAAAGGCTTTAGCCAAAAGTATGGGGTAGATTATGACGAGACGTTCGCCCCGGTAGCGTCTCATACGACAATTAGATCTTTTCTTGTAATGGCCCTATATAAAAACTTAGAATTAAACCACTTGGATGTAAAAACCGCGTTTTTACACGGTGAGCTCGAAGAAACAATTTACATGCAACAACCGGAGGGATTCATAAATCCCGGTGAAGAACATAAAGTTTGTAAATTACACAAAGCCATCTACGGGCTGAAACAGTCAGCCAGGGCTTGGAATTCAAAAATAAACGAAACATTAACAAAGTTGAATTTCACACAAAGTTCCACTGACAAATGCCTTTACAAAAGAAACACAAATAACAAAACTGTCTACATACTAGTGTATGTAGACGATATATTAATTGCTGGAACCAAACATGATATAAACAATATAATAGAAGAACTTAGGCGTGAATATAGTATTACCAACCTTGGGAGCGTTACTAATTATCTGGGAATAAATATAACACGACCAGACAGCAATACTTTGCTAATAGATCAGTCAAACAAGATTAAACAATTAGTAAATAAATTTAATTTAGAAAATGCGAAACCCACTAATACTCCCATAGATACAAATTACTTAAAGGATTATAAGAATGAAAATTATTTAACTGACAATACTGATTATAGAAAGGCAGTAGGGGCACTTCTATATATAGCCACTGTCAGCAGACCTGACATCAGTGCTGCCGTCAACCTTTTATCTCGTCACAACGAAAGACCTAGAGTGTGTGACTGGGAAAGTACCAAGAAAGTCATCAAGTACCTAAAAACTACAATTAATTTAAAATTAAAATATGACAATGAGCATCCTGCTATACTAACCGCATATGCGGATGCGGATTTTGCGAACGACCCCCAGGACAGAAAGTCGATTACAGGAAATGTATTTTTTATTGGGAAAAATCCAATTTATTGGTATTCGAAAAAACAAAAATGCGTCAGCCAATCCACCGCAGAAGCGGAATATATAGCAGCAGGATGCGCTGCTCAAGAAAGCATGT
The DNA here is from genome assembly GCA_963930645.1 of Salticus scenicus. Lineage (NCBI taxonomy): Eukaryota > Metazoa > Arthropoda > Arachnida > Araneae > Salticidae > Salticus > Salticus scenicus. Next base: position 188,858,193 of record OZ005652.1, read on the forward strand.
GGATCATTAGACTTTTAAATGACTTAGATTTAAATCAAATAAAACCAATCACAATTTATGAAGATAACCAATCAGCGATTAAATTAATTGAATCTGACAAATATCAAGCGCGGACAAAACACGTCGACGTCAAATTTCATCTAATCAAACATTTGTATGAAGAAGGAACCATCAGACTACAATATATCCCCAGCAACGAAATGATTGCCGACATCTTTACAAAACCCCTACCAGGGCCGGCTTTTAAAACTTTAAGAAACAAACTAAATTTAGGAGAACACTGAAAATACCGGTCAAGTAGGGGTGTCACAAAACAACATTAAATTGACATTTGTGTGACCGATAATTTTCATTTTAATCAAGAATTGTCTTCAGTTATCCCGAGTAAATTTCAATGCAGATGTAGAGAGAAAAATACGCGGCACTCCCAGTTAAAGGAGGAAGTAAAACTGTCCAGTCATCATTTTATGAAACTCTCTTCTGCTCGATTTCAATCTCTGATATAGATGTAATGTTGTCTTTCTGTGAATATGTAGCTCTAGCTAAGCAGGGCGTTTGAAAACGCTCTTATATATTTTATTCTATACATTTATTATAAAGATATGTATTTAATCAAGAAAATTAAAGTTGCATAAAAAAAAGAAGAATTATAAAATCAATCATCATTATTTACACAACTAAAATAATAGTTTAAAATGTTCATAAGTTTATTTTTCAGCCTGTTGGTGAATCAAGATTGTGGCTTTCCAACGGATTAAACAATTAATTGGACGCATGGTGTACCAGTGCTGTTTGTCTTATCCAGGTAAGTGAAATCTTACCTATTCATTATTAATATTATTTAATATAAATAAAAGATTATACAAGCGCTCTATATCAACAAAATATATATATATAATTTTATAAGAGATGCTAATAATTAAGAAAGCGCAATAATTTGCACTACCGAGAATCCAGTATTAAATTTAGTTATTTTAAAATAAGATATGATAGTTTTCTAATCTGCTTGTATGATCAATAAATATAAAAGCATACCATGCTAGATCTAAAATAATTATCAGATGTCTCATTGAAAAATGTTGCAATATACAAATAAAAAATAGCTCTATAACTTAACATGATTTTTGTCAGTTTAAGAATTGGCTTAAATCATTCTTATTCTAAAATAGTTCTGGAATGGTAGATGAAAGTTTCTCACATTTAAAAGAAGAGTCATTTAAATTTTTATTATAAAGTGAAATGACGATATAAATATATGGAAAATGTTGAAAGCTGCACACATGTATGCATGCACTCCCATGCACAGTGGTGGTCAAAATTATAAGGACAAGGGGAAAATTGCCAAATGTTGGCAACACATGTTTGGAAAATTATGCAAATTTTATGGTTGGAAATCAATGATAAATGAAGCATTTTTTTATTAGTTTGGATAGAAACATATGGGAAATTCAAATTCATAAAATGTATTTTTGATTTAGACAGCATTATAAGGCCAATTGTATTTATGTGTTCTGAAAAGCAAAATTTGCATGTTTTTTGTTCTGCACATGACACTCCCAGATGACATAAATGCAAAGTAAGCGATTGGAAATATCTTATTCTATTTTTGAAGTCATGCTGCTAAGCATTAAACTTTCAGAGATTGAGAAAGGGAAACTGCACTCTTTTAAAAGTTCAGAACATACTGCACGTCAAATTGCGACAAATCTGAATAGATCAAGAGCAGTCATTTATAATTTTCTTAAAAATACCGGCAAGTATGGACAGCAAAGGTACACAGGTTGACCATCTTCTGTTCCTGTGCATGAGAAAAGAAAGATAATAAGGCAAGCTTGCTCCAATAAACAAACATCCATGGAAATTAAATGGAAATTAAACTTATGATGCAGTGCTTAACAGCTCAACGTGTTTTACAAGCAGAAAAAAGTTCTTGTTAGTTGCAAAACCTCCCTAGACCATTACTGAGCCCCCTCCAAATGTAAGTTTTATAAAAAAAATTTCATTTTCTTGACGAAGATCATACCAAAAGCCATCTGGTTCTTCCAAAATGAATTTTTTCTCATCAGAAAAATATCATCCCATATTTTCTCATAGTAATCCATTTTTTGACAGACTCCCACCTTAGTCTCTTGATTATGAATTCTTGTAAGACACGCTCATGACATAAGTTTTTCATAACAAATCTTTTTTTCTTTTAGTAAAACACATCAAATAGTTTGAGTACTGTCTTGTAAGTTTAATTCCTGTTTAATTTCCGTCAATGTTTGTTTTTTGGAGCAAATTTTCCTTATTATCATTCTTTATCACACACAGAAACAGAAGATAGCTTACCTGTATGAGTTTGCTGTCCATATTTACCAGAATTTTAAAGAAAATTATAAATAGACGCTCTCAGTCTATTTAGCTTTGTCACAATTTGACGTGCAATAAGTATTGAAATTTTAAAAGGAATCACGTTTCCTTTCTCAAACTCCAAAAGTTTTGCAGCTAGTGGCATGACTTTAAAAATAGAATACAACTTTTCCAATCACTTTCTAAGCATTTATGCTGTCTAGGAGTGTCGTATTCAGGACAAAAAACATGCAAATTAGTGAGTTTGTTTATAGGGTCTTTTTTAGCTTCTATTATGCCAATTTCTTTAATAATATCTTCCATTTTATTAACATAATCTTCACGGTTCAATACAGCTATTTTTCTAGTTTTGTCAGTTAATGTACAGGTGATATTATTGTTTTTCTTAAGATTTTTAAGATCCTTTATATCCTCACTGTTGATATTACAGTTTTAGGAGTTTTTTTTTATTTCTTGTATGGCAACATTTCTAATATTTGTCTGGATTTCTTCATGGATTTTATTTAAAGCAGATTCAATTCTGGCAATACTATATTTTAAGTTTACAGGTTGATCAATGATGTATTTATGGCCCAAATTTAATAAATTATCTTGATGAATATTTTAACAGTAGAAAACATTTAACAGAAATCCTCCTAAAATTAGACTGGTTGTTAGAAAAAGTGAAGATCCTACCTACTCATTGGAAAAGTATATGGCTGAAATTTACAAAAACTTATTATGCCCCTCATCCCATAGTTTAAACTCCACAGAAGATTTTATTGGTAGGATTCATGATATAAATATTAACGAAAATTATTGTTTTGTTAGCTTTGAAGTTGTAAACCTTTATCCCTCTATAAATATAAAAGAAATAGCGGAATTAATTAATAATGAAATAAATGAGTAGTACAGTGTCATGAAGCATGACATCAATTTAATTAATACGTTGGCGATTATCAAGCATGACATCGTTTCATTTAATATTTTGGCAAAACCATAGAATATTTACTCAATCCTATCCAAATTATTTATCACAGAATTCTCCCGCCCGTTTTCCGCCGTAATTCGGCTTTCCAGCGGTGCATTGCGCTTTCCCCATCGGTTCTTCCTTCACCTTCCGTCTGCACACGGGGTCCGTGACGTTGGTATTTCGTCATCCTGGCACCCTCCGCGATTTCCTATTCCTGATTGGTCGTGCCGTGCGGTGACGTCTTTTGGACTCGCCATTTGAAGAGCTCCCATGGTTTTCTCTGGACACTCGATACTGGATGTCAGGATGGAAGAAAAGTAGTTTATGAGCCCCGATCGCGAGCGGGCCGTCACGCGGTCGCATGATGGCGTGCGTTCCGCCTTCCCTAATTTTGAAGTCCTTCCTATAATAATTACTCTAAGATAGTCACTTAAATATATATATAATTAGAGACTGTATTCCCAATATGCATAAAAGACGAACCTCTAGCAGTCAACCTGTACGTAGAGCTTGAGATTGAATTAGGTTGGGATCCTAATGGTTTCCAGACATGGTGGAAGCAGCCTCGCCACACCTCATGCCATCTCCCCTCCTATGAGTAATTAAAGAATTTCTACACAGAAGATTTTGGCCTCTGTCTCTTTTTAGTGAGCTTATTCCATATTTTTTCTTAATTTTCAGGATTGTGATACCAATGTGCACCTCAGCGATATTTCGACGAACTGTTCCTGGCGTTATGCATTAAGTATTCCACACGCAATTATTCTTCTTTGCTTCATACGATCACATAGATAACGCAGACTACTGGAGTACTTAAAAATCATGAAATCAGAACATTATTTACTCCATAGAACGATTAGTTACACTGTTATATTTGGTGCCTACCATTTTCGCACCGTGCACATTGTTCGCGACTAAGTTTTAAAAACTCATGTTCAAAAGAGAATAAAAAAAAAAAACTGCTTCTCTGTGAAATATCATCCAAGATGTCAGCAACTTAGGCATTCAGAAGGAAATACTACCAAAAATTTTAAACTTGACACAATGATTGTCTGAGTGTAATCACATGGTCATCGCGTGTGTGCTTTTCACACTCCTACACCTGCTAGGACAATCCAGTTCCATCCTCTTTATGCACAATAGGAATCTCAACCAAATATTTTTTTTTCAAAATACATTGCTATATTTTACAGTATACTCATATAGTTCATGATTTGGATGCTCCGTTTTTTTTTATTTCTGGTGTTTCAAAACAGCTACAAAATTGATATATGGTTTCCGACATTAACATAAAGGGAACTGATTGTAGCAAGAAGGCACTGTGCAACTGTTAACTGACATGCCTGCAATAATAATAATAGTATATCATTTCGCGTTTGAATGCAACTTTTATTAATGACTTATTGAACATTCATAATTTTTTTTTGCTTTATATCTGTGTGCATATGTACTCTTTTTCAGATCACTTATTGATATCATTTTATGTTGTATTTCAGCAAGAGTTGCAAGTGATTTCATATATATATAAGGACAATATAAAAGATTGCCAAAATTTTCCTTAGTATTATATATGTTTACATATACATTTTATACTTTCTATATGTATGCATTTTTCTATGTAAATGTGTGGTTGTCCTTCGATTGATTCAATGCTTTTAAGTATGTGTTTTTTTTAGTGTGTCTAGAATATTGCAGAGATAATTTAAAATTTTGATTTAAAAATGATACTTACCTCTTCAGTATGATTTTTTTTTTCTTTCAGGGTATGCACAATATATCTGTTTTAATTTGCATGCTTTCTTCCCTTTTTTGTAATGTATTCGGTTACATGCCATGATTATTTATCCATTATTCCAAAAAAAAAAAAAAATTCTTAACTGTTCAGGATGTGAGGTAGTAGTTAATGTTAACTGTTATATCCATGTGACTTACACACTTTCACACACACTCTTTTGCAGTGTTATTTTTGTGATGGGAAATACCTGCATCTGTTCATACATTTATAGGTTCACAGCGATTTTGTCTTTGGCGATCGACAAGTTGCTGAACTTATTTTTCTCACACATTCACACACACTACTTTGCAGCGTTTATTTTTGGGGGGTAAATGCTTGCATCTATTCATACAATTACTCACTTATATCCTTACATTTTTCACATGTACAGCCTTTTTGTTTTAGGGTCGACAAATCACTGTACTTCTTTACACATTGATCATGGGTTTTTATTTGTCACTACTCTCACTTCTTGGAACTTTACTTATTTGTAATGTCGTTATTTTTATTTTTAATGTGTTTTATTTACCTTATTGAATATGTATATAATTTGTTTTTTTTTATCTTCACTTGGATTTTTTTTTCATAATATTGTCTTTCACTTTCATTCAGATTTATTATTATATAATGACTCAATAGGATTCGTTTTTTATCATTTTTACACATGTGTTGTCCTATAATCTTTAGGTTTTCACACATTGATAAGCTATTTTATTTAGTTTTATTTTAATGTCACATATGTTTTTTTTTTTGCAGAACTTCACTTCATTATTTTTTTTTTCATTGTAATATGCATTTTAACCTTAAGCATTTTTGGTACTGTGTTAGATTTGAATTTCACCTGGTTCAACGATGTTCCAATAGTTTTTTCACACACATTCCAGGACAACGTTTATTTTGGCAAGGTGTAAACGTCTGTACCTTTTCCCAACTTTTCGTTTCACTCACATACACCAGTCGTTTGGTGCGCGACATGGTGGTGAGATTACATATGTTGTTTCAGGTTGATTTTTTTTCTCTCATGGCTCTTGATATGCTTTTGGATACTTTTTATGCAATAGGGAATTATATTCCTTTTCATATACAATTACTATTCACACATTTCAATAAGTGATTTATTTAGTTGCTATAGGCGAGTAAAATTTCTCTTGTTTGATTCTTATGTGAAGTGCAATGTTCATTTTTGTATTGTTTGTGGTTTACACACATATTTTCATCATGGGGGGTCACTTTTCAATCGGTAGATACACTTACTCTACATTTTTGTTAGATTGCATTTTCATGGTTGAGTCAACTTATTCATTTTTCTACTGTTATGAAATGTTCAATAGCTATACTATGTTTAGTTATACTTGCACACTTCAGTCAGGTATTTGGGTAACTCCTTCTTACGTGTAGCTAACCCAAATTTATTTTTCTCATACTCAATAGCTTTCATTATTTTTATTATGTGACATATTTTTTTTTTCTACCTCTCATTACCAAGTTATTCAAGAGTATCTTATATGTATATATCTTACTTACCAAAACTCAAATTATCCTTTGAAGTTTTTATTTTTAGTGTCAGGTTTAATACAATTGCCTTAAAATGGACTGGTGTAGGCTGTGTATCTGCTGCAGGGGCTGATGCATACCTACATATATATTCGTTTATCTTGTTTCATTGCTGGCTCAATGACTCTTTAGATTCCAATAGTTTTTTTTGGTTGTCACTCTGTCTGTAACTGTGGTGTTGCATAAATCCGTTTGAGCATTCCTGTAATGTGTTTCACTTTCAGCTAGTGATTTCCTATTTGATACTCCGTTTTCAATTTTCCAATAGCTCCCCATTCTTTTTACAATAGAAATCTAGGTTCTTTTCTCTTCTTGCAGATCTGTTTAAAATTTTTAATTATGGGAGGAGTTAAAACAAAAAAAAAAAAAAAGTGAAAAATTTAACAAATTTTTTTTTGACATGATGTAAGACGGTACTTTAGCAATGATGCCAACATATTTTCAATGGTACATGTTGTATTGCCGCAGGTTCAAAAAAAAAAAAAAAAAACGTAAAGGTAGTTTAAAAGAAAATTTCTTCTTCTGGATATATATTTGTATGTGTTATGGCGTTACACATTTCACAATAGTATTACTCTGTAAACCCATTTTTTTTTTGGAGGTTAAATTCGAGTTAGTATGTATTATTTTGCATGCTTTATTTTTTTTTTCTCCTCAACTTTATAGTTCTGTGCATACCGTCCCAAACATATTATATTCACCTAATCTTGATTTTTTTTTAGTGTATTTATATCTCACTAATATATTTTGATGTTTTTCCTGTACTGTGTTTATATACTTTATAATGTACACATACTGCCATTTTAAACAGGTATGTTTTAGGTATTTGCCAAACTTACCATTCTAGAGTAGATGTGCTACAATTTTGTTTTACAATAATTCATACTTAAAAACTTTTTTTTCTGTGTTTACTTTGTGCTTCTCAGAGGGTCAAATACTAAATAGTAGACTTTTTATACATGTTATTAAATTAAACCTGGTAATTTTTCTGTATTTTATAACATTTATGTATATTCTTAAACCAGGCTTTTAGATGCTCAACGATATGGACAAGTATTTGTATTCGTTTGGGTTACAAGTGTAAATCACTTTCATACCTTACGTATTTACACATTCTCAGTTTCCTTTAATATTTATGTATTTTGCTCAATAGATTAAAAAAAAAAATAATAAAAAATTTTTTTTTTCATATTTCTTTTTCATGCAGATAAACTTAATTTACAAAATAGTTTTCTTACCTTTTTGTCCGCGCTTCAGTGCGTCGGAATTCCATCTTCTGCAGGGATGTAATTCTGATGTTACTGTTTCCTTTTTTTCCCTCTCCTTTTCAACCCAGGATCATACTAGTCACTGCTCTTGTGTTGAAGGGATGCATTTCTTGATTTTAATATATTTCAGTTTTTGTATTGTTTTTTTTCGGTTTATCACAGACATATTTTTACCTTGTTGACACGAAATTTTACGTAGACAAGCAAAAAAGGACTATTTATAAAAAAAAAAAAAAAAAAAAAAAATTCTTATCATGATTGTAGTTAAGTTGTCTTTCATTGTAATTTGTTCGCAGGCAACGCAGATATAGTTTACTGCTTCTTCATTGAATACAGATTTTATTGTTTTAGAAGTAATACAATAGTTTTGTCACAGTATAACAATAGTAACTCACCTACTTGTTCAAAAATTTCTTTTTGTTTGTTTTATCATGTGAATATTACAGTTAATTTACTGTTTGAAAATTTTTATCAGATGAAGTTTTTATATGTGGTTTTCAAAAGAAAGAATAACACAAAGATATTACAAAATGTCTTTATTCATTATAACTCTGAAGTATACTTACCTATTTGCTCCATGTTCATGTAAAATTTTCTCACGTTACCACATTTCTTGCACCTAATGTAAACTTATGTTCACTCTTATTCAGCACAATGTGTGTTGTCATGTTAACCCTTTGTAGATGGCTGGTTTTGGGGTGTCTGCTACACCTGTTTGGATGCTCGCTTTTCTCTTTTCCCGTTGCAAAAATTTTTTTCTCTCCGTTTTTCGGGAGAGTGTCATGAAGCATGACATCAATTTAATTAATACGTTGGCGATTATCAAGCATGACATCGTTTTATTTAATATTTTGGCAAAACCATAGAATATTTACTCAATCCTATCCAAATTATTTATCACAGAATTCTCCCGCCCGTTTTCTGCCGTAATTCGGCTTTCCAGCGGTGCATCACGCTTTCTCCATCGGTTCTTCCTTCACCTTCCGTCTGCACGCGGGGTCCGTGACGTCGGTATTTCGTCATCCCGGCGCCCTCCGCGATTTCCTATTCCTGATTGGTCGTGCTGTGCGGTGACGTCTTTCGGACTCACCGTTTGAAGAGCTCGCATGGTTTTCTCTGGACACTCGATACTGGATATCAGGATGGAAGAAAAGTAGTTTATGAGCTCCGATCGCGAGCGGGCCGTCACGCGGTCGCGTGATGGCGTGCGTTCCGCCTTCCCTAATTTTGAAGTCCTTCCTATAATAATTACTCTAAGATAGTCACTTAAATATATATATAATTAGAGACTATATTCCCAATATGCATAAAAGACAAACCTCTAGCAGTCAACCTGTACGTAGAGCTTGAGATTGAATTAGGTTGGGATCCTAATGCGTTTCCAGACATGGTGGAAGCAGCCTCGCCGCACCTCATGCCATCTCCCCTCCTATGAGTAATTAAAGAATTTCTACACAGAAGATTTTGGCCTCTGTCTCTTTTTGGTGAGCTTATTCCATATTTTTTCTTAATTTTCAGGATCGTGATACCAATGTGCACTTCAGCGATATTTCGACGAACTGTTCCTGGCGTTATGCATTAAGTATTCCACACGCAATTATTCTTCTTTGCTTCATACGATCACATAGATAACGCAGACTACTGGAGTACTAAAAATCATGAAATCAGAACATTATTTACTCCATAGAATGATTAGTTACATTGTTATATACAGTAATTCTGAAATATCCCGAACCCTCAATATCGCCACAAATTTATTTCTTAATGAGAATTATTTTTCGTTTAATAACAAATTTTATCAACAGATTAAGCAGATCTCTATGGGATCTCCTATATCGGGTTTTTTGGCAGATTTTAAGTTACGAAAAATGGAAAATGAAATTATGAAGCATAACAAAGATAAAACCTTTTACTGGTAGAAGTATGTGGATGATTTTTTTGCAGTTATTAACCAAAAATATAGAACCAATAGAATTGTTAAACAACCTTAAAGTTATGGATCATAATATTAAATTTACCCTAGAAGAAGTTAATAACCAGTTGAATTATCTTTATGTAAATATAGCCTGATATAAAAACCGAATAACTACAAAGGTCTACAGAAAAACTAATGAGATCAACCACTACAATAATAAAACCCCATTTAAGCATAAAATCAATGCCACCCAAGCTTATATCAATAGAGCAATAATTGTTTGTAAAGAACCAGGTGACCTTAACCAAGAATCAGCCATAATAAAGAAATATACCAGAAAAGCAGGTTACCCTGAAAAATTAATCAACAAACTTTATAAAAATCGTATAAAAACCTTAATAAAATAAACGATTTCCAAAAACCACCAATTAAGTGTAAAATTGTAAAAGCTGCTGCTAAACACAATATTCACATTTCTATCAAACCTAATCCAAACATTTTTCAGATTATATGTAGTGACAAAGATCCAATCAATCCATTGAACAAAGCTTGAATTTATAAAATCCCATATACAGACAATGAAAAATATGAAAAATGTTATATTGGAAAAATGGAACAAAAAATAAGGACTCGAATTAAGGAACATAGCCAAGATATTTCTACCAGAAAAATCACCACAGCATTAACCAAAGTTAATAGAGATAAAAAGATTAATATTAAGTTAAAAAATGTTAAAATACTAGTGAATTACCACAATTACAATTATGCCACATATAGAGAAGCTGTTGAGATTATAAGTTTTCCTTTTTCGTGCAATGGCAACGATGTGGCTGGGCTAGATCAACAGTGGCACCACACACTTAAAAGTAGCGGTGGTTGGAAGCACATTTGTGGAGACTTCAAGCACCAAGGTGCCATTGAGAACGCTGGGGTACCCCGGTGAAAATATTCCGGTAAAGTAAAGCATGAAGTTGTAAAAAGGTTGTTTTTCTTTCTTTATTATTAATTAGTATACTTCATAACATAAATTTGGATTTTTTTTTTGCTGGTGTTGTTAACTTTTGTAACTACTGTTATTATAAATGTGCTAACAATTTTCTGAAGCAAAAAAAAAATATACATATATATTAGGGCTGTGCCAATTGATCGATTAATCGGTTTGGTTAATCGATCAATGCTTAGTCCTGATCAATTTTTTAATCGAGTTAATCGGATCGATTAATTTGATTAAAACTTTTCAAAATTCGAATAAAATTTTAAAACTACGAATTAAAGTAAAAATGTTGTTCTGCCTACAAAATATTTTTTCACATATTTTGCTAACAAACATTCTAAGAAACATCCATCAAATAATGAAAAAGCAAAAAATAAATAAATAAAAAATAAATAAAAATAAAACCTCTCAAAAGAAGCTGTTGCACTTTCGTTGACAGAGAAAAGGGGGAGGACAATTATAAAAAAAAACGCCGCTTCATGTGCATGCTGGAGCAACACCAACTGTCTGTAGCCTTCTACAGAAAGCAGGCCCGGACTGGCTTCTCTGGGGGCCCTCGGCTAAAAATCGAAAAGGGGCCCCTTACTGAGGAATTTAGAAGGAATATGATGTATTATAATATGTAATTTTTGAAAAGTAGGCTTACATGCCTCAAAACCACATTTAACTTTCCTGATACTTGGAAAATAATTGAGTAAAATGTAAGCTTTTTTTCTAACGTAGTTTACTTATTTTTACTACAAATATTTATATAATTTTTATATACCATACCTATACCAGCTACATGAGGGAAAAATAAGTATACGAATTAATTATGAGTGGTTCATTATTTAAAAATGGGATTGTGAAATTAGTTTTAGGCAACCAAATCACACTGTTGAAAAATTAACAATCTAATCCTTGGTATTAATAATTTAATCTTAATTAATAGTCCTTGGTATTTTGCACCTAATACCTAAATAATTAATAAAAAGGGTCACAACAGTAATAAAATACCAAGCATATTGAAAAAAAAAATTAGTGTCTTCTTTGTGATTTAGTTGATACAAATTGTAAATTATATAACACAAAGAAAAAAGTCTGTGCAAAACCTTGGTACATATGTAGTAAATTAAGTAATTCTCACCAAGATCTTTACTTATGCAATTGCGACAACCATTTTTAATTCATCGCCAAAACGACAACGAAAGTTTAAAAATCGCCAAGTAATCTTATACTAAAGCTATAAGCTGTACCTAAGAAACTTTATGAATCGAATGTAGTAACCGAATAGATTTTTTAAAAAAAGTCCAGTTGTCTTAAATTAAATTATGTTTCGTACATAATTTTACATCTATAATTAGAAGACAAAAATAGGCTTCATTTTTATTTCCGTATAAAATCTGTAATTTTATAGGGAAAATATACTGCGGGACCAGCACTGTGCGGGCCGTGAAAGCCTCTGCTAAGGACAGCAGGTACCCAAATCGAGGTTTTGATTGATTTCTTTTATTTTTATTTACTTATTTATTTATTTTTGCGTGTGTGTGATTTTAATACTAATAACTATTATAAAATTTTAAAGTCATTTAAATATAATGACCAGCGAATAGCGAAGCGGGTAAAACCTACTAAAACCACAGCAATGCGTGGTCGGGTTCAGCTAGTTTTTAAGTAAAATGTCAAATTTTCATCCAAGATTAAGAACCTTTTATTTTTAAAGTTAATTTTAGAAAATTATTGGGTGAGTGCAAAAGTTCAACCTGTTTTTATAACCCATAAAGAATAGCAAATAAACGCAAAATGAATAGTACCTATTATTGTGCATAATCCCCATTGCTGTCTATGACCTCTTGCCATCTTTCTGGTAGGAGATGAATCCCACGGCGGTAAAATTCCGGCGGTTTCGAGTCAAAAAAGTCTTGGATGGCAGTTTTCACAGCATCAAGATCATCAAAGATTTTCTGACTAAAGGAATAGTTCAACGCATGAAATAGGTGATAGTCAGTTGGTGAAAAGTCAGGAGATTAGGAAGGGTGAGGTAAAACCTCCCAACCAAAGCCCAGTAACTTTCGGTGAGTGATGACAGAAGCATATGGCCTGGCGTTATCGTGATGAAGGATAACACCATGAAGATTGGTGAGACCTGGCAGCTTTGCTGCTATCAAATTTGAATGCAGCCTGTCTAACTGTAGACAGTAGAAGGCAGTATTGATGGTTTGGTTGAGTGGCAAGACCCCCCAGTGAATTATTCCCTGAACATCCCACCACACACTCAATGACACTTTCTTGTGATGAAGTTCAGCTTTCGAAGTCGATGCAGGCGGATCAGAAAGGCGACACTTAACGTTATGGTACATAACCCACTTCTCATCTCCTGTCACAATTCGTGTCAAGAATGGGTCATTTTTGTGCCGGGAAAGCAAGGAAACACAGGTGGCGATTTGGTCATCCCGTTGATTAGCTGTCAGATTATGTGGAACCCAACGATCCAAATTTCTTGTAAAACTAAACTTAACCAGCCATCCCTCGACCGTTGTCCGGTGTACGTTGAAGGTCTCCGCTAATTCTTGCATGGTTGGGTTCGGGTTGATCCTGTATGGCTTGGTGAATAACATCGTCTCCTATGTGTAATGACCATCCACTCCTAGCCTGATATTGGCAGCTTCTGTCTCCTTCCCTAAATTTACGAAACCATCGACAATATGTGCTTCCATCTATTAGATCCTCCCCATAAACTTGACAAACATTGCGACATGCTGCGGCTGCTGTATTCTTTTTATCGAACTTGTATAACAAACAATGTCTTATATGCTTCTTTTCGCTTTCCATGTTACACTCTCTGATATTATTTTTAGATGATTAACTTTGTGAGACACGAGGCATTCATATGTGAGGCATCCACACGTTTGATTAGCCGACGATTTGCGTCATTACAATGTCAAGTGTGATGTCAATTCCATTGCTAATTTGTATATCCAAAAACCGGTAGAACTTTCGCACTCACCCAATAAATAATAGAATTGTTTTGCTACTGTTTTTTCCGGTAGAAAAATGAAAACTTGGTGTAATATCTTAGCTTCCTAAATTATCTAAAACAATAGCAAAAAGAAAAACTCCGCTATCTAATGCAGTTTTATTCGAATAAATAATTTTGATTGAGAATGGCCGCCAGGCATATGAAAAGTGAAGCTTGATGACAGTCACTTGATTTGTGCTTTTACTATGATTTTAGGGGTAGAAACAAAGCACAGTAAGAATAGCTTTGGCTCAAATTACCGATTATATGGAAGATACTTAAGTATTATTTTTATATAAAATTTCTAATTTTCATTTGAAATTAAGAACCTCTAATTTAAAAAATTAATTTTATAAAATTAAATAATAGAAATGCTTTGTGTGAACTTATGAGCTCATAAAATAATCCGAATTACCTGTATTTATGTATCATTATTGTCCCTGCCGACTTTGCGACTCAGAAGTGGAACTAATTAACCACGTATTTAAACATTTGGAAATTTTTTCAATATCTAAAGATTTTCTCTTCTTTTCTCATCGAAGCATCACTTTGATAGACATGTTTCATATTGACACAGCTCAAACGCTGCTTTAACCCTACTATGAGACTTACAGAGTGAGCATCGCGACAAAGTAGTTATTATTTGGTAAGAGCAAGAATCGTATAATCAAAGAGATAACTATCGCAATCTAGACTCTGCATTTAAAATTTCGTGGCTGCTTAAGATAGAAAAAAGGCAAATATATAAGATGAAACCAGTGGCGTTCTGATGGGAAAATGGTGGGGACGGGCCACGCCGGTCCTCTGAAGAAACCTAAAATTTAAGTATATGTATCTGGTGAAGTTATTGTGCCATTATTTTGACCTGAATCATTCATTGCAATTTTGCTTTAAGCTTGTTAAACGAAAAGAGGTCGCTCACCATTATAGAACAGTTTAAAGCATATTCCGGTATAAAAGCTATAATGTACAAAAAGTGACCGCAGAGCGACAATACAAAAACTAGAACCTATTTATGCAAGCAGGACCAATGCCTATGGCCCCCACATTGGTTTGAGAGCTCTCGAATCATTTTTAAAACTGACTTTAATGACTTTTTATGGTTAAAATATTAGGTGAACATGTACAAGGGACCTTCCTGTAGGGGAGAGGGGGGGGGCTTCAATTAGAGAGCCTCGGGAATCGGAAATAGTAGTTCAGCCACTGGATGAAACATGATGTAGCTTGCTCCAAAAATGAAACATTCTCAGCTTGACTTACGCACACATTATAGATAAAAACAATCAAGAAAAACAAGGTTTACCATCACAAAGCTTCAATAACAATAATTGTTTGGATTTAAGCTCTTTGGTCGCGAACTTGTCTGAAGTTATAGCACTGCAGAACACTTGATGAGTCAAATTTGATTGTAAATGCGCAAGTTTATTGTAAAATAAAAAGTAAAATTAGTCTAATGTAATTAATTATAAAGTTGTATACTTATTTTGGAGGTTGTCTGGGGCCCCCTCAGGCTGGGGCCCCCTCGGCAATCGCCGACCAGCCGACCTGGCCAGTCCGGGTCTGACAGAAAGTGTTGGCTAGTGTAATAGTATTCTCAGAAACAACAGGCTTTCAAAAAATGGAAATGCTAAAGACTAAAAAAAAAAAGAAGGGATTGAGATTTCCACTACCCCTCTGACGGGAGAAATGTCAACAGAGTTTCACAGTATCTTCAAGCGTTTATTGTCTGTTCATAATTGCTGATAGTAAATATTGAAGTAGAAACAGAAAATAACATTCTGTGTTCTAGTCCAAAGTGACAAAGAAGAACTAAAACTTAAGAATTTGAGATTGTTATAATAATGATATGGAATTTTGAGAATTCATTTAAAAATAGTGACAAGCGAGATGCACAAGGTCTGCAAATATAAAACTAAAACATGTGTAAATTCATTCAATGTTTCTTTCAAAATGAATCAAAAAATTAATTTATTTAAATATATATATATATATATATATATATATAATTATAAAAAAATTAGTGAAAATATTTATATAAAATTAACACTTAAAGTTACCAATTATTACTCTGAAAATTTATTTAAATTTCAGTTATGAAACAGAATAATTGATTAGACAAAAATTTTTGAAAAAAAAAAAAAAAAAATTCAGTCAAACTTATGAATAATATATATATATATACATATATAGGACATAATTATAAGACACCTATCTAATTTGACAAATAGTGAAAGAAAAGATTCAGAGCTTAAAAATGTTTTATCAAATACGTCAAAAACATAAATTTATTCTGTTATCAAATATAATTATTTTATAATAATGATATTTTCATACAATTTAATGAAAAAACTTAAAAACATAATGGACAAAATAATAAGACACCAACTGTTTTTTCCAAGTACAGTGGTCAACATAATTAGCAGACACTAATGGTGTAAAAGAAAACCCTCTAACATGGTTATTCAATATTTGGTGGAGCCGCCATTGTTTTTTATAACATGAAAGATGCGATTCGGCATCGAATCTATCAATTCTAACAAAATATAGCAAGACAGTTCTTCCCAAGCACATTTTATAGCATTCTTTAGGTCTTCCACACATAAACTGCCTTCCATTTTGGTAAACCGCACGAGCTAAGATCCCCACAAGTTTTCGATGGGACTTAAGTCTAGGGAGCGAGAGGGCCACAGGAGAACATTGATACTTTGATCTGAAAGCCACTTTTTTGTTTTGTGTGATGCATGAATTGGCGCGTTATCGTGCTGGAAAGTGTAGTTTTCGCCACAAAGAAGTTCACCATATATGGCTAGTTGATCTTTAAGAAGATTCTTATACTTTTCAGAGTTCATTCTTGAATGCATAAAAACAATATCCGTTTTCCCATGAGCCGAAAAACCAGCCCAAACCATTACTGAGGCTGCACCCATTTGGCGGCTCATTAGTACATGAGGAGACTTCCGTAAATCATGCCAATAATATCGAAACCCGTCAGGACCATCCAGGTTAAACTTTTTTTCATCAGAAAATAATACAGAGTACCATTTGGAGGTCCAGACCATAGTTTGTTTAGCGAAGTTTACACGCTCCATTTTGTGCCGGCTTAGAAACGGTGGTTTTTTTCTTCAATTTTTCATATTTCACATCGGAAGCATTAAGCAACACCCTGCGAATGGTTCTCCTTGAACAATTCAGTTTCAAAGCATTTTTAATGCCTGTAGTGGTCATCTTATTCTGTGAAGCGAGCAAAAGTACATGGCGTCTGTCTCTCGAGGACAAGCAAGGAGTACGTCCAGATCTTTTAATCACCGATTCATTAATTCCTCTTTTCAAAATATTTCTAATTGCACATCTAGAGAGTTTAATAACTTTTGAAATATTATAATTGAAGCACCAGTTCCATTTAATCTCCAAATTTCGTGAATTTCACTTTCCTTTAATACGGTGGCCCTCGTGGCATGTTTTTAAATGCGTGAAGTCGGTTATCGTCTGCTTTAGTTAACTGCTGACATCATAACAGCGTGCAGAAAATTTGAATATTGCACATTATTTTTGAAAAAAAGCAGGTGTTTTAATTAAAATGTTAGGGTGTCTTATAATTTTGTCCATGGTATTTTTAATTTTTTTTATTAAACTCTATAAAAATATCATTTCTGTAAAACAATTACGTGTGATAACAGAATAAATTTATGTTTTTGATGTACTTGATAAAACATTTTTAAGTTCTGAATCTTTTCTTTCGCTATTTGTCAAATTAGATAGGTGTCTTATAATTCACCACTGTATATTATATATGCAATGAGAGTTTTATTCATATAAAATTATATAAAGAAAAATGAAAGCCGATTAAAAATCCGATTAATCGATTAATGAACTACGATTAACCCAGTTAAAACTCTTAATCGATTCCTACCCCTAATATATATATATATATATATATATATATATATATTAATTATATATTTTTTCAAGCATGTTTATCACGTTCACTTGAACATTACCAATATTTGAAACTACCATAATTTTCAACAAATAATCTGCAGGTCAGATGCATCAGTTTGACACCCGAAAATTTAATTAACAGGTGGAACTATATTTTTAAGAAGTACTTCATAAAAATAGCTTCATTTCTTAAATGAATTTTTTGGTGTCTAACACATTTATCTGCCATGCAGATTATACATCGGAAATTACGTTAGTAAAAGTGTCAAAATTATTACAGAAAGAAACCTTTGTTATTAGTCAGATGAAAATATTTAAAACTGTTTATTTTTTCTAAATTCAATAATTTTTAATTTAAAATGTTTACAAAACACTTACAGGATTTCCAAATGTGATGCAGTTTTCTAAAGTGCGAACAAAATCTAAATCTGTCAGTTTTATTGTATGCATACGGTTGGCTTTTTCCATATTTTTGATCCATTTGTTAGCTTGTCCCTGGGGATCAATTAAAAGTGGCCAACGACGTGCATTTCTGAAATTTATAGAAAATAAGATTTCATCATATTTATTAAAAATCAATAGTTATTTAAAAAATATTGATCCATGATTGATTGATTTATTTATTTTTCCTCATATTGTGCCATAACTTTTGCTTGTCAAATCATAATTCAACTTTTAATATCAATTTTTCTTTCTCTTCCCCAATTTAAATTTTTGATAGATATGCTTTGAACTTTGCATGTTTCATAATTTCTAAGAAAATTTTAATAGTGTTAGTGTTGGTAGAATAATTTGTGATTCAGAATAAATAATAGAACTCATAATGATCATCTTTACTACACCCATCAATGTTAACTTAATAATAATAACATATGTATATATATATATAATAATGATATATATATATATCATTATGCACATACACATAAAATAAATTTAATTTTGTTTGGTTAATTGCAGGACAAAAAACATCAATTATTTAAAATATTTGTATATTATATATATAATAAAATAAATCAACAGCAAATATATATTTATTGAAATTTACAGTATAACAGAAATAATAAACGAATAAGTTAAAAAAATAAATTAAAATTACGTCTTAGATTAAATTTAATTTTGGTTGAGATGAGTACTTTTTTATAATCAATTCTTCAGTCCAGAAATGTAGCCTATGCATTCAGTAAATTAATTCTTTAAATAATCTGCATATTTATAAATTGTCTATTTATATAAATAATGGCTATTTTAACTTAAGAAAATTGGAAAATATCTTTTAGTTTACCTCATAATAATTCCATTTTCTATAGAGAAGTTGTCAGTAGGCAACCCAGTCAAATTCCAATCTCGTATAAGAACAGGATCACCGAGAATATTTTTCAATGAGAATTCATCTGAGCAAGGAATATGACACTGTTTGCATAGTGAAACCCAAGATTGGCCCTGATCCTAAAACAAAAAAGATAAATACAACAAAACATATGCTATTTTAAACCAAAGAACTATAATTCTGTTCTGAATTTGGAAAATAATAAAACAGAAGAGCACGAATGAAATATATGAAAATGAATTTGCAGATGTAACTGTAAATAAAGTAAAATCTGAATTAAATATATTTTAAATACAGAATTATAAGGTAACCAAAAAAGTATTAGCTATTTCTGATGTCCCATTAATCCTGTGCTCACAGAAAGAAAACAAAATTATGCACGTGCCTGCCAAGTGATTGGGAGTAAGTAGTAAGTCTGGCCATTGACCTGCAGTAATGTAGGCATATCGCTCACACACAGCAATCATAGCATGTCCAATGTCAAAGAGAATTAAAAGTATTGAAGCAGCTTGTTTGCATGTGTTTGTTGTATGACTTTAAAGTGGACCTTCAACTGCTGCATACGTCAGACATTTAGTGGGAATGCTGTGAACAAATGCACCATTAGACATTGGTTTGAGAAATTCTGTTAGGAGATGTAAACCTTGCTGATGAACTTCACTGTGAACGACTACACATGTGTTGAATGATGGGGCCCTGATTTGGTTGGTTGGTTGGTTGAATGTCTTTTCTTGGCGCAAGGTCCACAGTAGGACAAGCTGCGCCACACACAAAGGTAAAAAAAATAAATGTAGCCCCTGGATGGGTTCACCCATCCAGATTGTCGTTAAAAAATCACACTAAAAATAAGAAACAGAAATACAAGATAAAACCAAAAATAATAAAAGCAGTGTAGACAATTGTAAAAAAATAGGATGAACACTGTAAATAGTAAAATCAGATGTCGAAGTAAAAACCAGCCTCCTTCAAGAAGTTTGTCACATGATAATGAGGATTTACACCTAAAAGGCTCGTCAGATTGGGTGAAGATGAATTAAAATAATGTCTATACAAATGTCTGAGGCAAGGGCAGTCAGTGAAAATATGGCAAATGGTAAGTGAACCGTAATGACATTTTGGACAGGAAGGCTCCTGTTCCCCAAAAAGTAAGTGCTTGTGTGTTAGTCTTGTATGTCCAATTCTGAGGCGAGTAACAATAACATCATATTTTCTAGGATGAAGGGTCGGCCAGATTGCAACGAGTGGCTTTATTTTCTGTAACTTATTATCACTTTCACAATCCCATTCTCTTTGCCAAATATTTTTATAAAGTTTTTTCAGATCATGTTTCAGATCCTCGTATGGGACAGGACAATTAAGAGCAACTGATGCCTGTTTTGCGGCCTTGTCTGCTGCTTCATTACCCTCAATGCCAACATGGCTAGGGACCCAACAAAATAGAATTTCATATCCCTTTTTTAAAAGTTCGTTATAAATATTTAAAACCGATATAAAAGAAGGTGAACATGAGCTAGAAGAGAGCGAGTCAAGAACACTCTTTGAGTCGGTGTAAATGATGAATCTTTTATGATTATGCGATGAAATAAAAGTCAGTGCTACCTCAACTGCAAAAAATTCTGCAGAGAAGATAGAGTAACAGTTTGGAAGGCGGTAACTAAAAGTGGTGTTTTCCGAGACAATGCCACAACCAACATAATTACTAGTTTTAGAACCATCTGTAAATACTTCAATGAAATCAGCATAATTAGAACGATGAGAAGCAAAGAGAGTTTTAAAAATAGTTGCATCTGTATTTGATTTGTCAAAACCAGTAAAAGGATGAAGAAGTGAAACAACCTGGAAATTCCAAGGAGTCAGACGTAAATGAGACCGCTGGCGAACTTTAGTGTCAAGATGTGACGTGCTTGCAAGAAAGTTTTTAATTCTAATGCCAAAATGAGGGGTGCAAGATGGCCGATTCAGAAAATGTTGATATAAATTGTCGTTCAAATGGGGATGAAGAGGATGATGGGGATGCGAAAGGATACGATAATACATTTCCAATGAAAGTTGTCGTCTAATAAATGATAAGGAAGGCTCTACACAATCTGCATATAAACTTTGAATAGGTGAAGTGCGAAAAGCACCTGAGCAAATTCTGAGAGCAGAATGATGCACTGTGTCTAGTTTTTTGAGATACGAAACGGGAGCGGATCCATAAATCTGGCAGGCATAGTCAAGCTTGGAACGAATAGTGGTGCGATATATTTTTAGCAAAGATGGACGATCAGCACCCCAGGAAGTATTCGATAGTACTTTTAAAATATTCAATTTTTTGATACATTTAGTCCTTAATTGTAAAATATGAGGCATAAAAGTGAGTTTCTTGTCAAAATAAACACCCAAAAAACGTGCAGTGTCAACAACTGAAATTAATGCATCATTTATAAAAACTTCTGGATCAGGATGAAGATCCCTTTTGCGACAGAAATGCACACATTGTGTTTTGTCAGTAGAGATAGTAAAACCATTTTCATTTGTCCATTTAGTGATCCGATTTATTGCCAGTTGCAACCGACGCTCAATAAAAGCCATGTTATTTCCCTGAGAAGAAATCTGCAGGTCGTCAACATACAGACTGCCCCAAACGTTTTGTGGCAATTGGTTGAGAATATTATTTATCTTTATAGAGAAGAGTGTGACACTTAAAACGCTGCCCTGAGGTACCCCTTCCTCCTGAAAATAATAATCAGAATATACTGCACCAATACGCACCTGGAAACGTCGAATCCTTAAAAAATTTTCAATAAAAATGGGAAGATTACCTCGAAATTCTAAATTAAAAAGATCTCTTAAAATGCCATAGCGCCAGGTTTTATCATAAGCCTTTTCCATATCAAAAAAGATCGACACCAAATGGTTACGTTTGAGATAAGTATTTCGTATTTGGGTTTCTAGCAGAAGGATGTTGTCAGTAGTACAACGGCCACGTCTAAAGCCACTTTGCCAAGGAGAGATTAAGTTCTTTTTTTCAAGGATAAATACTAACCTAGTATTTACCATTTTCTCGAGGAGTTTACATAAGCAATTTGTTAGAGCTATAGGCCTATAATTGTTGGGATTAGTTACATCTTTACCAGGCTTAGGGAGTGGAATAATTATAGCGTCGTGCCAAGCAGTAGGAAATACTTGTTCAGTCCAGATTCTATTGTAAAGTTTGAGCAGGTTTTTAAGAGAGTCTTCTGATAAGTGTTTTAACATAACATAAGTAATGCCATCAGGTCCAGGACAAGAGTTATGACTACGTTTCAGACTGTCTTTTAATTCCTTCTCTGTAAAAGGACTATTGTAATTTTGTGAAAATTGGGAGCTAAAATTAATTATAGAATATTCAGAATTACGTTTGTAAGATAGAAATGGCTCAGTGTAAGAACTTGTACTAGAGATATTGGATAAGGTTTCCCCAATAGTATCAGCGATATTTTTAGCGGAAGTAACGGTTTGACCATTAACTCTGAGGAATGAGATACTTTGATTAGTGTGAATGCCCATTGCTTTTTTGACACGACGCCACAGTTGCTTGCTAGTAGTATTCGAGGTGATGCTGGAGACAAAGTTTATCCAGGATTCCCTCTGAGCTTTTCTCCGAGTGTTCCGTGCATATGCCTTTACCTGCTTAAAAAGGATATAATTGTTAGTAGTGGGGTACCTACGGAAAACGCTCCAAGCTTTCTGTTGTTTCTTTTTAGCAAGCTTGCATTCTTCGTTCCACCAAGGCTTTGAGGGTCGTTTTTGAGCACCAGACGATTTGGGAATTGATAAGTTAGCAGCTTGAATAATAGAGTGGCTAACATTCATAACTGCATTGTTAATATCACCTTCTATCATATTAGGAGTAATATCAGAGTTTAAAGTGAATTTGGCCCAGTCAGCTCTGTCATAAATGAAATGGGGGTTCACAGGATAAGTTTGATTAAAATTATGGAGCGTTAAAAAAATAGGAAAATGGTCACTATTATGTAGATCGTCACTGACAAAGAAGTTAAAATATGGATAGAGAATAGGAGAACAAATAGCAAGGTCAATAACATGAAAAGTTCTGGATGGTTCATGAAAATATGTGTTTTCTCCGTTGTTTAAAATACATAAAGAATTATCGGTGATGAAGTTGTCAACAGTATGTCCACGGGAGTTTACGTTGGGGCTTCCCCAAAGTGGGTGATGTCCATTAAAATCACCAAGAATAATGAAAGGAGTAGGAAGTTGTACAATGAGACTGTTGAGATCATGCTGGTTCACAGACATGTTAGGTGGTAAATAGATAGAACAAACGGTAATTAACATACGGATGTGTAGTTGGATTGCAACTGCTTGTAAGTTGGTATTTAAAGGAATATTGGTATGTGGAACACTATTGGAAATTAAAAGAGCTACACCACCTGTAGCTCTGTCAGTTCTGAGAAAGTCTTTCCTGAAGCAATGGTAGCCACGAATATTAATGTTATCATTTTGTCTAAGGTAAGTTTCTTGGAAAGCAAAACAAACAGGTCTATGATTAAAAATAATATCTTTGATATCGTCTCGTTTATGATTAAAACCTCGGCAATTCCAGCAAATGAAATTAGTCATGATTTTTTTTTTTTTTTTAGATCAGAACATCTATGTTATTGTCTTCTGAAGCAGTAGACATATTGTCTTCCCTGTCCGAAGGATGGAGGCTGATTAAATCATCTTGTGAAATATTACTTAAGGTATTAGAATTCTGAGCAATTGTGGTGGGTTTTAAAAAAGTCTTTTTCTTTCTGGTCATACTTTTGTTGGAAGGTGAGTTAGAATGCTTATAAGACACAGAACTATGGCTTTTATCAGACACTACTTTCTTCAAATTTTGTGTAGTTTTCTTAGACACAGTAGATTTAGCTAAGGGCAACTGTGAAAGGTGATGAGTTTGATTAGATTTTGGTTGTACTGTGCTATTTTTTAACGTAGTTGTTTGCTGGCTGGTTTGGTTGAGGCATTCGGTCTGCGTTGCTATTGTATGATAACTCTTTTTGTTCGAGGTTACGGCTGCGTAAGATTTACCAATGGTAGGTGTCATGGATTCAACTATTTTACGTGCTTGAGGGTATGAAATGTTTTCTTTTATTTTGACAGTTTGAATCTCTTTTTCTATTTTCCACTTTTCACATGCTTTTGAATACGCGGGATGATCTTTTTTGCAGTTAATGCAGCAGACAGGAGCTTCGCAATTTTTACTTTCATGGCCCACTGCACTGCAGCGAGCACATGTAGTATTTCCACGGCAAGAGGTCATTGAGTGGCCGAAACGTTGACATTTAAAGCAACGCAGGGGATTTGGAATGTATGGCCTAATAGGGCATTTTAGATATCCGGCTTTTATTGATTGAGGAAGTTTAGGTGAGTCGATTGTTAGAATTAAATGCTTAGTGGGAATTTGTTTGCCCTCTCGAAAAATTGAGATACGGCGAACAGCAATAACGTTTTGATCTTTAAGATTTTCTAAAATTTCAGTTTCTGATACATATTGTAGGTCAGTTTCAGAGATGACTCCACGGCTAGTGTTCAATGTTCTGTGGGCAGTTACACTAATGGGTATATTTCCAAAGTTAGAGCATTTTCTTATATTAGTAGCTTGTTTGCTATTTGCCAATTCTATCAGTAGCTCTCCGGAGCGAAGCTTTTTAATAGATTTCGGTTCTCCTACCATTGACTGCAAGGACTTCTGGATCAAAAATGGAGATGTCTTACAGAAGTCCCCCTCTTTTCGTTTTATGACAAAAAAACGTGCCTCATTACTATCAAAGATGTTCTTCTCATTTAAAGATGAAGAGAATTCCTCCATCCTATCCGCCCAAGAATTAGCACTTGTGATTAGATTAGCTTGGCCCGAGCCAGACGCATTATCCTTATTTCCTATATTTGTCGCCATAATTAGAAAAAGAGAGAAAGGGTCGAGGGTTTCCTTAGTCCCACAAGTCAGCCCGTTTCTTGAACAGACGGAAAAGCAAAGGGTTTTCAGAATC